>CM044002.1:4524197-4544466 GCA_024085815.1 Flaveria linearis
TAGTAACGGAAATTATAATAATAATAATAATAATAATAATAATAATAATAATAATAATAATAATAATAATAATAATAATAATAATAATAATATTACAAAAAAAATCAAGAGGTCACGTGGAGGGCAAACCGTGACCTCTTGAGGTATTTTTTGAATCTGACTTCTCCTGGATTAGTGCACCTGCCACTCGAGTACCGTCTGTGTAAGAGGTCACATGGAGGCCAAACCGTGACCTCTTCTGCCTAAGATCTCACGTGGAGGCCAAACCGTGACCTCGAAGGTACTGGTGTCTTCTTCAACCGTTCGACACCCCATTTCCACACACAACCACAAACACAACCACAAACCCACAACCACAAACACAACCACCGCCGCTCACCACCACCACAACCACCGCCGGTCACAACCACCGCCGCTCAACCGTTCGAGGCCAAACCGTCACCGCGAGCCCTCCCCGTGACACATTCATCTTCCACCACCACCGCCGCTCACCACCACCGCCGCTCACCACCACTGCCGCTCACCACCATCGCCGCTGACCACCATCGCCACTGACCACCATCGCCGCTCACCACCACCATCGGTCACCACAACCGCCGCTGCACACCACCACCGCCGCTGCACACCACCACCGCCGCTGCACCACCGCGTTTTCGGTACGTAAGTTACAGGTTTAAACCATAGATTTGATAGTTTTTCTCAAATAGATTTGATAGTTTTTCCAATAGATTTGATAGGTTTTCACAAATAGATTTGATAGGTTTTCCCGAATAGATTTGATAGGTTTTACCAAATAGATTAGAAATAATAATAAATAATAATAATAATAATAGTTATAATAGTAATAGTAATAATAGAAATTAATAATATTAGTAATAATATTAATAATTGTCACACCCCAACCTAGACGGCGGAAACGTCGAGGCGTGAGGAATACGATTGTTCACAGCCACATAACGCTATGTTTAAATGTAAATATTCAAATTAATAGTTTCAAAAGTGATTACAAACATAAGCCTCAAATACGCAATAAGTTCAAACATAAATCAAACATAACATAGCATTTTATTTATTTAACTAGGTCCACGTCCTAGTTTTATTGTAAGCTTCAAAAGATCACTCTAAACTCGGGTTACCTGAAACATGATAAAAATAAAAGGTCAACTAAAAATAGTTGATGAGTTTCCCAAATTTTCATACATAATATGAAAAGATTATAAGTAGCAATTCATGTCATAGGTTATAAGCTAGTAAGGTTATTGAACACATATCTTTACAATCAAACCTCGACTTGATTACAAGTATATAAGATTGGCTAAGTGTATTTGGCTCCCTAGTGCACAAGCATACGGCTCCTAGGAGTCAGCAGTTCATCGACTTTAGCACCAAATAGGCTTGTCAGGCCCAAAGATCTAAGACGTCGCCAGGCTAGCAATAGTTAATGATTGTAACAAACTATGTATCTTATATAATCACTTACAACCCACAAATAACCATGACAAAATAAAAAGATGAATTGCAAGTTACAACCCACAAATAACCATGACAAAATATAAAGATGAATTGCAAGTGCTTTATAAGTCTCAAACGTTTATAAGTGTATATTGTATAAGTATCATGTTTCACCCCAAAATGGTGTGAAATAAAGTAAAAAGGGGCAAGGAAAACTCACATGACAAATAAGTATAAGGATGATGATTACTAAGAAATATTAATAAACGTTCCAACGCAATCCTTGGCAAGGTACCTAAGAATATATTACGAGTTTAAGGTTTAATAATAAGATCAACGTTCTATTAGGGTTTTGATAGATTTAAAGGAATTTGTCCAGTAAATAAATTTTAGAAATAAATCTTTAAAAGTATTTCAGATTAATTAAAATAACGTATTGATTAATAACAAATTATTAGTCTAAACCATTAGTTTAAAATGTAACTTTTAAGAAATAATATTCTTAAATACTTTGTGTAAATATAAAATATAAATATTTCTACGATTATCATGATAAATCTTCAATTATTGTAGTGTCCGTTAATATTATAAAGATTTATTGTTTCAAGTCCAATAACTGATTAATTATTTTAAAAGAAACCTATTTATACATACAAGTTAAATGAACATAAAAATAATAATTATGTTTTTAGAGGGTAACATTTGAAACAAAAGATTTGTTATTTATTATTTGAAACAAACGATAATTAATGAGTTAAAATAGGAAAACAATCTAATTGTCTTATTGAACATGTAATGTTTTAACAAAATAAACATTACTTAAATCTATTTTATATAAAAAAATGAACTAATAAATAACTAAATAAATAAAGAAATTTTAAAATAAATTCCAGAAAATAATTTAATGTCTTTAAAACTATTTAAAGTTTACAAAATCATTTTTTATATTTATTAGGAATTTTCTATAGTTTATTTAAGGCTGAAAAACCATTTAAAAAAATAAATGGGGGTGCCCGGGTTCGAACCCGGGACCTCAAACTTAGCAGGGGGACACGGAACCAGTAGACCAGGCTTACAGCCGCGGTTGGTATTGGTTCTTAATGGTTTTAACTCAAAACAGTCGATCAGCCCCAAACCAAGAACCCTAGAATTTGTTTCGATTCAATTGATCATCAAAACCAAAATGATAATGAAATCAACATTGGGGCTTTTGTTCCTCAACTAAAATCGAGTTCATTTCCATGTTTTATTACCTGAACTCGTGAGAAATTGATGGACAATGAGCTCAAGAACGGTCGCGACGAGGTGAATGTTGATTCATGGTGCAAACGAGGTTGATAACCAAATTAAACTTGTATGAAGCTTCGGATGGTGATGCTGAGTAATAGCCCTCACTCAATTTGGATTAATAATGCTCGTACAGTGGATTAGGTTGAGTTACAGGTCCGCGACAGTGATGATCGAATGAGATGAGTTTTTGTTTGATTCAGGTAGAAGTGAGTGTTTTATTCGATTAGTTACAGGTATATGATTGTTCGAGTGAAGTTAATTTGATTATTAATGTGTAGTGCGATCGATGGACTGCTAAAGTAGCCGCAGGCGTGGGACGGTTCTTGGATCGCACTGAAAGCTTCGATTTTTAAATTGTTTTTGAGGCATGAGTTCTAATCCCCCACGTGAATGTGTCGGGGTGTTTGTTTCGATTAAAAATCGAGTGAGTTGGCTGCTGCGGGCTCGCCGGAGCCGTTGGCCGGCGGCGAGAAGTTCCGACGGGGAAAAGGGGGGCGGTTTGGGTAAATTTACATAAATGGCCCCTGAAGTTTCCACTCTTTATTATTTCATGTAATACACTTTAATTTAAAGTTTTCAACTTGACATAAATGCCCCCTTAACTTTAAGTTTAGCATAATGTTTTAATGTTTTTAATTTTTTTTTACTATTAATATTATTATTATTAACATTATTATTGTTATTATTATTATCATTATTATTATTATTATTATCATTATTATTTTATTATTATTATTATTATTATTTATTAAGTAATAATTAACATTATTAAGTTTTAAATAAATAAATAAATAAGAAAATAGTCATAAGTAACTCACAAGTTTCATACTTGGTAACAATGGTCCTTACAAGATTAAACGACGTTATCTTTTAATTAACATAAAAATACAGGATGTTACAATAATAATAATAATAATAATAATATAATAATAATAATAATAATAATAATAATAATAATAACCGTCAACCATTAATTTTATAAACATTGTAAATAATGATAAATACGTCTTTTTTCGCAGATATGGATGCCGACGATGCTTTTATCCCCGGCATTGATGACTACCAGACGTTGCAGTTCGAGCAGGGGACTACACCGTACGAGCGGTTCAGGACCCTGAGAGCACGTGCCAGCACCGGGGACCGTCCTGTCGGAGGACTTCTTACAGCTCGTTGGAGAGCGCGGCCGGTTTTTTTGAGATCATCGGCGAGGACGGCCCGTGGGAGCAGCTGTTCCGGATGTCCGACGATGCCCATCGAGAGCTCACCGTGGAGTTCTACTGCACATTCACGTTCCGTCCACGTGACCAGGGACTTGCGGAGCTGGACGAGGACGACATAGCGGACGGTCGTGAGCCCGCGGAGGTTGCTTTCCGGTTGTTCGGGGTCCTCCACCGCATGTCACTTAGGCGGTTCGCTGTCGTCAGCGGCCTCTACACGGAGGAGGAGACCCGACAGCCGATGTACACCACCGCCTTGATCCGCGGGCCAGACGACTCCGATCAGGTCTGGTCGCCTGCGATAGGCGACGGACCATACGGCGGTGATACGAGGTCCTCTCATATACGAGACCCTCTGTATAGATACATTCACCGACTCATCGCCACGTCCGTCGCTGGTCGTGGGGCGGGGACCGACAGGGTCAACGCCACCGACCTTTTTTTTCTTCGGTGTGTACTCACACACCGACACTGCCACCTCGCGCACGCCCTCGCTGATTATTTTGCTAGTTATTATCATCGGCAGTCGCGAGGGGCGTTAGTGGGCGGGAACATCGTTTCCCGGATCGCTCGGGGCTTGGGGTACGCACAGGCCATGTCCCAGCTCCCGCTACCTCTGACTCCTGTGCGCGTGGCCGGCCGGAGCACCGCCACTGGGATGAGGATAGTTCGGAGGTTCCTCGACGGCACGTGGCACCTGCTCACCAGATACCAGGAGCTCGTGCCATGGGTGCCCGAGCCGTTGGTGGACCCACCCGAGCTGGCGGGGGCTGAGGTCCACCTTCAGGACGCCCACGAGGCCCTTGGCGGCGGGGAGGATCAGCCCATTCCCCCGCCGCACGACCAGGACCCGCCCCAGCATCCCCAGCGCGTGTACCACGCCGTGCGATTGCCTGCTCATGTTCTTGATATGATTCAGGACACACGAGACAGGGTCGCGAGGCTGGAGGATACGACCGCGAGGCTGCATGATACGACCGCGAGGCTGCATGATACCACCGCGAGGCTGGAGGATACGACCGCGAGGCTGCATGATATGATGGACTGGGTCATCCAGCACATGGTCGCGGACTATACCGCCTCGGGTACGTCGTTGTTGTCACAGCCACCGAGGCGGTTAGACCATGACGGTGCTGGCCCATCTGGCGCGGGCGGGTCTGGTCAGGGCAGCGATCCGGGGATGATGGATTAGATAGATATTTTGTTTGTATTTTATTTCTTTTTGTATGTAAAAACTCGTTGTATATATATATATGTGCAGTTTCAGTTATGATGATTTGTATATTTGGTTGTGTTTGTTTGGTTGTGTTTCTTTGTTTGTTTGCTTTATATTTGCAATGTTGATAATGTTAATTGTATATGTTTGATAACAACTGATTTTTACGATTAGGTTAACCATGTGATTAAATAACAACCAACTTGTTTAAAATTACTTGTAATATGACCATGAATTGCAGCAGATTAGGTTAACCATGTGATAATGTTAATTGTATCTGCGCTGCGTTTTGTCTCCACAAAGATTAAAGTCAACGCGTTCTGAATCAAGATTAAAGATAACTGATTACAAAGACTAATTAAGCAGATTAGAAAAAAAAGATGAACTGAATCGCACGTTTGTTAATGATTAAAACCATAAAATAGTGTTTGTTAATGATTTTAAAAGTATATAAACCTGAGGATAAATCGGTGCACCACATATGCAACAACAACTTTCACACCAGTTTCATAGCAGAATTTCTTAGCTTCTTCAAATATCTAACGAAATAATACAGATCATAAGAACAATAGTTATTATATATTCACGAAAAGATAGAAATGATGTGACGGTGAAACTAGTAATCGATAATCAATCAAACTCCGATCGAACGGTGTTTCCCGCCTTTTCATTCTCAAGTTTACAGTGATAAAATTACGAAAATAAAAATAAATGTTTAATGCTTAAGGAAGATACACGAAATCAAACTCCGATCGAACGGTGTTTCCCGCCTTTTCATTCTCAAGTTTACAGTGATAAAATTACGGAAATAAAAATAAATGTTTAATCTTTAAGGAAGATACACGAAATAAAAATAAATATTTAATGCTTAAAAGAATAAAAAAAAATAAAAGCAATATGTCACGGTTTGGCCAAACCGTGACATATAGCCCCCCCTGCGCACAATCAATACCCCCATAATTACATACCCAATCAATACCCCATAATTACATACCCAATCATTGACCCCAGATCTAACTGTCACGGGTAGGGTAAACCGTGACAGCTAGATGTCACACCTGACCTAGCGGTCATGGGGAGACCTAACCGTGACAGCTTGGGTCGGTTTTCTCCAGTAAAAGCGCGGTGCGCCTAAAATTTCCCGTAAAAACAGATTCAACATTATGGGAACCAGGGATTAAAATAAAACATAGCTAAATCATCAACTGAAATAAACCACATAAGCATTGTTGTTAGGACCGGATCGGACCGGTCGGTCCGACCGGTTCGACCGCGAATCGGTGGCTGGTCCGGTCCGGTCAGGGGTGATTCGTTTTTGGCCATTTGAACCGGTCGGTCCGAACCGAACCGGCGGTTGGACCGGCGAACCGGACCGGTTCCGACCGGTTTTCTGATTTTTTTTTTTTTTTGATTTTAGTGGGTAAAAACGGGGTGTTAAACCATAAATTAGTACGTAGGATATACAAATATAGTTAAGCTTTATATATAACTATAAAATATATGTATAAATCATATATAAATTACTTATATTTAATTACATATATAAATATAATTAAAATATAGTTAAATCCGGTCCATCCGGTCCGACCGGTCCGACCGGTCCGACCACCAAACCAGTAAGGCGTCCGGTTCGACGTCCGATTCGGTTCTGAAAACATTGCACATAAGCAAAGAGCTGATACTTCCATCTTGTGAAAATAAATTAAAGATGAAATGAGGTAATTGTAGATCAATTCAACAGGAATAAATTACAACATCCATGTTATATTGCTATACTTCCTTTATGAGAAAATAAATCAAACAAAACTCGTAAAGTAAACTGATTTCCACTCACAGGCAACATCATTGGACCTCCAACGCCATTTGATTTTACCCAAAACCATCGCCAATCCTGACGATTGCCTGATTCCCCACCACTCATTGGACCTCTTTCATCTTCAACATACCTTCATCATCTTATTCTTCCACTCCGCCCTCTTATTCTCTCTCTTTGACATTAAAGAGTTATATGAAGAATTTCAAATCTTCAATAGAGAAATGGGTTGAAGGATAAGACTTGAAGTGGGTTGTTGGGGGTGAAGATGTGGAAGAATAAGAGCCTCATAAAGTAAATGAGCAATAATAAAGTGTACATTATGCATCTAACATAAAATTACTGTTCACGCGTTTTAAAATGTTATATTATAAACTAGGTTATTAGCTCGCGTATTACACGGGTTAAAAATTATAAATATAATACAAATATGTAACAAAAATATTTAAACTCTTTCGTTTTTATTTTAAATCAGTTATATAAAATAAGGATTTGTGATCATAAGATTTAAAGTGTTAGATAAGGTTTGAGATAACTGATATCATAGATTCAAAATCCCTAAAATGGTTGGTCGTGATTAAGGTAGTTAAAAAAATAAAACTTCACACTTGTCATTCAAAAAAATTAAAATAAAAAAAACTTCAAGTTAGATATATATCATGATTTGTGAAAAATTTGTTAAAAGATGTTTAGACGGGAAAAATTTTGTAAGGTGAAATCTGGTGATAACATGTATCACCACATGTAATCATTTATTAGTATAGATGTGACATCAAATTTTTTGAACACGAGTGTTACTATTTACCACTACTTAAGTGTCAATGTTATGTAACAGGTAAAATATCAATTATTCAAACTTTTTAGTACTAATATCATATTTAATTCAAAATAATTGGACCCCTGATTTCAAACAATGCCTAACCAAGACAGTGACAAAAAATGTTTAACAATACAATGACAACATATTCGTATAAACCAAATGTCATCGATATTTATCATAAACACCAATAAAAAAAACATACACATATTCTGTGTTTAGCTTAATCTCATTTTACCCAATGGCACATATTCAGCTTTTAGCTTAACCTCATTTTACGCAAAAGAGACCGCACGTGACTCGCTGCACACATTTTAAATTAATTTAGCATCATTCTTAATTTGTTGAATAAACATATTTTAACCAAGTTAGGTGGAACAGATGCAAAAATAAAAATAATAATATTTTGTGTTATTGTTGAAGAGAGAAAGGGGGGGTTTGTTGACTTAGCACAATAAGGCAGGCGTTGGGTGAGTTGGGTGAAATCTCCATTTATAAATACGCCCATTCAACTTCAACACCTTCAATCCATCATCATTCATCATTCGTCTCTTGCAATTCATAAATACATTAATCATTAATCATGTCTCCGGCGAACAATCAGGTCATTTGCGTCACCGGTGCTGGTGGATTCATCGCCTCATGGATGGTCAAATTGCTGTTGGACAAAGGATATACTGTTAGAGGAACCGTTAGAAATCCAGGTGATTACGATAGTTTTCATCGGTTCTGTAATTATCTATACTGATTATTGATTTTAAACCTCTTAATTGTGTTAATTTGACTCAGATGATCCGAAGAATAATCATCTGAGGGAGCTCGAAGGAGCGAAGGAGAGATTAACTCTATACAAAGCTGATCTTCTCGATTTCGAGAGCTTACGTGAAGCCATTAATGGATGTGATGGTGTTTTCCACACTGCTTCTCCTGTTACAGATGATCCTGTAAGTATTCAGCTCATATAATAATATTAATGTTATGAACCGAAACCATTACAAAATACAATACACCTGTCTAATATAATAAAAAAAAACATAAGGTTTATGGACTAAATATGTTCCTTGAGATTAAATATACCAGACTAGTTTTTGGGGATGAGTTCAGCTGTTTTGTTCTGTCAGTTATAGGAACGAGGCTAATTAGTAAATTTTTTTTTAAATCGATGTGTAGGAACAAATGGTGGAGCCGGCGGTGATCGGAACAAGGAATGTGATAGTCGCGGCGGCGGAAGCGAAAGTCCGGCGAGTGGTGTTTACGTCGTCGATCGGAGCGGTGTATATGGATCCGAATCGGAGTCCTGAGGATGTTGTTGATGAGAGTTGTTGGAGTGATCTAGAATTCTGCAAGAACACTAAGGTTTGTTGTTTGTATTTTACACGCAAATTGGGAATATACATGATGAAGTTGTTATCTTCAATCGGATACCTAATATCGTGTTAGTATAACATGTTATTTACATTTTCTCTTTGTTTGGTATGACTTATTCATCACTCCAGAATGTCGAATATTTAAATGCAATAAGAGGGTAAAGCCCATTCACCTACTAATACTTTAAACTAGTACGTAGATGCACCCTACAAAACAACTGAATATCACCGACGGCGTATATTATTTTTTTTTGAAACATAAGATTAGTTATGATATGAAAATAAATGTCACTAAATTTAATACATAACGATTAATGTTTTTTTTTTTTTTTCTGACTCGAGCTTTGGTATGGATATTACAGAATTGGTATTGCTATGGGAAGGCAGTGGCAGAACAGGCTGCATGGGACGAGGCTAAGGCGAGAGGGGTTGATCTTGTTGCGGTGAACCCGGTGCTCGTGTTGGGTCCACTTTTGCAACCTACTGTGAATGCTAGCATTATCCATATATTGAAGTATTTAACGGGGTCAGCTAAGACCTATGCTAATTCGGTCCAAGCGTATGTTCATGTACGCGATGTGGCATTGGCACATATCTTACTATTCGAGACTCCTTCGGCTTCTGGTAGGTATCTATGTGCCGAGAGCGTGCTTCATCGCGGAGAAGTGGTTGAAATTTTAGCCAAATATTTTCCTGAATATCCAATTCCCATGAAGTAAGTATACTTTATTTTTCCTCTTTTAAACAAAATTACAGCAAGTGTTATTTTTTATCTTTAATTGATTAAACGACTTAAATAAAAATGTTTAATAAACAATAAAGTATGTTAAAAATGGTTAAACTTCATACTAAAATAATTATCAAATTGCACTAAACTTTCTAAATAGATTTATTAAAATAGAAGTTAAATGACTATATGTAACAATATAGTATGCTGTAACCATATTGGACACGTTAGCTACTTAATATTCATTTATGACCTACTTAGACTCGTGATATTATCCAATTTGACACCTGTACACATTTTCTTATGTAATTCTCACAAATTCTCGTACCACTGTTATTTTATTTTTTGAAATATTTTACTTATTTTAGGAAAAAATGACAGCACACGTGAAAAACTCGATTTGCTTTTACTAAATATATATATATATAGCGAGAGATCAAATTTGGGTGAATCAATGCATTGATTAGATGAATCATTGACCATATCAAGAATCAAAATCCAAAAGATTACACCATTATTTCAAAATACTAAAATAAATACAATTATATAAATATAATCATTATGGACAAGATTACCCCTCACCAACTCCAACATCTCTATCAACACCACTACTACCATGGTCCCACATCGTGTATGCTCATCCATACGTGACTGGACCCATGTACCAACAACCACTCATTAGTATCCATTTTTAGTGGCTTCGCATTCGTTTGTTTTGTAGTCATATTTTTAATGAAACCATATATTAATAATAAGCCTTTATTTATTATTGGTTACTTTTAAACTAAAACGAATCGGAATATTAAAGTGGGTGATGGTGAATTACAGGTGTAAAGATGAAACAAAGCCAAGAGCAAAACCGTATAAATTCTCAAACCAAAAGCTGAAGGATTTGGGTCTGGAGTTTACCCCGGTTAAACAGTGTTTATACGAGACGGTTAAGAGCTTACAGGAGAAGGGTCACCTCCCAGTGCAACCAACACAGACCGATGATCATATCCGTATTCAGTCCTAGTAACATTTAAGTTACACGAATTGTTCTCGAACAATAAATGGATGTTTATGTTTATGTTTTTGTTTTCGTAGTAACATGTATGTTTTATGTACTGTTGTCAATGTTAGTACGATTATAGAATGTTGCACGTCTAAGATGTAACTATGTAAGTTAATTGTTTATGCAGCAATGATTAATTGATTAGTAGTTGGATTTGAGAATTGAAGTAGTTAGGTATTAGGTGTTTGTACGCCAAAACTTGCATGTTTTGGGTCTTTTGCCCTTTTGGTAGTCATTTTCACAGCCAAACTTGGTTCGACACTTGAGAATTGAGATGTCAAAGTGTTACAAATACACATTTGATGTTAGTTATGAGTGTATCATTCTGTCCTAGGCACTTCCCATTTGTCCGTAAAATCTATTTGTTTCCCTTTTTTAAACAACCTAAGAGTATTCACAACCTACACTTCATCTTCATTACATTTTCTCTCTCTCTTTTATTTAAATAATATCCTTTTATGCATTTAGTCATTATATTTCTTTCTCCTCTACGTAACCACAAATATTAAAAAATTAATAGAGATGAATAATTTTTATCAAATATAAAGATGAACAGTAACATGTTATCAATCTATCTCATAAAGTTTAATGATTAAATTAAGATTAAATGATTAGAAGTCAAGTAAAATATTATCAAGTCAAGGTCATACTGCTGACATAAGAACGAAAGAAACCACACTCCATCTCATAAAGTTTAATGACTTGTTGAACTCGATATGGTTGTCCCTATCCGTCACCTATTAACTTATTAAGGGGATCAAACTTTAGAATAAACTCTTTATCTTTTGAAAATGGCGACAAATACACAAGGCTTTTAACTTTGGTATCAAAATTGAATACGACAAAACCGGCTCCCTCATTAGCCCGATACAGGAATATCGAGCAAACGGCCTAATATAAACTCAACTTAACGAAAATAATAAAAATGATCAAGACATATAATACATATTAGACCACCCATATGATTTATGAACGTACTCTTGGGGTTGTCACAGCCTTTGTATGGTGGTAGTCATAATCAGTACAAAATCCACCAAGCCAGAAGAAAGGTCCTTTCCCACAGATTTACACATTTAAGCATAAGTTAAGAACTCGCAAGATGTTAGATATATATATATGCATGACATCATCTGTGACCATTATACGATGTAATTCTTTATATTTATTAATTTATATATTTTCCCTAAAAGTTTTAGCATGTTAAATTAACCCTATATTATATGATTCTATAATCTATATCACCTCTAAACAACTCAATTCCCATCAACACTAGTCCTCTTTTGAGGGAGTTGCATTCTAACAATATCCTGTCTTGGTTGACCATCATATGTAGAAACAGTCCTTTCCATTTCCCGTGATTCGGGGGTTGTAAGGGCCAAAAGATGTGACGACTCTTTATTTTACGCACCACCAGATAGCCGATCCCAGCCAAATAAATCAACATGCCAGAAAATCCTAACCCACCACACAAGATTTTGGCCACAAGTGGTAAATGCCCATGAATAAGCACTGAAATGAGATGATCAACTAGAAAGTAAATGTTTATGCCCATAATTAATGACCCAATGATCCAAGTGATTGCAGAGATCTGAAAATACAAAATTTTACGATCAGTATAAGTAAATCATGTTTTCATGAATATATAGAATGCAAATTCATAATTTTACTTACAATTTTTGAGTTGGCATATGATCCCATCTTGGTCTCACTGCTTGTGAACTTGAGAAGTGGAATGAGAGCAAATGGGAGTTCAAATGATAATATCATCTGCCACAATAACAGATGGCGGTTAACAAAGAAGATGTTTTTCTAGACGTTTAAATAATACGAACTGTCACATAACGAATAATATGAAGAATTACTAACTGATGCTATAATAATTAATTTTCCAGCTCCAGCTGAGCCGCCTATGAGAGCAACGATTAGGCTAGGGACTATGGCTAAGCACCGGGTTAAAAAGTTTCTAAGCCATGGCTTCATTCGTAGGTCAAGAAATCCCTGCCATGAAAATAACTACCATGTCAATTACGAAACTTACATTAGCACTATAATAATAATCTACGCTTGAGCAAAACAACTTTCAACCCATTTGAAGATTTCCTATTAGGCTATCTTTTCTTTTCATTTTAACCATTTGAAAATGTTATTGACATACCCATTCATAAATAAATGGATCATGTATACCTGCAAAACATATTGGCCAGCATACATTCCAGTTAGCTCAATAACAATAATCTATGCTTGAACGTAAAAACTTTCAATCTATTTGAAGATTATCTCTTGAGCTATCCTTTCTTTTAACTTTAACCGTTTGAAAATGTTATATGACATACCCGAATCTAGTCATAAATAAATGTCACAAATATAAATACCTGCATAACATATTGGCCAGCATACGTTCCGGTTATAGTGGAACTCTGACCTGATGCCAGCAAAGCAATTGCAAAGACCTTAGAGCTCCACTTGCCTAGAACATTCTAAGAAGATGAACAAAGAAAGGAGATCATGATCAGTTGATCACCGTCAAGCGCCACTATTCAGGGGTTATCATCATTTAGCACTAATTAGCGACACTTACTCTAAGCAAAAAGGATGCTTTGTTCAAGTCCAGATCCTGACAACTTTTTTGATCATCTGGGTTTAAATTTGATGAACTGCAAACTGAACCGCTTACAGATATAACTGATATATTAATAAGGAAGGCCACTGCAAGTGCTATGCCACTTTCTATCAAATAGAATCTGCAAGCTTCCTATAAATATTGGTTTTCATTAATAATGGGTTCATATTTAATAATCAAACTGCACAAATTTAAAAGACTGAAGAATGCTTCTAGCAGACACGGAAATTACTTTGATACCACTAACTGATCGAGGTATTTTCCTAGAAAGCACAAGAGCTGAGTGCAGGAAAAGGTTGTGCCTGCATTAAAAAAGAAAGCTAGTCATATGAATGGATTGATTTGGGTTATACTATATCCCTAACGCGTCAAATTGGTAAAAATCATTAACTGTAGCTATTAAAGGGATGAATGGATCAAAAGCTGCCTAAAGTGTGTTTCTATTGCATACAACCTCCTAATATTTAAAATCAAAACAGGTTACCATCATAATATATAGTTTTTGACTTTCTGTACCACAATTTAACATGTTAATTATTGATTACAAATTTCAAACAAAAAAAATGTATTTTAGTCAAGCGAACCTGACCTAACTTTGCTTATACTAAACAATTACCCGTTTTGAAAGTTACCCAACCCACCTAACCTTCCCATGTTACCACCTATGTTAGATGTAGGAAACTTACGGCATGACCATAGCACCAAGAAGTGAAATTGCAAGGCCTGTTGACCCACGGCCTCTGAGCTGAGGGACAAAAAGCCCATAGAGCACTTCTGAAGCGTTGGGTTTAGAAATACCAAGCTCAACGAGAAAGCATACAGCTATAGTGAGTACCAAAAAAGCAATAAAAAATTCAAGTTTTCTCACCTGCATAAAAAAGAAAATAATCTCAATGAACTGCCATTTCGAGCAATTATAAATCATACAACCAACTAAAGTAAATAATAAGTACCCCGTATTGTTGCAGTGCTAGTAGAACCAAGGTGCTAAAACCGGTGAGCAACACACCACACCATACTGGAATATGGAATAGCATATTCAGTGCAAATGCTGTCCCAATTACTGTAATTGCAGATAACATTTTCACCAAATCATATGCTTAAAAGAATACTTAAAGCAAAATTGTGTTTTGAAACATTATTTGGCATAACATGTGTTGTTTTTACAAAAAACTCAAAAGCAATATCACATGAAATGATGAAATAGTAGAAAAAGCAATAATACCTTCAGGAATGTCGCATGCAACTATGGCTATCTCAGCAAGGATCCACAAAATGAAATTTGTCACCTTCTCATATTCATTTTTGCAATGCTCAGCTAAATGTTTTCCTAGAGTATCATACACGAAAAATCAAGTCGAGATATTAATATGACTTCAGGAGTGACGAGTAGGTGAAAATGTAAGAGCACAAATCCATTACCTGTAACAACTCCAAGGTTTGCTGCCAGAGATTGAATCACAAGTGCAGCAACTGAGGCCACAAGTATAATCCATAGTAACTGCAAATAAGAGAGATCTTCTATTTTAAAAACCCTAATAAAGCACCGTTTCAGTGTTGATTTAATACAGGTTAACTCAAAAAGATCTGTAATTACTGTAACATGAATGTGCCAATTAATTTTTACTGCAAAGATTATGTAAACTTTAGTAAGGTTATTATTAGGCACCTCATATTTGTATTGAGCTCCAGATTGTAAATCAGTTTCAACTGCAAGAATTTGCAATTATAATCCGTTATGGACTACAAAAAGAATTGGTCAATCAAAAAACATGATAAAGAAGAATCTTACAGTTTCCAGGATCTATGTATGCTATGGAAACAAGAAAACCAGGACCCAAGTATGCAAAGAAGTTTCTCCAGCTTGTCTTCTGCATATATAAATAATTAACGCCGTCGTATAGAACTTTCAGAATCTCACTTTTCAAAATAAAAATTCCTCTTATGAAGAACATTCACCAGCTCAATACGTAATTAGATGCTACGTGTAGGATTATTAAAAAAAATTAGTAAAGTGTCTCTTATATTAATCAAATTCAAATAAGGTCCAGTAACTTCTAATCAACTCCACCATCTAAAAAGATGCTTTGATTTTTGAAACTGATAGCAAGTTGAGTATTACCTGGCACTAGATCGAGACTTTTTTAAAGTTTACGTATACTCTTTCACACCAATTACCAAAGTTAAACAACTTATTTCAACCAACCATTATCACATAAATTCACAACAGAAAGTCTAATTGATAATGAGTAAATAAAAAAATCTGAATTCTACCAGTTAATTTGCCAAGGTGTCCGTAAACCTAAAACTCTATGACGCTAGAACAACAAAAACTCATAGAGAAAATCAAAGCAGTCCTAAATCCACCACATAATCATAACAACAATTACATAGATATAACATAATATGATATGATCAAATAAAATAAAATAAAAAACTTACATCAGGAACAACAATCTGATTAGTATCAGGACTCTCAATTAGCGGCGTTTTAGTCATAAACTGCGGTTGCTGAGAAGACGCCTTTGCCGCCATCGTTAATCCCCTGCTTTAACTCTGTTCAAATCGCACCTCCAAACCCAAAAAACCTTCCGTTTACTGAAATCACACAAGTTCACAGAGCAATCATCAGACTTCAAACATAAAAGCGAAACATGCAATGTCGATGTAAACAGATTACGTCTACACATACGAGTTCAGATCTAACACCACATAACCCAAAAAATCGTAAATCACTAGTATAACAGTTCGTAACAGCACATAGTCAATCAAGATCAGATACCGAAGAAATAGATGCGAAAACTGAAGAATAGATAAGATAGATTGAACGATTGATTGTATGTAAGGTTTTGAAAGTTACAGACCTTATTTGCAGCTTGAAGAAGGTGCGATGTGATGGAGTGGTGGTTGCTGCATGTATTAACGACGATTTGAGTAGATTGTCACTACTGATCGTCTTCGCCGTTTACGGATTTATGACTTTGAATTCTCTCGTCGTTTCGGTTCTATATAGTAGCTGCTTCGCTACAGTGCTCTTTTCTCGCTTTCATATTCTACACTTCAAGATATTATCATGTTCCATTTTAGTCCTTTCTTTTATAAAGAGGGATAGACATAATCTTTTGAACCCAAAACTACCTTATCATCGTCTAGTTCTAGCACACAGTAGGGATTGTACCGTTATTCCCCATATTTGAAACCAAATCTTTTGAACCCAAAACTACCTTATCACGTGGATAGTTGTGAGTGAATGAGATAAACAATTTATGAGGATTGTACCGTGATTCCCCATATTTGAAAAAACATTGTACAACCCGCACAATTTTTTTAATATTTTCAAAAGTGATTGTGAGAGTATGTGAGAAAATATAATAATAAAAATGTAAAAAAATTTATTTAATTGAAAGACAAAGTAAAAAAGATAGTGTTTTAGTACAATATATGAATGTGAATGGGAAAGCTAATGTGAATATTCTTATATCATTTCATATTATTAGAAAACAAAACTATTCTAAACTGTCCTAAATGGTAGTGTCACTTCTTTCTCACCCTACACTATCACAAAATTAAAAAAAAAACATACTTTGATTATAAGATGGCATTCAATTTTCAGCAATTTCAATATCAGGTTCTATAGCCTGATTTCCTACCCTATGATGATTACCCAAGGTGGTTGCGGCAGTGTTCCTGCTCAATCCGTCAATAGCTGAAGGTGAACTTAAGGGACGCCCTGACGACTCGAATGATTCTCGGATTATTGTTTCAAGTTTAACCTTTTCATTTTGCTTTCTTTTTAAAAAAAACAAAAACAAATGTGATCAATGAGAAAGCATGTTCATGTATAAAAGTTATAGGCGTTTCAAAAGTTATTAGATGTTTATGGTGTTGCGTATTCAAATTTATAAAAATACTGCATATCATTTAAATATCTAGTGAGCAACTTTATAATGATAAGAAAACTTTAAGTGACTTAATTACTATCATCTAAGGTTACTCTTTTATATTACATTAAATTCTTTATATCATATTATTAAATTAGACTATATCATGTATCTATACTACTATATAAAGCATAAACATGAGACACAAATGTAATTTCATAAAAAATTAAGTCACCTAATACAAATTCTTAATCTATACCACTATATAAAGCATAAACATGGGACACAAATGTAATTTCATAAAAAATAAGACATCTAATACAAACTCTTAAACATTAGGTACAAGTGTTCTATGCAATAAATCCTATTTGCCGCTCATTTAATAAAGTTCTTCTAAGTAGTACATTAAATAATTCATATCATTAATACATTATTTAATAAATAAGATTATTTAACTCTGATATTATATATTTTATATTTATAATATTTTAAATTAACATAAATTAGTTATCTTATGTGAATACTAACTATAATATAATAATAATAATTTTATAATAATAATAATAATAATAATAATAATAATAATAATAATAATAATAATTTATATTATTATTTTTTATAATAAAATTTGTAATAGGTAGTATATTATTTCAATAATTAATTGTAATACTTATAATGATAATAATAATCAATATCTATATATTATACTATTATATAAACTATTTGAGGATAACACACTTGTCATACTACTCAAAATTTAATACATCTAATATAATTTTTTAAATATAAGTTACAACTGTTATAGTTTCTAATTTTTCCATATTTAATAAATTTATCCTAATTAATATATTATAAATATTTATTTTACGTATTATCTTTTTTAAAATACTTTAAATTAATATTGAAATACAATTTATTTTTTATATTTTTATAACTTAAACTATTTGATTTAAGTATTATTTTATTTTTTCATTTAAGTATATAATCACTAAATAATTATATAGTTATAATAATAATACCTAAATATATCAGTGTTTAAGACAGGTTGGAGAAAAGACTAGATACAACCCACCACATCACTATAAATAACAAACATAGAAGATTATAAGAAGTGTAGGTTAAGGTTTTACTCAATATCATGACAATAATTTTTTTCTTCAAATAATAAAAAACTCACTTTGTTTTTTTTATAATAATATATTTAAGATTTTTTTAAAACTAATTACAACACTTTCTCTCTCATTTTTTCTAAAACTGCTACCTGCTCATTTGTTTTTTATTTTATACTTAATTTTTCAAGTTATGTTAAATTTACAGTTAATCATCATAATTTTTTTTTAATTTTATACATAAGTCTTCAAGTTATGTCAAATTTATATTTATTGACTTTTTGTTAAAGTTTTATATATAAGACTTCAAGTTATGTCAAAATTTCTTTTAATCAATTTACAATATAGCTTGTTAATTATAATACAATCACCATATTCATCTGTTATTTTTCTTATCTGTTTCGAGCTATATATTTTTTATAGTTTTTTCTGTTACATTTTTATCAGTGTTTCGCACGTAGTTTTTTCCGGGTGGTTAGTAATAACATATTGATCATCATTTCATAACCCAAAAAACTATCATTACGACATTCACGTATACATTAAAACTATACCGCGGCAAAGCGCGGGTCTAATCCACTAGTGTTATATTATATTGGTTTACATTACATATTGCTTTTCAGATGTTTATTTATAATCCAAAACAAAGTTACAGTTACTAATGTTATATGCTATTAAAAACCAATAAAAATTTGTTAATACTGATATTATAATTTTTTTTTTCAAAACTGATCAATATTCAAAAAACTGACTAAATTATATTTTTTGTCAAATACGCAACAACTTTACGACATATGTTGTTCCTTCATCTGCATATACATAATTCTCATGACACCATGTGAAGGAATTCTACTAGTTTGTACAAAACCTCAATAGGAAATCACACGCGGTGGGAATCTTCAGTATGAGTGCATGACTAAGCACTCTTACGAGTGATTATTGTTTTTGTATTATTAATATTTGCATTATAAGTTTAATTACAGTCAATATTGTTACTACTATTAGTACTCTTATAAGATGGGCTAAAACTACACTCTTAAGTAAAAATAGATGTATGTGATTCATATGTATTATTCCATTATATTGACGCAAACATGCTTGCCTCTTTTGAAACTTCGATTTTTTAATTATTTTTATACATAAGTAGTTACAATAATACAATAAATGAAGTAATTGTTAACTATTGGTGAAATGTGATGGTTCGGAGAGGGAGTTTTTGTATGAGGAGATGGAGTTTTTGTTTTGGGTGGGTGGGGGATCTGTTAGGACATTTTGGTTTCGTGTGATTTCGGCTCGATAAATCTGTTTGGATGTTCATGATCTTCCACCTATTTATGGATGCTCTATTACAACGTCCACGATATTTGACTTAATGCGTCAAAAGGTGGGACCGCGGTCCCTGGATGCAAGTGGACCATTCGTACATCACATCGCTTATTTGTTACCCAAACAAAGATGGTCCGAGTTGATCTGTCTACAAGCCTACCACCAGAAGCGGTCTCCACCTTTAATTGTTAGCCTATCTCCCTTAAAATTTTAAATATTTGATTTGGTTCATCACAAAATATATATTGTATGAAACTTTCAAGCATCATTTTTACAAATTTACTTAGGATACATTTGCATATATATTTATACACATATAATGAAATCTAGTTTTGCAACTATGTGTTGTGTAAGCTTGTATAATTTGCATTCTCGTCTAT
>CM044002.1:6478986-6781040 GCA_024085815.1 Flaveria linearis
ATTTGAAAATATTAATCAAAGATCTTTTCACATTTTCGGGTTGGACAAGTAAATGTTTTGTCACCATCTCCATCTCTTTATGTACATCTCATTGAACCTCCCGTACAATATACGCGGGTGAAAAATCTAGCTTCCTCCAAAAAACATCAATGGCATCGAGCGGGATACATGACCATAAATAATATATTAAATAAAATATAATAAAAGTTTTAATGAAAAAATAAAAAACGTAAAAGAACATTCACCTGTTTGAAAGTAATTGTTTAATTTACAAGCACACGGAAGACCAAAGCTGGTAAAAAGATGGCAGCCACATGATTCTTTGGATATAATTAGATGATGTATCCTGTTAATCTCACCGACTAACATATCCAAAGCCGCAATAGAAACGTTACCTCGCAGCAATTTAAGCACTTCATGATTATGCTGCACCATAAGCATGATTTTGCTTTTGGTAAAACTTTCTTTATAGCAATTTCCTGGGTAGCTAAGATATTATTAATGAAAGGAATAAATCTATCCAGGGTGCTATTGTGCTTTCAGGTAACTTTTCAACAACGAATGTTGGCTCTCAACTCGTTCGTTGTGTGCTGACCGAAGTTATAACTTCTATTTATCCACGCCGACACAAATCTCTCTTTGTAGGGGTCCAACCAGTTATTTTTTAGGTACATCAGCACTCCTATTAAAAAAATGCACTTATTTTTATATAAATATACATATATTTTTAAGAATAACACTAGAAAACTTACTTGAATGGTTGACACCAATCTGCGATAAAGCCGGTCGTAATTATAAGCGTATATGTCCTCCGTTTCAGAGTTAATAAGTACCGACCACACATGCTGAAAAGCACCCCACTCTTCATTTGAAAAACTCGCCTTACAATGTTTAGCAATATTTTCCGAAATATGCCATCTGCAACGTAATCGAACAGCACTCGGAAAAACTTCTTCTGACGCATTCATCAGAGCGAGGTCTCAGTCGGTTAGTATAACACGGGGCTCCATACACTTATCTTCCAGCGTTGCTTTTAGTTGCTCTAGCACCCATCTGAAGTTGGCTTCACGCTCAAAATCAATGAATGCGTGAGCAACAGAAAAAGATTTCAGGGTGGATGTCACACCAACCATTTGAACAAAAGGCATTTTATACAAGTTAGTTTTGTATGTTGTGTCAATCATCAGCACGTGTGGGTAAGCACGCCATAATGTGTGAGATGTAGGATGTATAAAAAAACCCCGTCGACGGTATTTGTCGGTTCCTCAATGTGAGGGGTGTAAATATATTGATACTGTTGTAGTATAGAAAAAAAAACCTGCATTGGGGTTTCACCAATTCTGGTGGACTTTTTTATTTTTGCCCGAGCATTATATACGGTTCGTAACCCAGACACGTTATTGGGATTTTGTTCCCTCAACGTGCCTAGAATGTTTCGAGGGTCAATATTTTGCTCGGTCAGATTCCTTACAGTAGAAAGCTCATTTTCGGTGAGCCTCATTGCGTATGCATGTCCTTCCAGGTGTTCAGCAGGTTCATGGTTATGAGTATCATCCACAACAACTATAATCCACCCATCTCTCTGCATCTGGTACTTACCCTGCAATTCAAATTGACAGTTTGTTTTTTTCGTGCCACTTTTTCTTAGAGTGGATGCTCCCTTATATACACCACCCGATCGCATTTCAACCAAATTTTAACCACCAAACCATTCGAATTTCTTTTTGAACGTTTGGTGACAATAACGAACCCATTATCTCGCCCCACTTTAGTTGCCCAATCAACTAATTCTTCACGAGATGAGAAACCTAATCAATTTAATATTTTTAGTTAGTTATTACTAAATGATAGTAAAATGAAAGTAAAATTAAATATGATATATCTTATAACCTGATTCGTGTCGTAAAACCCTTTTTACCGGAACCAGAACCGTCATTATCCCCGCTGCTATCGCCACCGTTATCACCCCCGTCATCGCCGCCGTCATTCCCGCCGTATTGGACGCGAACTGTCCTGGATAGTTTGAAGCAGCCTCTTCGTAATAACCGTAACCCTCCTGAGGGTAATAGTTAGATTCCGAACCGAATAAATAGTTGCTATACCAGAAAGACATCGTAACGTTAGATATTAACGTTTATATAGTACTTGAAATGGAATATTGCGTTTATGTAGTAGTTGAAATGAAATGAATTTATATCGTTGAATTATGAAATGAATTTATAAACTAACGTTTATATAGTAGTTGAAATGGAATATTGCATCTCGTCACATAATTAACACGAATATCGAGGAATATTACGTCATATCAAATAATGTAATAAATACAAATTTACACGACTATCGAGGAATATTACGTCATATCAAATAACGTAATAAATACAAAATTACACGAAAAACGAGGAATAATATATCTCGTCAAATTATTAAAAGTGAAACTAGGACCCGTAAGTAAGTTCACGGCCCGTAAGACGAATTCCATACGGGCCGTGAAGAAATTCACGGGCCGTAAAGAAATACGACCGTGATCACATTCACGGGCCGTTACGTTTTTGAATTACGTTTCTGAATGACCGATTTGACTTGCGACAGACCATACGGCCCGTGAAGGGCCTTACGGCCCGTAAGGAGGGCGTCCAGATATCCTGAAGGGCGTCTCCTTAGCTGGACGCCCTCCTTAGTAGGCCCCTTAATTAATATGTAGCTTAGATAATCATCATTGGGACTAGCATTTTTTTTTCCAACATTGTAATCATTAATATAAGAGATTTTTAAGGGTTAGATTATACAAACTAGAAACTTTAATCTATATATCTCTTTCTATGTCTATATATACTAGTTTTAGTAAAGCCGTGTAATACACGGGTTGACAATATGAAAATAATATAACTCATAAATGTATAAATATTTCGTATGATTAAGTTACGTATTACTATAACAATGAAAAATAAAAAATATATTTATAAATTATAAATATTCAAATACTTTTTTATAACATAATATATAATTGACTCATTTAAAATTAAAATAAGTTGTGTTAAAATCACACTAATTTAAAATAAATAATATATCAATATATATTTTCTTTTTAGTTTTTTCAAATTGAATCTTATTCAGCTATAAAAATATGTATTGTTCAAAACAATATGATTACACAATTAAGTTGATAATATAAAAAATTAAATTTAGAACAAAATAAATTATTACTATTAATTGAGTTTCTTAAAATAAAAATCTTAACTAAATAATATATTAGTTTAGGCGGAAAATTCTTTTGAGGAGTAATACGAGAGTGACATGTGTCATCTTAGTTACTCTTTTATTATATAGTATATATGTGTGTACAGAAAAAAAGATAGAGATGATGAAATAAATTAAGTATATCAATAACATACCTTATTTTAAATATTTACTATTTTAAACCATCCATGACATGTTTCTCTAAGTCAAAATTTTAATTACATATTTTCATTCATTAAAACTATATTATATATTTATTTATATTATTTATTAACTTACTAAATTAATATGTTGCTTTTATTTTTACTAAATGACTTATACGTGCTGATTTCTTTATATTTTAATTGTTTAAAATTTACAATTTTTTTATTTTTCTATTTATTTTTCTATGTGTTTAGAGATTTAATTTTGGTTATAAATGATTGTTGTTTAAAATAAATTAAAAGCTTTATTTTTGGAGATGTAATTTTATTTTTTTCATTATATATAAGGCTCGAACTTCCCTTGATAGAAATAAGGATAAAACAACTATTTACTAAGTCAATTTTATTAAAATAAAATAAATATGCAGTATATGTATATTCTAAAAATGAGAAAGATTCATTGATATTTTAACATGAGAAAATATGTAACAAATATCCTTTTAACATGAAGAAACATTTATATATACATTAGGTATTGTTTGGTTGATGGACACAATAAAGAGAATTCATTCCTAACAAATTAAAGACAAAACAAGGAAATTACATTACGCATATATTTATATTGTGTTTCACATCGGGAGTTGGTAACAATTTAGTAATTTACATTCTTTTTATTAACCGTAGTATTTTCTATATAAACTTAAAAGGTACTTAATAAGAGTTAAGATCTTTTAAAAATCCATAAATATGAGTAAATTATAAATTGTGTCCTTTATTAATGTGACACCCTACATTTATCCCACATCGGCCGTGGGTAGGAGAGATTCCTGATTCAAAAGGAATCTGGTCTCTAATATCATCAACACGTTTTGGGCGTATTGGTTATGGATGAGAGGAGAACTCCACAGTTAAGCGTGCTCAGGTGGCAACAATCCAAGAATGGGTGACCTCCCTGGGAAGTTTTCACCTAGGCAACCAAAAGCAAATCCGTGAGCTACTCGTGGCAAAGCGGACAATATTGGTTGTATGAGGAGTTGGGTGTTACAGAATTGTATCAGAGCCATTCCTGTGCCATTCGGGATGTTGGACATACCTCACCAAGGATGGTTACTTCTCGGGCTCATCGAGGACGGTGAGTCCAAGGGGGGGGGAGATTGTGACACCCTACATTTATCACACATCGGCCGTGGACATGAGAGATTCCTGGTTCATAAGGAATGTCTGGTCTCTAATATCATCAACGCGTTTTGGGCGTATTGGTTGTGAATGAGGGGAGAACTCCACAGTTAAGCGTGCTCAGGTGGCAGCAATCCAATGATAGGTGACCTCCGTGGAAAGTTTTCACCTGAGCAACCAAAAGCAAATCCGTAAGCTACTCGTGGGCAAAGCGAACAATATTGGTGGTATGAAGGGTCGGGTGTTACAATTATATATGAAATTACATGATATATCCTTTAATTTTAATAATTACATACAATGTCTTTTTTTTAAATATTTGCACACTAATTGTCTTTACACTAACTTTTATTTGAAATGTATAATTAACTCTGTTATGTATCTCTTACATGAGGTGTATTTTTTCATTTTGTTTTCACACTTGATATATTAAACAAATTAAAAAATAATAATAATTTTAAATGAAAAAATAAAATTAAAGATATCGGACCGTTAGGTAAGTCGGTGAACCATCATCCATCTTATGCTCAACACTATTAAATCAAATATCCCCCTCTCTTTGATAGTCCAATACCGGTCATCTAGACCACCACTTACAACATCTCACACATCATTGAAGTCCCTTAAACTCAAACAAACAACGACGGTAAGATTCAAATCCCTAAATTGCCTTTTGTAGTTCATTGTTCTTTAAATTTTTGACTTATGTTGTTGTGTGATTAATAAGCAAATCACAATTTATTTTCTGACTTTTGCATGCAATTAACCAATAAGCAATTTAAAGAATCATAGGTAATCTTCAATTTGTGTTCATTATTGACTTTTCATTATTTATTGGTGTGAATAGTTGATGAGGTATTTGCAAGTATTTTTTTGTATTTATTGTTGATTTCTAGACCTTCTAATTGTTTAGTGACATCAACTTTTTACTTTAGTGAATGTTATTGGAGGTTGTCAATAAATAATTGACGATTAGTCGAATGAACACATAATAAGAGTGATTGGGTTAACCGACTTACCTAACGACCTCATATTTTTTTGATTTTCTCTTTTTATTTAGATTTTTATTTTTTATTTTTTAATATATTAGACACGAAAAGCAAATGACAAAAGTATTCTTTATGTGTGAAACACATAACTGAGTTAACTGTACATTTGGACGAGAGTTAGTATAAAGGACAACAGATGTGCAAATTTTTTTATTAAAAGACAATGTATGTAATTATTAAAACTAAAAATATATCGTGCAATTTTATATATAAACAAATGACATAATTTGTAATTTACTCCATAAATATTTACACGATGACAATAACTCTTATCAAAATACATTTTTTTAGGTTTTATAATTGAAACCGAATACATATCTTTCAGTGCTTCCCCTACGGAAAAAATCATCAGAGAATAGACAACTAAACAACAATATTGAAACATATTAATCGTCTCACTTGAAAATTAAAAGGAAAATAGTGAAATAATTTCTAATTTACACATTTACACATGTGTAAATCATATGTGAGTTGTATTCTTTACACATATGTAGCTAAATAAATATGAAAATGAAAAACATATGAAAACATTAGTAAGGATTTTTATTTCGCTTTAATGCCTTTTAATTTAACTATTTAAACACACAAAACTATTTTAAAAATTATTAAACATATAACTAACATAAACCATTAATATTAGTTGTTGCAGTTTTTAGTCATCAGAGCTCTTATAAAATATTTATTTGTTATTAAACGATCCTAACCCAATTGATTATACCACATTACTTCATCAAAATAAACCCAAAAAGAAAAAAAACAAAACAAAAACCTTATCATCTCATCACTATATATATGTGCTTCTATTCCATTCTTCACAGTGAACAAAACACCTATGTTAAGTTGTTCCATAAAATATTAAAACTCAGAATGATGATTGATGCGGATCAGCAAAGAAGCAGGAATCGATTCACAAGAAAGAATCGAAGAACACAAAGAATTCAATTGATCAAACTAACCACCTTCTTTCATACGTTTCTCCATCTTAAATATTTCAACCCCCCAAAAGATAAACATCAAAACAAACAAGATAAATATTCCAAGAAAAGAAATAACCAAACAAACTAACAATTAAATAATAACCAGTTTTTTTAACATGCACCTCGAATTAGTGATCATCTCAACTCAATTTTGATGCTCTTCATAATAATAAAGCCCTTGTGTCCTGTGTGAATACAAACTTTACTAGAAGATAATTATTCTTCCCACCTACATGAAGATTTTCAAAACCAATTTGAAATCATTAAAAAACAAGATAATATGTGATTGTCCTATGTATGAACTCGATCGTGGTTGAATGATGTCTTGTAATGCATCTTCAATCCTGATTTGAGAGAGGCTAGATCTCCGTTTACAATTTAAAACACTAATAAATTTCAATCTCTCTATACACAAACCTCAAAACTTATTAAACAAAATACTTAACAAATTGAAAATCCGGCAGGAGGTACCCGATCCGTTGGGTGCTTATCATACCCTCTCGATACTTTCTTGATTTGTTAAACACCTACTGCCATTCAAAATTCCATTTCCATACTCTAGAAAGTTATATTTAATTTTTTTTTATATATTTTATAGTGTTTGGGGTTAGTTTTTTAAGTTTTCAAGTAATCATGTATATCACAACTTGATGTTGGATTTTTGGTTCGAATCGGTTCGGGTCATAAACAAAATACAATAAAATTATAAGGCATTTAACAAAAGAGTAGGGTTATACATACCCACCTCTTTCACTTGTCATAACTTATCTCTAAAAGTAAATTTACAAAAATTTCATATTCACCCTTTGAAACTTTTAAAAAATTATATACATCCACTCTTACTTGTCATATCTCTATTTAATTGTGATATCCATATGTAAAAGTATTAAAAATGATATTTAAAAAGTAAATAAAAAGGTTTACTTTTAAGGAAAAGAAATTTGAAAACGTATATGCACTTTACAAACGTAAATTGCTCTCTTTGTTCTTGCATTGTTTATCATTATTATTGGTTAAAAGTGTTTTATTTTTGTAAAGAAAAAAATAAACAATTTTAAACGAACTTTCAGTAAAAATTTAATTAAACATTAAACGGCTATATATATTAAAATAGCAAGGTTTGAAATAAGATGTTGTTTGGACCCAATGAAATTATTTTATTTTTAGCAAAACTTTTAAATTTACGTGCTAGCAAATTATAAACTAACAATTTTACTACCCAAGTAAGAAAAACACGTAAAATTTCAATTATAAAGTAAAAACCTTGTGTTTATAAACTTTTATGAAATTTACAAATAGTGAATTTAACAACAGAAATCATATTTTTTTGTTAAAACTTAGCTCCAATATACCTTGCAATAGCTTTAAATAGCATAATTGATTATTTTAACATTCAATTACATAGTAGCAATATTAAAAGAAATTTTGAATCTGAATTACTGTATAGTACAAATTTACTCTACAATTAAAATAATGAAGCTTATCTCCGGCCATTAGAATAACAATACATAAAGTTGTCTCTACTATTAACTCTCTTACAAATCAAAATTGAATCATTTGAAAAGTTATCTTTCTACAAGTTAACTCTCATAAAAAAATTAAAAGTTATCTTTTGAATTTAAACAAACAACAAATTAGCATTAATATACAAAATTATTATTATTATTATTATTATTATTATTATTACTATTATTATTACTATTATTATTATTATTATTATTACTATTATTATTATTATTATTATTATTATTATTATTATTATTATTATTATTATTATTATTATTACTGTTACTGTTATTATTATTATTATCACCATCATGCTAAAAGAGAATAAAACAAATAAAAAGAAAACAAAAGGTTCGGATTGTATATATTAAGTATTTAAGAGAGAGGATATGACAAGTAAAAATATGATAAAAAGAGACATCAGAGCTGGATGATTTTGGAGACCATTACGTACCTCACTTATAACGGCCCTGAGTATTTCCTTTTTTTGTGAGACGGTTACTCATAGCAAAACCTTTAAATTGGATTTCTGGTATGAAAATAAAAGAGGTTTCCTTTGGTTGTTTGTTGAGAAAGTAGCTGCTCATTTCTCCCTATTTCCGTTTAAGACCCAAGATACGTGTTGGTAGGTAAAAGAGGATGGTTTCTATTTATCCTAAAAGAAATATAGCAGCTATGTGTTTTGGTCTAAGTGGTAAATGTGGTCACTAAAACATGTAAAATTAGTAGCAATGAAGTTATGTATCTGAGTTTGCATCATTCTATGAATCAGAATCAAACAAAATTTTAATTAAAGTCTTGTTTCGTTTGTTATAATCAAGTAAATTGTTTTATATTTTTGTTTTAATCAATTGTGTGTTTAAAGCCAAACTAAAGAGTATCGACTTAAACAGTAATCACATCCCAATTAATTAAAATCCAGATCCTGTAAATTAAATCAAAAATCAAACCATTACGAACAAAATCAAACGTTAATGTTTTGCTTTCGTACCCTAAATCAACGCGTTCTATATCATAAATAATAGTGGCATATTATGAAGTAAAATAAAACAGTCAAATCTTTATACAAGATTTAATACAATTTTGTAAGAATCAGAATCAAGATGAACACATAAAACGATTTCTTCTATTGATTACTTGAAACAGAAACGAAACAATGAATCTTGATCTACAATCAATCGCACCAGATTAACAACAGTTAATCATACTTATACACTCACCGATTGACTTACCGTTAGCAACCCTAACAACCTAACATTGAATATTAACACAAATAGCCCTTATCGATCGAGCTTTATTACAAACACATATAACCCTAAACTTTAACTGAATGACATCACAACCCCCTTCAGTAGTTGTAGTTTTATAACCCTTCAGTAGTTGTAACCCTTCAGTAGTTTCAACAACTTCAGTAGTTGTAACCCTTCAGTAGTTTCAACAACTTCAGTAGTTGTAGCCCTTCAGTAGTTTCATCAGTACTTCCCTTCAGCAGTTGTAATCATCTCATCAGTAGTTGTAATCAGCACTTGTATCTTGAGCACAACTTCTCACAAACATCGGATTCTTAGCAAGTTGTAAAGCACCCATGTTATCATACCATATCATTGTTTCCTGAACATCAACACCTAGTTCAGAAACAAATCCCTTTAACCACAGTGCTTCCTTAACAGCTTCAGTAAGTGCAATATATTCAGACTTAGTTGATGACAAAGCAACAACACGCTGCAATGAAGATTTCCAACTCACCAATCCACCATGAACTGTAAAACCATAACCAGTTACAGACCTGCCTGAATCCCAATCTTTAGCATATCTGCATCAACAAATCCTGTCACTACATGTTTGGTCTCATCAGCTCCGCCAAACACTAACCCAACTTGACTAGTACCCTTGAGATATCTAAGTATCCATTTCACACCTTCCCAGTGCTTAACCCCAGGATTACTTAGATACCTACTGACTAGACTGACTGCATAACCCAAATCAGGTCTAGTACACACCATCAAGTACATCAAACTCCCCACAGCATTTGCATAAGGAACACGAGACATCTTAGCTTGCTCTTCTTCAGTATGAGGACTATCTCTGCTAGACAACTTAAAATGTGCAGCCAAAGGAGTACTAACATGCTTACAACTATACATGTAAAAATTACTAAGTACCTTCTTGATGTAACCAGTTTAACTGAGCTTCAATACACCAGCATCTCTATCTCTTTCAATTTCCATGCCTAGTATCTTCCTTGCAGCTCTCAAATCCTTCATGTCAAACTCTTCTTTCAAAATTAACTTAGTAATTCTACATCAGCCTTTGACTTACTAGCAATTAACATATCATCTACATAAAGTAGAAGATATATATAACCACCAGCTGAATCTTCCTTGAAGTATACACAAGGATCATAGCTACTTTATTGAACCCTTTAGACACAATAAAATCATTGAACCTCTTGTTCCACTGTCTGGGAGATTGCTTTAATCCATATAAAGACCTTTTCAGCAAACACACCTTATCTTCCTGGCCTTTAACTTCAAAACCAGTAGGCTGCCTCATATAAATCATCTCATCAAGACTTCCATTTAAAAATGCAGTCTTTACATCCATCTGCTCCAGTTCCAGATTATGAATAGCTACAAGATTCAACACCACTCTGATAGATGAGTGTTTGACTACAGGAGAGAAAATCTCAGTGAGTAAACCCCTTTGCAACCAACCTTGCTTTGTACCTTGGTGGATCATTTTCAGTTAACCCATCCTTCAATTTGTACAGCCATTTGCAACTCACTAACTTCTTATCCTTGGGTTTGTCAACAATCTCCCAAGTATTGTTTTCATATAATGAATTCATTTCTTCTTTCATTGCCTGCATCCATTTATCCTTATCAACAGAACTTGATGCTTCTTCATAAGATAATGGATCACCACTATTTTCCATAGCAGCATTAAACACATATGCAGAAACATCCTCATTTGTAACAAGTGTTAACTCATCACTTGTCCTATACCTCAGAGGGGGTACTACGGTCCTCCTAGTTCTACCTTGAGCAATAGATCTGTTTTGGACCATAGTCTCTTCTCCTGATGAGCCACAAGTCTCCTTACCCCTTCTACTATCAGTACCAGCATCATTCTGTATAGGATTTTGATCATTCAGCTCCACCTCAATCTGAACACCCCTGTCATGATCACCTTCACTCTCATCATTCTTGTTCAACAGATCCTTATACAATTGATCTTCTCTAAATACAACATTTCTGCTTGTTATAACCCTAGGAGTCTTATCATCCATCCTCCACAGTCTATACCCCTTCACACCACTTGTGTAACCAAGAACCACACACTTTATAGCCCTAGGCTCTAGTTTGCCTTCATTAACATAAGCATATGCCAATGAACCAAACACCCTAAGCCTGCTATAATCCCCTGGTTCACCTGACCACATTTCGAGCGGTGTTTTCATATGAATTGCAGATGAAGGAGACATGTTCACTAACAATGCTGCTGTATTTACTGCCTTAGCCCAAAACTGCTTTGGCATACCTAAATCAATCAACAAGCACCTTACCTTGTTCAATAAGGTTCGGTTCATTCTCTCTGCAAGCCCATTTTGCTATGGTGTGTAGGCCACAGTCAAATGCCTCTTTATACCTTGCTTCCTACAGTTATCATTAAACAGGTGATTGCAAAACTCCAAGCCATTATTGTCCTTAAGGCTTTGACCCTTCTTTCAGACCGAGTCTCAACTAGAACCTTCCACTCTTTGAACTTCTCAAATGCCTCATTCTTATGCTTTAAAACGTACACCCACACTCTTCTTGTGTAATCATCTACTAAAGACAAGAAGTACTTGGCACCTCCAAGTGACTCAGTTCTTGCTGGACCCCAGAGATCAGCATGCACATAATCCAACTTGCATTTGGTAGTATGCACACTCCTATTGAACTTCACCTTGTGTGCCTTACCCAAAATACAATTTTCACAAAAACCAGTATCACAACTGTTTAGCTCCTTCAACAGGTCTTGTTTTATCAACTCTTTCATACCTGGTATGCTGATATGGCCCATCCTCCTATGCCACACCATAGCTAAGTTCTTGCCTTGGTCGGCACTTACATTCACTTCATCCTTTCTAACATAACCATCAACAACATAGGTCATGTTGTTCTTTCTGGTTCCTGTCAATACCACTATTGACCCTTTTATCACCCTGACTTTCCCATTCCTCAGATTAACCACATACCCCTCACTTTTCAATGTGCCTAGTGAGACTAAGTTCCTCTTTAATCCAGGAATATATCTAACATTCCTCAACACGATGTTAGACCCATTATTCAAATTCAAAGTGATGGAACCAATGCCTTCAATGATGCAAGGTCTGTCATCCCCAAGTTTCACACTCCCTTGTATCTTCATTTCAAGTTCATCAAATGACTCCTTATGAGGTGTCATATGATAGGAACATCCAGAATCCAAGATCCACTCATCATCACTGCATGAGTGTGTCACCATCAACACATCAGCACTATCATATCCATCTGACCCAGTTTCTAATGTTGACCCTGAGAACTTTGATGGATCTGCCTCAGACTTCTTCTTCTTGAACCTCTCTGGACAATCTTTCTTGAAATGTTTATCAGATTGACAAACATAACATCTCCTTTTCACTCTTGACTTTGATCTTGCAGGTTGCTTTCCCTTGTTGTTCCTGAAGTCACTTCTTCCCCTAACAACAAGACCATCTGCATTATCATCTCTGAACTCACCTTTCTTGTGCAACTCCTTTGAGTTCATAGCAGCAAGCCAGCAACTACCTCCTCCATAGACAAACTATCTCTCCCAAACATTAGTGTGTCAACAAAATGTTCATAAGAGTTGGGTAATGAAGATAAGAACATAATTGCTCTATCTTCATCTGCTATTCAACATCTATATTCTCCAAATAAAGAACAATCTTGTTAAAGTCATCTATGTGCGACTCTATTGTTTTTCCAGGTTGCATTTGGAAAGTATAGAGCCGTTTCTTGAGGTACAGCCGATTGCCCAGTGATTTTGTCATATACAAACTCTCCAATTTTGCCCATAGACCCGCTGCAATGGTTTCTTTTGAGACTTCTCTCAAGACTCTATCACCCAAACTGAGTATAATTGCACTGTGAGCTTTCTCCATCATATTCTTCCACTTCGTTTCCAACTCCAATTTTTTATCCGGAGGGGTATTTACCGGTATCACCACTTCTTCCCCTTTCAGGGCGTCAACTATGCCCTGATGAACAAGTAATGCTCGCATCTTAACCCTCCAAAGACCAAAATCGTTCTTACCATCGAATTTCTCTAAATCGAACTTGGTATTCGTCTTTCTTAGACTGATTGATCAATTTACGATGGCCAACGGATCACAATCGATTACGCCTTGCGTGAATCAATCAAAGATCTACGATGATCTACGGATTACAATTAATCAATCTGATGACCGAATCGAGACTCTGATACCAATTGTAAGAATCAGAATCAAGATGAACACATAAAATGATTTCTTCTATTGATTACTTGAAACAGAAACGAAACAATGAATCTTGATCTACAATCAATCGCACCAGATTAACAACAGTTAATCATACTTATACACTCACCGATTGACTTACCGTTAGCAACCCTAACAACCTAACATTGAATATTAACACAAATAGCCCTTATCGATCAAGCTTTATTACAAACACATATAACCCTAAACTTTAACTGAATGACATCACAACCCCCTTCAGTAGTTGTAGTTTTATAACCCTTCAGTAGTTGTAGTTTTATAACCCTTCAGTAGTTGTAACCCTTCAGTAGTTGTAACCCTTCAGTAGTTTCAACAACTTCAGTAGTTGTAGCCCTTCAGTAGTTTCATCAGTACTTCCCTTCAGCAGTTGTAATCATCTCATCAGTCGTTGTAATCAGCACTTGTATCTTGAGCACAACTTCTCACAAATTTTTATTTAAATCATTCGACCAATAAATATGGGTTCCTAGAATTTCGAGTGAATTTTTCAGAAATCCTTGACGGATCATCGAAGAGATTTAAGTATCACATGTTGGTTAAGGTTTCATCTCAGACTTTCTAGCCGTTGTCAGATGACTAAATGTTTAAAACAGGCATTTGTCAAAAAAATGTTTGCTTGTGAGACCACATTTTTAATGTATGTTATAAGCTATGCACTTATTCATAACTGTAGTTGAAATTAAATCATTCATAGAATTCATTTTGAGATGTTATTTTCTAGCAAAATTTTATTACGTTGTGTTAGCGGCCTTATATTTGATCTTTTAGCAGCATGAGAGCAAACCTTATCAATATCTCCAGTTAAACCCTGAGTCAGTAGAACCTCCATTTGTATCTTCTCCGTTTGAATACAAAAAAAAATGCTAATTTTCCCTAATTTCGTAGATGATCACAACTAGGAAACTACAAGTCCAACACATTTCTACAAAGCAATAAACCACCCGAATTAATCAATCTCTGCTCCCACCATTTCTCAAATAAAAGTTGCTCGCTGTTTTTAAGCTCCTCGTATCTACCCATGTCGAATCTTGATCTTTGATGACGCTTAACTTCTCCCGAGTGGGTCGTGATACGAGAAACATCATTCGTATCATTAGTCTCGACAGAAAGCACTAGCACTTCCCCAACAACCTTTGAGCCCTCTTTATCACGTTGATCCTCTAGCTTACACTCATGTGGCTTTCAATAAACAAAATTGAAGATATCAAGAAAATCATTTGTATATATAAACATGCATGCATGTATATCAGTAATATGAATATATGATATATGTTAGCCTATCATCATTTACCTCAGAGTAATTATCGTTAACCTGAGTAAAATCCAATGGGAGATCATCAAAACTAATTTCAGAAAAACATGAACCTCTCATGGTGTTAACAAACTGGTTTCGTGGTGTCGGTATAGCATCTGCTTCGAGCTCCGCCTGATCGGGTTCAAACAAATTTTGGGAACTGATTCAGAATCTTTTAATTACATAATCTATGAGGTAGCTTCAAACATCAAATGGAACATCATAATACACAAACACGTAACTACACCAGCTTGTATATACAACACCAATTTGACGAGTAAAACTTTACATCTAATTTCTATTACTTAATTCGAATTATAATTGCAACAAATTCTACGAGTAAAGAACATACTAAACTGACCATTTGATTCATTTATGATTTAACCACAATCGTGTCACCGAAATTAGAAGCTTAGACCCCGGAATCAGCAAGGCGTGAGGATGAGCTTGCTTTTGTAATGGTAAGTCTTATAACATAAAAATGCAAAGAATGTTAGATGAAGAGATTCAACAGAATTCAGAAACCTACGTATGCCGGTGTTTTTGGCCGAATTTGAATTCAAACTTAAATATTTCATTTTCATTTCTGGATAAGAAACTGTTTTGATCCTAAAATCACATTTATTTTCCGCACTAGATAAACATATAGCATACAGTCATACAGCACTAAACGACCCTTGGTAGTTGGTCCCCCATTCAAAACAAGTTAGAACACTAAACGTTAAATAAATTCTAATTAATTTATAAATATAATTATTGGCCTCACATCCAAAACAAGTTAACACATTCCAAGTAGATTTTGCCTAATGACATCCAAGATATGTATAAGTTTTCAAATCCTACGGTATGTTTGTTTGATGGATTTATGAGTGGATTAGAATCCGTTTAAAGGAACAAAAGATTTAACACGCTAAAATATTAAATAACTTATTATCAGTTTAAAAACATAGTTGATTTATATAGAAGGCAAAATTTCAATTCAGCACAATTTTTGTGAAGGTGATTTATACACAACTAAAATTAGTTCCCAGCTTAGTCCTCATGTTGTGTGGATAAACTCATCTAATTTTATTAGATGCATTCCTGAATTATTGATCATCTTTTAAGTTAAATTCGATTTTACTTTCTCAGATTTGACAACAATATTTTTTAAAAAAAATTAAAAATATCAATTTACCCTAAAAGTTTTATAAATTATTTCATTTTCCATCAAAAATTTTATCAATTGTTTCAACTTAAATCCGAAATAATAAAAGTTTTAAACTGAAATTAAAACAAATAAAAACTTTTTTATTAAAATTAATGTTTTTAAACTTTGAAGGAAAATGGTTACTCTAGTTAAAATCCAAATGCAAAATTAAAATTAAGTCTTAGATAAAATACTTTTTATAGTCATTATGGGCACATATAATTAGTCAAAACACACATGAAAACATGTATATTGATTATAATTGAATAGTTTATTATTAAACATTTTAACTAAACATGTAATTCAAATAAAAGTTAACTAAACAATTTGAGATAAAATCATGACAAAATATAGTAGGTTGTTATATATAAGTTTAAAAACCATACAACTTGAAGGTCCAAAACCGTCTGCTGCCCCAAATGAAATTGGAGATTTATTTTATATAGCATCTAATATTTGTTATTTTCAAGTTGCATACTGTGACTACTATCAAGTGACACTGATTCACCGTATATTTTCGAAAAACGACTCCAGCAACAATAATTGAAACAATAAAAGCTTCTGACCCGATTAGGATTTTTTAAGAACGAATTTTTTTCCAGTACACGACGACCAGACAGATTTGACGCAGCATAACAAGAGACAGATTTGACGCAGCATAACAAGAAGGCCTAAAGCCATCTCAAAATGTAGTACATAAAAATTCATAAAACATAGGAGATTCAGTTCACAGTCTAGCCCTCAACTCACTCCAAAAAAACAACATAACATCCAGACAAAAAAGCAAAGAAAAAACATTTCACCTGCATTTGTTTAATCAAAACCCTAAACACAGGGGACACAGGTAGGATCAAAACAACTTATTCACCTCCGCCCGGTGCTTTATTACAATTACTTAAAGAGGGCATCGCATCATGGTCTGTTCACAAAATTTACTTCGCCACAGAGGCCATGTGGAGGATCAGATCAACTACACGGGAACTGCATAATAAAGCATTTACCAACTTTGTCAATAAACCCGAAACTAATATGGTGCATTAAAAGATAAGATGGTAGGGAAAGGGAAAATTACCTGTAACCCCATTCGTTATCGTACCACGAAACAAGCTTTACAAAATTATTGTTCAAAGCAATTCCAGCCTTTGCATCAAATATGCTAGACCTGTAACATCATACAACCATTTAAGTCAATTACATTCTTCTTTACACTCTTAGCGGGACCTGTGGGTAGAAAGGGTAGAAGTTGACCTGTTGTGGGCCCCCTGTTTTCTTAAATCTGCCCTTATACACGATTCTACCCACTTATTTGATGTACGCACTTTCTAAGTATTTATGTGTTTTATACCTGTGTGTTGTCTGCCTTATATTATGTTTGCGATTGCGATTGTTATTTGATTTCGTTAGTGAGTCGGGGGTCTCTTCGGAAGCAGTCTCTCTATCTCCCAAGATAGAGGAAAGACTCGCCACCACCTACCCCTCCCAGACCCTGCTCTTGAGTGGGATTTATTGGGTATGTTTGTTTGTTTGTTTGTTTACACTCTTTATACGACAAGTGGTCCGATTATGAAAGTTGTCAATTGTTACAGTTGTATTGAAAGAATGTTGAAAAAAGAGAGAAAAAAACGAAGATATAAATGATCCCCTTACCTGCTATCTCCCACAAAGTCTGTGGAAACCAGATCCTCATCAGTGTAACCGAGGATCCCCTTCAGTTTTCCTTCAGATTCCTCCCTGTAATCCCACCCAGAAAAAAAATTATCAAAATTATATAAGATACGTCAAAACAAAAAGAAACTACGCATATTTTAGCTCGTGATTTACTTGATAGCAGCTTTGATTTCATCATAGGTGGCAGACTTTTCCAGCCTCACGGTCAGATCGACAACAGATACATCAACAGTTGGGACTCTGAATGCCATTCCAGTCAACTTCCCGTTCAATTGAGGGAGCACTTTTCCTACGGCCTATTCAATATCATATTGCACAAAAAAGTTATAAGCCGCCGGAATTTAGCAAAATATGAAACTTGAATTCTTGAATACCTTAGCAGCACCGGTGCTGCTAGGAATGATGTTGAATGAAGCAGCCCTTCCACCTCTCCAGTCCTTGGCTGATGGTCCATCAACAGTCTTTTGTGTGGCTGAAGTATAAACAAACAATGAAACGTCACAAAACTACAATATACAAAAGTAAATTTCGTGAAGTCGCAAAATGGACTGGTTAGCCGGGTTAATGTGTTAAAATTTATTTTATAACTGGGACTTAAAAAGACCAGGTTAGACCGACCTGTAAACACCTTTTTATCTCTTCTTTATACATTTGAATAAACTCAAAAACATTTAACCTGTTAAGAGATCAAACATAACCCAATTTAACCCATTAACGATACATAAATGGGTCATTGGGTCAGAATACCACCTCTTAACAAAAAAAAAATCAACAACTTTGAAAAAAATACCGGTAATGGAGTGCACGGTGGTCATAAGACCCTCAACAATACCAAACCTGTCATTTATAACCTGCATCACACAAATGGGATTAAATAAATGGGCTAATTATTAAGGGAAAAAACATAAAATTTATTGACTAAAGAACAAAAACCTTGGCCAGAGGGGCAAGACAGTTTGTGGTACAGCTTGCATTTGAAACGATGTGAACATCAGGTGTGTATTCCTTCTCGTTCACACCCACAACAAACATGGGTGCATCCTTACTCGGGGCAGAGATGATGACCTTCTTAGCTCCACCCTAGACATATGGGTAAAAGAACATTCTAAGAACTTAATTTAATGAAAAATAAATGATCATATAAACTTTATATTAGTATAACTTGGATGCTTATCAGTATATATATGTATATGATAATAACATCAACACTAAAGCATGCCCTTACAGAAAATGATGACTTCAAAAATCAAAATTACTCATATAATCATAATCAGTTACCAAGTCTCTGAACATAATTTATTCTAATCACAATTACTCAAACATTACAAGAGTTTAATCAGTTTAAGCAAGCCTCCAAACATTGATTTCAATCTACATATCACAAATTACAATATACATGAGTATGTATGTATATCAGATACCTTCAGATGAGCCGCGGCTTTGTCCTTGTCGGTAAAAACTCCGGTTGACTCCACAACGTACTCCGCTCCAGTTTGGGCCCATGGGATCTCTTCAGGGTTCCTACAATGATCTCAAAACATAAGTATTTAACAGATAGCTCACAGACTGCACTAAAAACACACTGTAACATCAACTTTACTAAAATTGGACATGTGAAGGGATCACCTAGAACCAAAAACAGTCACGGGTTTCTCGCCGAAAAGAAGGGTTTTGTCGTCCTTAACTTTGAGCTCATGGTGCTTCCACGCACCATGAACACTGTCATACTTAAACATGTAAGTCTGCAAAAGATTTCACAAATCAAAGTCCAATTCAAACTCAAAGGCACCATAAACACAAAGATCCACCGCCTACTAACTCAAATTCAAACCAATCACACACCGATCAACATTCAACGTCCAAAAATCAAAACCCCAAACTACAATCAACCATCAACACAATCAAATAACCAAAACTACAAACCATGTACTCCACGGAGATAAAAGGATCGTTAACAGCAACAAGTTCAACATCATCTCTCTGCAAAGCGACTCTAGCCACCAATCGACCGATTCTCCCAACCCTACAAGTTAGTTGAAATTAAACCACACCAAATCATCCCAAACAACAACAGAAGAAATCAAAGTAGCGTAAGTAAAGCGTGTTAGATCTAGTACCGTTGATTCCGATCTTGATCTTGCCTGAACAACATAAACAAAATCGATCGAAACAATACAGTAAGTTAAATCACTATCAGATTATTAACAGAATCAAAAGAAGAAAAAAAAGCATAAAAGTGTAAGTGAAATTAGCGTACCCATGACGCTTATGGAAGATAAAAAGTGTGTATTGGAAATGGATGTTGAGAAGAAGAGTGGTGGTGAAGGGGTGAGGTTTTTATGGGTTTAATAATAATAAAATAAAATAAAATATTATTATTATTTTATTATTACGTGAGAAACCGGTGACCGGAGAAGCCGGTGGGTTTAAGGGGGGTTGTGATCATGTGTGGTGCGGGTGCGTCAGAAGATTGTGGATTATCATTGTTAGATCGATAAGGTGTGGTAGTCTGACGTGCGTTGGATTGGATTTTGTGTAGTGGGACAACCGCATGATGTTTTTGGAATGAGATAGAGATCAAAAAGACCGGATAGAAAAAAATGTTTGTATCATGGATATCATATGTTAAGATTGTATATTTATGTTGTGAGTATATAAGATGAAAAATTTATAAGGATTATACCGTGATTTTTGATATTTGGGGAATCACGATACACATCTATAATTTTTTTAATATTTTTAAAAGTAGTTGTGAGTGGATGACATAGAAAATGTAGTGATAAATATATTAAAAAGTATTAATTAATTAAAAGAGATGATAAACAAATAGTGTTTTTAATGTATATGGAGATGGGGATGGATAAGCTAGTGTGAATGCTCTAATAATATTGGTTATGTGATATTTAATCAAATCTTGCAACGGTCGTAGACACGGGTGATATTGGGTTCGTAAGCAATGATCCACCTTATATAATTAACGTGTTTTGAGCATTTTGATCATTGGCGGAGCTTGGACAAATGTATAGAAGCCAAAAGTAGCGAGACCTAATTAGGAGGCGGATTTAATTCATATGAAATATTCAGAATGAATAGGCATAAAATTTCACTTATGCGGAAAAAAAAAACCCTGTTTTGAGGGGGTTTGTAACACACCACCTTGTTACCATAATTTATAAAACATGTTTGAGGTGTAAAAGATTTTCTTAATTTTTGGTCCCAGTTAAAATCTCTACTTTTAAACTCTATTACACATAACCATGACTACGTCAACACACTATTAACGTTTACACACCTCAAGTTACATTTATGTAATTTACATAACGTTAAGTTTGTTTAAAAGAAACTAAATAACAACCCATTGTTCGATCCACAAGCATCTTCATCGATCACCTTTGCCTTCTTGGAAAATTCCTACAAAACAACCACTTTTACCACATTAGTCCATTGGAACTAAGTAAGAACTCTTATACTCACTTTATAGGTTATTAGAAGGGAATTTGGGGGCTTAAAATATCAATTGAAAGCAAAATTCTGCAGGGGACGTAGCTTACGTCCTCAAGGACGTAGCTTACGTCCTCCACCTAATTCCCCTGATTTTGAGGACGTAAGACAGTAGCTCAGGGCGTACCAAAGAGTTAAGGACGTAACTTACGTCCTTATGGACGTAACTTACGTCCCTGCTGCTGCTGATGTTGTTATCTATTTTTTTGTTCTCAAAGTTTTGACCCGTTTCGTTTGTTTCGACTTTTCAACGATCCCGGGTCCATCTCAACATCTCTATTTGCTCAATTTAGGAGCTTTAACTCTTTTAGCTTCGACTCTTTGCATCTATCACATTATCACCCATTCTATAATCACACTTTCACATTTAAATAGAAATGGGTCATAATTCTACTTTTAAGCTAGTCATTCACTAACTTGGACTAGCATACTAGATTTGGATCACACACCTATACACTTCGCTATACATCTTTATGTTTGACATACACACAGTCGCCAAACCACACGTTTATCACCCACTGGTGAATTAGGCTTACACACAGTAGCCAAAATATAGTTTATCACTCACTAGTGATTTAAATGTTACCACCGTAACTGAATATAATTATAACCCCTCCAGGTTTGATTCACACACCTGTGAACTATACCGGTATATTGATTTCATGCACACGCGCATGTAGCTTCAACCCAATTCATGCACTCAAGCATGTATACTTACTACTACTATAACCATTACTTATGGTCATTATTCACAACTCACATTTACTCAAGAGTAAACATAATAAAATCATAAAGATAAGACTATATATGATTATGAGGCTAATGTTCTTACCTTAAGCAAGCTTCAACTCAACCTTTGTCTTTGCTCACCGCTTTGCTAATACTCCCTTCACCTAAACATATGTTTAGGATTAATTTAGCACATACATACATATGGTATAAACCAATCCATATGACCCATTTATGACTAGTTTTAAGCATAATTAACTTTATATTGACCCACCGGTCATTCTATTTCCACTTTGCCCCTCCTTTCATATTTCGAACTTCTTGGAGGCATTTCATCAAACACCTTATGGGCATGATTTATAACTCAACATATTTCATACAACTAATTTGCTATGAACCATCAAGTTTCAAAATTGGCATACATGATACATAGAACACCTAATACATACTATTCTAAGTTAAACACATATAAATTTGATCATAGATGAATTTCTCCTCAACACCCCAATCATGAACTAACTACTTAGCAAGAAAACATCCAATTCAAGACTCACCTTATGAGTTAGATGCAGGAATTAGATGATTTGTAACTCAATTCCACAATTAGAAGTTTGAATTCAACACAACCGCAACTCAATTTGACTAGGGTTCTTAATCTCCTTCCTCCTTCCCGTTCTCTCCCTTCGTGTGTGTGTGTGAGAATGTCCAGGAGGTTCTACACCTCCTTACTAATATACAAATTTAATTTTTCTCAATTGGCAAAAGCAGTCCCTCTAGTTACTTTTAGTTATTTACACTAACAATACTAACTTAACTCAGTTAGTTCTAATTTAACACTCGTTTTATTTAAAACACAAATTATAAAATTACCTAAAATGGGACGTTACAAGTTCTCCCCCACTTGGGAAGTTTCGTCCCCGAAACTTATTGACGCATCAAATAAGTAAGGGTAGCATTTTTTCATCTCGTCTTCTAGCTCCCAAGTGACATCCGACCCTTTTCGGTTCTTCCACTGTATCAGCACTTGCTTTATCTCTTTGTTTCTCAGCCTTTTGATTTTTCTGTCAAGTATTACCACAGGTTCTTCTACATAATTCAGCTTATTATCAATCACTAAATCCTTATACGGGATATATGCTGATTCATCTGCTAGACATTTTCTCAAATGAGAGACATGAAAGGTATTATGGACCCCACTTAGTTCTTCTGGTAGTTCAAGACGATAAGCAACCTCGCCCACCCGAGCTATAATTTTAAATGGTCCAATGAATCGCGGTCCTAACTTTCCTCGCTTTCGGAATCGAATTATACCTTTCCATGGGAAAACCTTTAATAACACATAATCTCCTACCTGGAATTCAATCGGTTTTCTTCTTCTATCCGCATACGACTTTTGACGATCTTGAGCCGCCTTTAGATGAGCTCGCACTTGATCAATGTGTTCATTAGTTTTTCTCACCACTTCGGTACTAGCTAGCTCTCGTGGACCGATTTCTCCCCAACATACGGGAGTTCTGCATTTTCTCCCATATAACATTTCATATGGCGCCATTTTCATACCCGAATGATAGCTGTTATTATAAGAAAATTCTGCCAAGGGTAGATATGTATCCCAACTACCTCCGAAATCAATAATGCACGCGCGCAACATATCTTCTAGGATTTGGATAATCCTCTCACTTTGACCATCTGTTTGTGGGTGATATGCGGTGCTAATCAACAGTTTGGTACCCATTTCTTCATGAAATTTTCTCCAGAACCTCGAAGTAAATCGAACATCTCGATCTGATATTATGGATACAGGTATACCATGCTTAGACACAATTTCTTTGATATATATTTCCGACATTGTTTCCGATGAGTAAGTCTCCCGAATTGGAATGAAATGAGCACTCTTTGTCAATCTATCCATTACTACCCAGATGGTATCATAGCCTTTTCGGGTTTTTGGAAGCTTTGTTATTAAGTCCATGGCTATACGATCCCACTTCCAAACTGGAATTTCTAAAGGTTGTAATTCACCATGTGGTTTTTGATGTTCTGCTTTTACTTGTAAACATGTTAAACACTTTTCCACATATTTAATGATATCACGTTTCATTCCTGGCCACCAATAATTCACTTTTAAATCACAATACATCTTAGTAGCTCCTGGGTGAATCGAATACTTAGATTTATGTGCCTCATCCAGTATCAATTCTTTTACTGGACAAATTGGAGGAATCCACACTCGTCCCCTCATTGTTTTTAATCCATAACTGTCTTCCTTTAGGATTTGCACTTGACCCTGAATACGGTTTCGTTTCCAATTCTCCTCTTTGAGTGCCTCCATTTGCGCTTCTTTAATCCGCTCGATTATGCTTGAATTAATTGTTATTCTCATCGCCTTTACTCCAATAGGCTCATACTCATCTTTTCTACTTAATGCATCCGCTAGCACGTTAGCCTTCCCAGGATGATATAGGATTTCACAGTCATAATCCTTTAATAATTCCAACCAACGCCTCTGTCTCATATTAAGCTCTTTCTGAGTGAAAAAATATTTTAAACTTTTATGATCGGTAAAAATAGTGCATTTTACACCATAAAGATAATGCCTCCAAATTTTCAAGGCAAATACCACCGCGGCCAGCTCTAAATCATGTGTTGGGTAGTTCATCTCATGTGTTTTCAGTTGTCTTGAGGCATAAGCTATCACTCTACCCCTCTGCATCAGAACACACCCCAACCCAAAATAGGACGCATCAGAATACACAATAAAATCCTCATTCCCCTCGGGTAATGCTAGTATTGGTGCCTGCGTCAATCTTAATTTCAACTCTTGAAACGCTTTTTCTTGTTCGACATCCCATTTAAAAATAATCCCTTTTCTAGTAAGTTTAGTTAACGGAGAAGCTATTTTGGCAAAGTCTTGAATAAACCTCCGGTAATACCCTGCTAGGCCCAAGAAACTTCTAATCTCAGTTGGAGTTTTTGGAGGATTCCATTTCATTACTGCTTGAATCTTTGAGGAGTCTACTTGAATTCCATTTGCATTTACAACATGCCCCAAGAATTGCACTTCTCGTAACCAAAAATCACATTTTGAAAATTTAGCATATAATTTTTCTTGTTGAAGAGTTTCCAAAACCTCTCGTAAATGGCGCGCATGCTCTTCTTCACTTTTTGAATACACTAATATATCATCAATGAAAACATAACCGAACGGTCTAACATAGGTCGACATACCCGATTCATTAAATCCATAAACGCCGCCGGTGCATTTGTTAACCCAAAAGACATCACAAGAAACTCATAGTGACCGTAGCGAGTACGAAACGCTGTCTTAGGCACATCGTCCTCCTTTATCCTTAGTTGATGATACGCTGACCTTAAATCAATCTTTGAAAACCAAGACGCGCCTTGTAGTTGGTCAAATAAATCATCAATCCTAGGTAAAGGATATCGGTTCTTGATAGTCACCTTATTTAATTCTCGATAATCAATACACATTCTAAAAAATCAATATACTTTTGTGCTCACATATTGTTTGAATGCTACATAATGCTATGCCTGACAAGCCTGCTTGGTTGATCCAAGTACACTTAGCTAATCGTATATTCTTGTAAACGTTTGAGACTTGTAAAACTTTGTCAAGGTTTGATTGTGCATTCTGTCTTACATCCCTAGTTACCTTGTTCTCTAATTTACAACATGATTTGCCATCTTTTATATATTTATGTATCCAAAACTGTAGAATGCTCACCAACATTTTTATGTTGACCTTTTATTTTTAACATGTTTCAGGTTACTCTTTGAAGCTTATCACACTTAGGATTGGACTTAGAGAAATAAACGAATGATCTGGATGTATCTTTGTTTAAACGTTTACTTGTATTGTTACAATTGAATCTTGATTAATATATTTGGAACAAATAATAGCGTTATGTGGCTGTGAACAATCGTAACTCTCACACTTCGACGATTCCGCCGTCAAGGTTGGGGTGTGACAGATTGGTATCAGAGCCCATAACTATAGGGATTTAGGTTATTAGAAATGGTGACCTAGACTATAGTTGCATGAACCTCATAGAAAGATCTTTATACTTTTGTGCTCACATATTGTTTGAATGCTACATAATGCTATGCCTTTTGTGCAATTTGATGCCTTAGCATAGGATTGCCTAAACATTTCTACATGTCCCCTAAAACTTACATTTGACTCTTAGACTCTCCCCGAACATGAAACCTCTTAATCTTATTCTCGACGACACGTGGAATCGTATACCTATGCTTATGACTTAGATCTTTAGACGTTATGTCTAATCTATATAAATCTCATCAAGGTTTTGATTTCATGAACCTAAGAAATATTGTGTGACACATAGACACCTGTATTCTGGATTTCCTGGCAAAAAGCCCTCGGGCTAAGGCAAGCGTATTCGTATAAATCTCATTGAGGGAACCGTTACGCTACCTGGGGATTTCTGGGATGAGTGATAAACTATGGTCAACATACACAAGTTTCTAAGGTAAATGGGTCAATTTACCTTGACGTGTCAACGATTCCAAATGGTAATGCGTTACCAAATGGAACCATCCTTTTGTATCTTAAAAATCGTTGAATCCTTGAACTAGTTTATCATCAAAGTTTAAATACTTTCTCATCCTTAACCTAAATAATATTCCTGTTAATATTAAACCCATTCTACAATTCAACTCTTACGTTTCAACGCTCAACGTGTAACGTGTAACAGTATTGAACTCGGCATTTCTTGTAACTATCTTCTTATCTTGACCAACGTGAACATGGATTTCAATATACCCAAGATATTGAGAATCTAAATCTTATGATCTTTAAAACTTTAAACCGTTACTTATGATTCCAAAATCCTCTTAAGGATGTGTCCTACAACTAAGAACATGCAATGCTGTAGGTAGAATTCCTACATCTCAGGATACTTTGCTAATTGAATATTAACCTTGTTAATTTAAAGTGGTCACTCACCTCAATGGTCGAATAAACTAATTATAACTTTGTTACCACTTATAAGTACGCGTGTCTTCAATAAGGCTATGGGTGACCTCATATCTTGGGAAGTCCTTGTATTTTCCTTTCGATTGTGAATCGAATATTCACATCTCATCATGGTGTTGAATCATTCTTGTCCTTGATTTCGTCTTCCTGATTTAAGACATCCAAGATTTGAACATCATAACAAATCCTGTTACCTCGAACATTGACCTTAAATTTTGTAAGCATGATTTTCCTTTTGTTACATTGATGTAACTTGAAATTCTCTGAAATTCTAAATGATACCCTTTTCCTTTCGTTGTTAAGTCAAACTTTGGACCGTCTGCACCGTGGGAAATGCAAGGGTTTGCAAGTCAGCCTATAACTAAGAACACTAGTATCTCCTAAATGATTCTATCTCATCAAAACAGGGGTGATTCCCTTACTTTGATGAATCTCTATTCGTTCCGATAAATGGTTTCCAATTGTGTGTTTTATGCAATTTAATCCTCTGGATTAGGGTGATTACCTTATCTTGAGGATTGACTTCAAGTATTTTCTTTGAAATGGCATTTCACAAGTGACATGATCTCACCAAAATAGGATTGAAAACCCGTACTTTGGTGGCAATTGTCAATCTTTGATTGTTTCCTTGTTATTATGAAGCTCAATCATTAAGATAGGCGTGAATTCCATACCTTGATGATAATTTCATTTTTATGGATTGTATTTTCTCAAATGAAATGACCTCGTCAAAGTAGGAGTGAATTCTGGATTTTGATGAAGAAGTTTATTTTGTTATATTTGTTTTTGTAAGAACTTCACCGTTAAGATAGGAGTGATTTTCTTACCTTAATGGTGAGTTATCTCGTCTTATTTCTGTGGATCCTTAACAATGATGTCACACCCTCAAAATCCGCTAACGGGGTTTTACCGTCAGGCGTGTGACACACCAGGATCTCAGATAAGCATCAGTTACACCAAACGCAGTAATTACAAAACATAACATTAAGTAATTAGTTGTTTAATTCAAACATGAGTGTTTCAGACTTGCGGAAGCGTTTCAAATATAGAAATCAACAGTGAATCGTTTCAACATGCGTTTTAACCATAAGAATCAATAGCGTTTCACAAATTAAACCAGTTGTGTTGTGATGTATGCCATGCATGCATCCTAGCTGAGTTCTTAATCTTGTGCGTTTCTGTGACCTGAGAAAACATGCTAAAATGTGTCAACATAAAGTTGGTGAGTTCACAGGTTTAATCAACAAAAAATGTGTTTGTAAGCGTATCCATAGTTTGTGTTTCAATGGTTTAGTATATATTGCATATCGTTAGGTAGCTAGCCTCTGTTCTTGTTACTTAGCGTTTCGAACCGAAGCTGACTGTTTACGTCCTGTTTGTGTTTGTTGTATCCCGTCATGTCTCGTCAGACCATGACAATGTGTTAGGTCAATTCAGCACCCGTTTGACCTCCAATCAAGCTAGCGCGACTAGCCCGGGCGGGGTTTGTCAGACCCAGTAGTACTACTCAAAATTACCTCGCTAATCCCATTACTAACGGTTCGACTGTGTGAGGACATGTTGTGTGTTTGCACTAACGTAACAAGCGATATCAATAATACTGGCAACCATTCATAAAATATGTTTGCATGTTTTCTCCCCCAAAAAGGAAAGAAAGTAAAAAGGGGCCGTGAAACTCACCTTGATTGCGTTGCAAAGAAATAATGTTCGCACGACGATTAGAATTTCAATTAACCTGTGTTTCGTTTAGTATGAACATAGCTAATGTTAGTTATCGTTTTACAAGTGTAAGGGTCGTATGGTTTCGTGTTACACAATTTTGTTACGGTGTTTATAACAATTTTAACGTAATTAAAGTTTTTATAATAACGGATAAAGTTTATTGTAAAATGTAAATAATTCAATAATTATTTCAATTTTAACTAAATGTAGCATTTGGAATTATTAATTTAACCCTAATAAAAAGATCCATTTTATAAGAAATAACTAAATTAGTTTTTGTTATATTGTTTTATAAATATTTAGTTCAAAGATAAATTACAGAAAATATGTTTGAGGATTTAAAATTAAACAGAGGTTACAAAATGATGTTTATAATTTTTAGGAATTTTTCTGAAATTTTTAAATGCTTAAAAAGGGTTTAAAAAATAAAAGAGGGTGCCGGGTCTCGAACCCGTGACCTCTTGGATTGTATGTGGGTAGGGAACCGGTGAACCAAGGCCGCAGCCGCGATATTCCTTGGTTTCAATTGCTTTTAAAAACACCCGAAAGCCTTCCCCAATCCACCAAGAACCCTAGGTTCGATCCGAGTCAAATTGATGCCCAAATCGATGTTGTTAACGATGGAAACCATAGGGCTTTTCTTCCTTAAGATTAAACGAGTATGTGGGTATGTTAAATTACCTGTTTAAGACCGATTCGATGAAGAAACCGTGAGTTGCAGGTCGCGTTCGAGTGAGGTGATTAAAACGGTGTGTTTGTATGTTTACGGATCAAATGGACTCAAAGGAAGCTTTTAAATGTTGAAAAGTTTGTTATTGCGCAATCAATTTCGATTATTATTTGATATTAGTGCGTTTCGTGTAGTGGTGTTCGACCGAAAGTAAAATGGTCGGATTTAGTGGGCATTATCAAAACTTTTTCCATAATTTAAGTTCACGGGGTTGTTGCATTTTGTCCTACGTTCAATTTGGTGCATTGTGGGGTCGAAACCGTGGCCTAAAACTTGTCTTTTGGCCTCGCCGGAGGGCCGCCGGAGTCCGGCCGGCTCCGGTGCCGGAATCACGCGAGAGGGGAGAGAGAGAGCAGTGGTAATTTCTATTTTACACATTGGCCCCCTGAACTATGTGATTGTTATTATTTCATGTTAGAAGTTTTAAAACAAGTTTTTCAATTAACATTTTTACCCCCTAAGCTTTTTATAAAACAAGATGATTATTATTATTATTATTATTATTATTATTATTATTATTATTATTATTATTATTATTATTATCCTTGTAAAAAAATTAATTTGCGATAAACGGAGGAAATTAGTTCAATAATATTACCGAAAACTCGGGTTGTCACATTATCCCCTTGTTGCAGGAATTTTCGTCCCGAAAATTGGAACACCGGGGTTAACAAACATGTATACGGAGAATTTGGTTAAACCGATAAATGGACTATGAGAATATATGAGGACAGTTAATACACACAGTGAGTTAACGAGCTTAATACTAACTGACATACTAGTTAGTGACAGTTGTCACACACCATCACATTTACCACATGATCTTCAACAAGAAGAATCTTAGGTTTCCTTTCTGATTTGGGAATATCTTGATTGTTTCTAGTACTTTTGTTTATCAGAAGGTGACCATGAAACCAACTGTATTATCTGAGCCATCACACGCACTGAGATTCAGTTGGGGTTAGGTTCTGAAGGTATATCCACGAACAAGTGCGGATATTTAGACTTCATCTGATCCTCCCGTTCCCATGTAAATTCTGGTCCCCGTTTAGAGTTCCATCTTACGCGCACAATGGGAATTTTGCTACGCTTTAGTGTCTTGACCTCTCGATCCATGATCTCCACTGGTTCTTCGATGAAATGTAGTTGATCATCTATCTTTAGTTCCTCCAAAGGCACGATCAATGATTCAGCAGACAGACATTTCCTCAGATTGGATACGTGAAACACATCGTGTATCCCCCTGAGTTCTTCAGGTAAACTCAACTGATAGGCTACTGGGCCAATCCTTTTGACAATCTCGAATGGTCCCACGTATCTTGGGCTTAACTTCCCACGCTTTCCAAAGCGTATTACACCCTTCCAGGGTGAGACCTTCAGTAGTACTTTGTCACCAATCTGGAACTCCAATGGCTTCCGGCGCTTGTCGGCGTAACTCTTTTGTCGATCACGTGCTGCCGCCATACGGTTACGAATTTGCACGATCTTCTCAGTCGTTTCGTGCACCAGTTCAGGTCCTGTAAGTTGGCTTTCTCCTACTTCTGCCCAACAGATAGGTGATCGGCACTTTCGTCCATACAATGCCTCAAATGGAGCTGCCTTGATCGAAGTGTGATAACTGTTATTATAGGAGAACTCAACTAATGGTAGATGAGTTTCCCAACTGCTGCCAAAATCGATCACACAGGCACGCAACATGTCTTCCAGTGTTTGGATTGTACGCTCACTTTGACCATCGGTCTGCGGGTGATATGCAGTACTCATATCCAGCCGCGTTCCTAATGATCGTTGTAATGATTGCCAGAAGTGAGAAGTGAACCGAGCGTCACGATCAGAAATGATAGATATTGGTACGCCATGCCGAGAGACTATTTCCCTTAAATAGATACGTGTTAGCTTCTCCATTCGATCAGTCTCTCGGATTGCCAGAAAGTGTGCGGATTTCGTTAAGCGATCTACTATAACCCAAATGGTATCGCATCCGCTGGGAGTCCTAGGTAACTTCGTGATGAAGTCCATTGAGATCTGCTCCCATTTCCACACTGGGATTTCCGGTTGTTGGAGTAAGCCGGATGGTCTCTGGTATTCCACCTTAACCTTGGAACAAGTCAGGCATCTGCTTACGTACGTGGCTATCTCCGCTTTCATTCTCGGCCACCAGTAAAATTCTTTCAGGTCCTGATACATCTTGTCTGAACCTGGATGGATCGAGTAACGGGACTTATGGGCTTCATCCATTATCAACTCTCGCAGGTTCCCGTGCTGTGGTACCCAGATCCGTTTCATAAAATAACGGATTCCATCACTTCTAACCTCCAACTGTTTCTCCATGCCGCGCATGGATTCTGCCTTCAGATTCTCCGTCTTCAAGGCCTCAGATTGAGCAGCTTTGATTTGTGTTGGTAGATCAGATTGGATAGTCATTTGTAATGTGCGCACCCGACGAGGCTTTAGGGTTTCCTTACGACTAAGGGCATCCGCTACCACATTAGCCTTTCCCGGATGGTACTTGATCACACAATCATAATCATTGAGTAATTCTAACCATCGTCGTTGCCGCATATTTAGTTCCTTCTGGTTAATATGTGCTGGAGGCTCTTATGATCCGTATAGATCGTGCACCGGGTTCCATATAAGTAGTGCCTCCAGATCTTCAAGGCAAACACTACAGCTCCTAGTTCCAGATCATGCGTGGTGTAGTTCTTCTCATGCACCTTGAGTTGTCTAGATGCATAAGCTATGACTTTGTCGCGTTGCATCAGTACACATCCCAAACCTTGGATGGATGCATCACAGTAAACAACGAAGTCATCAGTTCCTTTTGGTAATGCTAGAATTGGTGCGCTGCAGAGTTTGTCTTTAAGTGTCTGAAACGCTATTTCCTCTTTGTTGCCCCACTTATAAGTTATTCCCTTATGAGTTAGGGCAGTCAAAGGTTGCGCCAATTTTGAAAATCCTTCGATGAACCTCCGGTAATAGCCTGCCAAACCAAGGAATTGTCGCACCTCAGTAGGCGTCTTTGGTGCCGGCCATTCCTTGATTGCTTTAATCTTTGAAGGATCAACATGTATTCCCTTCTCATTAACAACATGACCTAGGAATTGCACTTCACGTATCCAAAAGTCACACTTAGAGAATTTGGCGTACAGTTGCTCATTCTTCAACAATTCCAAGATCAATCGTAGATGCTCTTCATGGTCCTCCTTGGTCTTAGAGTATATCAGTATGTCATCGATAAACACAATAACAAACTGATCGAGATAGGGTTTGCACACGCGATTCATAAGGTCCATGAATACCGCAGGTGCATTAGTCAACCCAAAAGGCATGACCAAGAACTCGTAATGACCATAACGAGTACGGAATGCGGTTTTGGAGATGTCTTCCTCACGAACTCGGAGTTGATGATAACCAGACCTCAAGTCGATCTTCGAATAATAGCTTGATCCCTGAAGCTGATCAAACAAGTCGTCGATACGAGGTAGAGGATATCGGTTCTTGACTGTGACTTTGTTTAATTCTCTATAATCGATGCACATTCGGAATGTGCCGTCCTTCTTCTTAACAAAGAGAACAGGGGCTCCCCAAGGTGATGAGCTAGGTCGGATAAAGCCCTTATCTAAAAGCTCCTGAAGTTGTGATGACAACTCCTGTAATTCGTTTGGTGCTAATCGATAAGGTGCTCTAGCAATCGGGGCTGCACCGGGAGTCAGTTCGATTTGAAATTCCACTTGGCGATGAGGTGGTAGTCCAGGAAGATCCTCTGGAAACACCTCTGGAAAATCTCTTACCACGGGAATGTCTTCTATTTTCTTTTCCTCGGACTGCTTGTCGGTGACGAGTGCCAGAATAGCCACACGTCCTTTTTGTAACAACTTTTGTGCCTTCATGTAAGAGATAATACCCATTACTGCACCACTCCTATCGCCTTGGACTGTAAGAATTTCATCACCAACAGGGATTCGTATGATCTTCTCGTGACATATAACTTCTGCTTGCTTATTAGAGAGCCAATCCATGCCTACCACAACGTCGAAACTTCCTAGGGTAACAGGCATAAGATCTATAGCGAAAGTATGACCAGCGAGTTGTATCTTACAATCTCTAAGAATGTGTGTTACATGGATTTGTTTACCGTCAGCCAATTCTACGGTATATTTGGATTCTAAGGCAGAAGGAATATCATTTAGAAGACTACAGAACTTTAAGGATATGAAACTCCTATCGGCTCCAGTATCAAATAGTATAGAAGCAAAACAACCATTCAGGGGAAACGTACCAGTAACCACATTCTGGTCATCCCTTGCCTCGCCGGAACCGATCACGAATGCGCGACCCTTGGCATTGCCCCCGTTATTATCCTTGTTTCCATTCTTTAGCTGCGGGCAATCCTTCATGTAGTGGCCCTCCTTACCACACTTATAGCAGCCTCTAGTCACTCCACCCTGTCGTTGTTGTTGGAGTTGTTGTTGCGGAGTCATTAGTTCACCCCGGCAGTCTTTGGCTGCATGACCCATCTTTCCACATCTCTGGCAACGGAGTCGATCACATGGGCCACGATGATGGAAGTTGCACCGGTTACACTTAGGACTCTTGCCCGCGTAGTTGCTCGGTCCCTGGCCATAGTTGTTGTTGTTGTTTTGGTTGTTGTTGGTGAACTGTCTTGATGAATCAAACTTTCTGATTGGTTGTTGCTGGGTGTTATTGGAGCTTGAAGACTTGCTGTGGTTACCATCCCATTTCCTCTTATGATCTGATGAACCAGAAGCAGCACCACGTTTAGGCAAGGTGCCCTGTGCCACTGCCTGGTCGGTGAGTTTATGAGCCAGTCGGATGGCCTGCTGGATAGTGACAGGATCAGCAGCCATTACACTAGCCTGGATTTGAGGAGCCAGGCCATCAATATACTTTTCGATCCGTTTGTAGGCCGGAGTCACCATCTGAGGACATAATGCTGCCAACTCGTGTGAACGAGTCGTGTACTCCTCAATGTCAGAACCAACCATCTTCAAATTCCAAAATTCTGTCTCCAGTTTCTGAACCTCGTTTCGAGGGCAATACTCTTCTTTCATCAAAATTTTGAAGTCTTCCCAAGGCATACTGTTAGCAGCATCAAGTCCTAAGGTTTGGACCTGTGAGTTCCACCATGTCAAAGCTGGTCCTTCCAAAGTGCCGGAAGCATACTTAACACGGTTTTCTGCTGGACAGTTACACATTGCGAAGGCGGATTCCAGTTTTTCAATCCAACGAAGGAGGGTAACAACACCTTCGGAGCCTTTGAAGGAATGAGGTTTGCAGTCCATGAACATCTTGAAAGTGCAGACTGCTTGACCTGGAGTGAGTGGATACGTATCAATGATTTAAGGATTGTTACGTAGAATATCAAGGATTTGATCCAAATGATCTATTTGATAGAGGTTTACCTCCTTGGTTTTGGTTCTGGTTGATATTGTTGTTTTGATTTTGGTTCCTGGTCTGTTCGAACGCCTCGAGCGCTTCAGCAACACGCTCATTTATAATGGCATCGAGTTCAGCTTGTGTTAGATTAATGTTTTCTTGTCTACGTGGGCGTCCAACTCTTCGTCCAGACATGATTCTACGTATTCACAATACATGACAGTCACTATCGAATAACTATTGATAACAATAATTTGTTTCATACTAGTAGAAATGAAGGATTTAATTGCATATCGATAGCGAGGTTTCGTGAGAACCGAGACTTTATGTCTCTAAGTATAGAAACGAAAATTTGTACTGACTATGACTGTTATCACCTAATAGAGTTACCAGAATTCTCATGCATGACAAATTACAATTACGTGTGCACCCGTAATTCTAATTTGCTTTGTATGGTCACTCATGGCTTCTCCCATTCATGATAACATACCTTGTCAAGTACCGAGTGCTATCTGTTAAGACTAGCGAAGATGATAGGGCATGTTGGAAGTAGAAACGAGTACGATAGAGTGTGCTGTGGTGCTCAAATCTTGGATAGTTTATTTCGAGAAACGAAATCAAGAACAAGAATTATTCGACACGGCAATGAGATGTTCCGAGTGTATTCGTTTGATTCGTGAATCAAAGCGAGTACGTTGACTAATCAAAGTATTTAGTCAACCACAACTTTGTTGAAAACATGCGTACCTATAAGCAGATACTCATCCCAAGGGTTCCCAGGTAAGGTAAACAGGTCCATCGGTTGATTTGGATATATGCGAATACCTTGCCTAGACAGAACACCCCGAGATACAGGCATCTTACTCTTCCAGCATTGCATGTATTCAGTAGTGGGACACAGACTTTGACGAGATTTTGAAAACCATCAATAACAATCGAGGTTTTGGAGTTTGAAATCACTTTAATTAGGCACTCAAGCCCTCCCGTATGTTCAAGTAAAAGTTTTCTAGCATCCAGATTAAGTAAACATAGCTTAGAAATCTATGTGTGTGTAACTAATGCAAATCCAGTTATAGTCTAAAATGCAATGCAAATGAGATGCAAGTCCATTTTAGTTCGCTATAACTAATGCTCTGATACCAATCTGTCACACCCTCAAAATCCGCTAACGGGTTTTACCGTCAGGCGTGTGACACACCAGGATCTCAGATAAGCATCAGTTACACCAAACGCAGTAATTACAAAACATAACATTAAGTAATTAGTTGTTTAATTCAAACATGAGTGTTTCAGACTTGCGGAAGCGTTTCAAATATAGAAATCAACAGTGAATCGTTTCAACATGCGTTTTAACCATAAGAATCAATAGCGTTTCACAAATTAAACCAGTTGTGTTGTGATGTATGCCATGCATGCATCCTAGCTGAGTTCTTAATCTTGTGCGTTTCTGTGACCTGAGAAAACATGCTAAAATGTGTCAACATAAAGTTGGTGAGTTCACAGGTTTAATCAACAAAAAAATGTGTTTGTAAGCGTATCCATAGTTTGTGTTTCAATGGTTTAGTATATATTGCATATCGTTAGGTAGCTAGCCTCTGTTCTTGTTACTTAGCGTTTCGAACCGAAGCTGACTGTTTACGTCCTGTTTGTGTTTGTTGTATCCCGTCATGTCTCGTCAGACCATGACAATGTGTTAGGTCAATTCAGCACCCGTTTGACCTCCAATCAAGCTAGCGCGACTAGCCCGGGCGGGGTTTGTCAGACCCAGTAGTACTACTCAAATTACCTCGCTAATCCCATTACTAACGGTTCGACTGTGTGAGGACATGTTGTGTGTTTGCACTAACGTAACAAGCGATATCAATAATACTGGCAACCATTCATAAAATATGTTTGCATGTTTTCTCCCCCAAAAAGGAAAGAAAGTAAAAAGGGGCCGTGAAACTCACCTTGATTGCGTTGCAAAGAAATAATGTTCGCACGACGATTAGAATTTCAATTAACCTGTGTTTCGTTTAGTATGAACATAGCTAATGTTAGTTATCGTTTTACAAGTGTAAGGGTCGTATGGTTTCGTGTTACACAATTTTGTTACGGTGTTTATAACAATTTTAACGTAATTAAAGTTTTTATAATAACGGATAAAGTTTATTGTAAAATGTAAATAATTCAATAATTATTTCAATTTTAACTAAATGTAGCATTTGGAATTATTAATTTAACCCTAATAAAAAGATCCATTTTATAAGAAATAACTAAATTAGTTTTTGTTATATTGTTTTATAAATATTTAGTTCAAAGATAAATTACAGAAATATGTTTGAGGATTTAAAATTAAACAGAGGTTACAAAATGATGTTTATAATTTTTAGGAATTTTTCTGAAATTTTTAAATGCTTAAAAAGGGTTTAAAAAATAAAAGAGGGTGCCGGGTCTCGAACCCGTGACCTCTTGGATTGTATGTGGGTAGGGAACCGTGAACCAAGGCCGCAGCCGCGATATTCCTTGGTTTCAATTGCTTTTAAAACACCCGAAAGCCTTCCCCAATCCACCAAGAACCCTAGGTTCGATCCGAGTCAAATTGATGCCCAAATCGATGTTGTTAACGATGGAAACCATAGGGCTTTTCTTCCTTAAGATTAAACGAGTATGTGGGTATGTTAATTACCTGTTTAAGACCGATTCGATGAAGAAACCGTGAGTTGCAGGTCGCGTTCGAGTGAGGTGATTAAAACGGTGTGTTTGTATGTTTACGGATCAAATGGACTCAAAGGAAGCTTTTAAATGTTGAAAAGTTTGTTATTGCGCAATCAATTTCGATTATTATTTGATATTAGTGCGTTTCGTGTAGTGGTGTTCGACCGAAAGTAAAATGGTCGGATTTAGTGGGCATTATCAAAACTTTTTCCATAATTTAAGTTCACGGGTTGTTGCATTTTGTCCTACGTTCAATTTGGTGCATTGTGGGTCGAAACCGTGGCCTAAAACTTGTCTTTTGGCCTCGCCGGAGGGCCGCCGGAGTCCGCCGGCTCCGGTGCCGGAATCACGCGAGAGGGGAGAGAGAGCAGTGGTAATTTCTATTTTACACATTGGCCCCCTGAACTATGTGATTGTTATTATTTCATGTTAGAAGTTTTAAAACAAGTTTTTCAATTAACATTTTTACCCCCTAAGCTTTTTATAAACAAGATGATTATTATTATTATTATTATTATTTATTATTATTATTATTATTATTATTATTATTATTATTATTATTATCCTTGTAAAAAAATTAATTTGCGATAAACGGAGGAAATTAGTTCAATAATATTACCGAAAACTCGGGTTGTCACAAATGAGTTGGGATCGAACTTTTTGATTGGTAAGTTAATGGTCATATCTTGGAAATACATCATCAAGTTAGGAGTGAAAACCACACCTTGATGACTATTCTCATTTCTTGATCTTTAAACTTACCATGGTTGTAATCAAGTGACGAGAAGCGTGTAGTAACTTGAAAGGTGAATCAATGTTGGTGATTCGGCCTATTAAGCCAAAGCATGATCTCTGAACTTAAAAGAAGACCCGATCGTTTTAGGTTGATTTTGATTCCAAGCTTGAAGCATGTAAATTCTTAAATTGATTTCTTTCCCTTATCTTCATGTTTTGACTCGGTCTAGCTACATCGAACCATTTATTCCCTACTTATCAACTTTCATTTTGAGTTATCATTAAAACCTGATTGCGTAATGATAGCTTCCTAAACAATCATCTGCCAAATAAAGACATTACTAATTTGTGTTCATGGCTTCCTAGCCACACGAATGTTTCTCAGCTGTGATTATGAGTTTGATGAACCGCGTGTGCAAGCCGTACTTGGAAAGCTACTTGTGTTTCTCTTTATCAGCAATATTCTGAATTATTTAAATTTTAAATCCAATCGTGAACGCTATCATCGTTGATCAATGCAACTCCTATTATTATGGCAATTCCTGGACCATCTTTGAACCCCTCATAACAACCTCTGGTAATAATGTTTTCCCTCAAAACCACATTTATTCTGAATACCCATTACAACGATCTTCCTCATACTAAAGTTAATCTTTAATCTTAACAAACCCGATACTTGCATCAACATTACACTAATAACACTTTGAACCCTCGTTGACATGAGTGAACAAGAAACGATCACCTAGAAACCCGTTAAAGTTACTTGCTTAAGAAGCTCTTATGAATTCCATCCAAAACATCCGGAACTTATTTCTCATGTTCGTTAAACCGAGTCCCGTATCGATCTAATGTATGGTGTTTCACACATGACAAAACTTTTTAACCGTATTGAACCGTTTGGAATACAAACGTTTATCATTAAAAATCTTAAAGGAATTACTTGCACACCTTGTCAAGGACATATAAGATTATAAACGGTGAAACATAACAAACTTAAGAATCATAGTCAAACTTATTGAATTTAAACATTCCCAAGAGTGCACTTGTGAACATGAAATGACATCTAAGTCTCCTCATAACCTTAAAATATATTTCTCATGATTAAATTTCGGGACGAAATTTCTTAAAGTAGGGGAGACTGTAACATTTCGTATTTTTACCACGATTTTTATAAATAATAATAATAATAATAGCAATAATACTTAATAATAATAACAATAATTAATAATAATTAATAATAATAATAACAATAATAATAAAGGTAATAGTGATAATAATATAATATTAATACTAATAACATTAATAATAATAATAATAATAATAATAATAGTAATGATAATAATAAGTTCAGGGGTGGTTTATGTAATTTAACAAACTTAAAAATCAAAGTTTTGCATAAAATGATAATACTTGAAACCATAGGGACCATTGTGTAACATTCTGAAATTACAACCCAGCCCCCCGTTCCCCCCCGTTTCTCCGGCCAGCCTTCCGGCCACCGCCGGCGAGCTCCGGCAAGACCAAATAACCAACAAAAACGCGGTTTTAACTCAAATCAAAGGTCCCGACACTCTCACGACCAAGATTCGAACCTAACCCACCTAAACAATTTAAAAATCAAAACGATTTAGTGCGATCTAGATCCAAGAATCACTTTCGGCCACTTTACACGACACAATCGCACTAAAACGCTTACAATAATTCAACTAAAGCAGCATGAACCATTGTATAACTATCACTAATCGATCCCCAGTTTCAATTTCATCCCAAACAAGTGTAAACACCACATTCGATTATCCCTTGGTGGCGAACCTGCAACTCTACTGCAACCCCCTCTCCGATCAATTTTAACTGAAATTGATAAGGGGCTTTCGATCCTTATTATCAAGTGAAGCTAACCCCAAGTTTAATTCGATTATAAACATCGTTTGGGCATCCATCGATCATCACGTGGGCCGCGACCTGTTCTTCATCTGTTCTTGTCAATCGGGTGTCCAACTAGGTAATTAAAACCATATTTATGCTCTATTTCTTATGGGGAATCAATGCCCTATCATTAATTTCATTAACAGAATCATCTTGATGTTCAATTTGATCGGAATCGGTTTTAGGGTTCTTGGGTTTTGAAGGGAACCCTGCTAATCAGTTAAAAGGGTTAAAAACCATTCCAAAATCGCGGCTTAGGCCTTGTTCCACCGGTTCCCTGCGTCCCATGTTAAGCATGAGGTCCCGGGTTCGACCCCGGGCACCCTCTTATTTTTTTTTAATAGGCTTTTTAAGCCTTTAAAAATTACAGAAAAATCTCTAAAAATTATAAAAATATTTTTCCAAACATTAAAAATTTTTAAAACCATTTAATTACTTTCTGAAACGTATCTTCACATTTTTAATTATTTATTTATTATTCCTATTATTTTCTTTTAAGAATAATATATATATAGTTCATATTTTTATTGATTTAAATATTGTTAAACTTATTAAATCATTAATTGTTTATATAACAAGTATAAATTATCATTAAAACATGCCTATTTTATTTAACCATTAAACTTTATTAATATAAACATTATTTTTATTTCGCATCTTTATAAAATACAAGATATTGTTACCAAGAAAATTAACTGATCTTCAATTGTTAAATATAATTTCACAATTATTTACAAACGTAATTTATTAAAAAAATATACTTTCACAATTATTTAGATTAATAAATTATTATCATGTAATACGTTATCATAATGATATTTATAACAAAGAATATATACAAAATATATTTAAACGTTACCAGATATTAAAACTCCATTCACATTAAACCGATTATAAATCTTGTAATAAATACTTTTAGGTGCCTTGTAAAGGAATCCGTTAGAAAGTCGTTTAATTCTCATTATCACCTTATACACGTATACGCCAAGTGAGTATTTCTATACCCATTTATTATTTCACACACTTTTGGGTGAAACATGTTACCGTATAAACGTTACACTTGTAAACACGTTTGATTCTTGTAAACTTATGGCAATTTGCTTGTGTGTTGTGATTAGTTGAATCTTGTAGCTACCATGTAATGTCGAATATATGTACAATCATTAACTATTGCTAGCCTGGCGACGTCATAGATCTATGGGCCTGACAAGCCTGCTTGGTTGATCCAAGTACACTTAGCTAATCGTATATTCTTGTAAACGTTTGAGACTTGTAAAACTTTGTCAAGGTTTGATTGTGCATTCTGTCTTACATCCCTAGTTACCTTGTTCTCTAATTTACAACATGATTGCCATCTTTTATATATTTATGTATCCAAAACTGTAGAATGCTCACCAACATTTTTATGTTGACCTTTTATTTTTAACATGTTTCAGGTTACTCTTTGAAGCTTATCACACTTAGGATTGGACTTAGAGAAATAAACGAATGATCTGGATGTATCTTTGTTTAAACGTTTACTTGTATTGTTACAATTGAATCTTGATTAATATATTTGGAACAAATAATAGCGTTATGTGGCTGTGAACAATCGTAACTCTCACACTTCGACGATTCCGCCGTCAAGGTTGGGGTGTGACCAATCTGTCACACCCCAACCTTGACGGCGGAATCGTCGAAGTGTGAGAGTTACGATTGTTCACAGCCACATAACGCTATTATTTGTTCCAAATATATTAATCAAGATTCAATTGTAACAATACAAGTAAACGTTTAAACAAAGATACATCCAGATCATTCGTTTATTTCTCTAAGTCCAATCCTAAGTGTGATAAGCTTCAAAGAGTAACCTGAAACATGTTAAAAATAAAAGGTCAACATAAAAATGTTGGTGAGCATTCTACAGTTTTGGATACATAAATATATAAAAGATGGCAATTCATGTTGTAAATTAGAGAACAAGGTAACTAGGATGTAAGACAGAATGCACAATCAACCTTGACAAAGTTTTACAAGTCTCAAACGTTTACAAGAATATACGATTAGCTAAGTGTACTTGGATCAACCAAGCAGGCTTGTCAGGCCCATAGATCTATGACGTCGCCAGGCTAGCAATAGTTAATGATTGTACATATATTCGACATTACATGGTAGCTACAAGATTCAACTAATCACAACACACAAGCAAATTGCCATAAGTTTACAAGAATCAAACGTGTTTACAAGTGTAACGTTTATACGGTAACATGTTTCACCCAAAAGTGTGTGAAATAATAAAATGGGTATAGAAATACTCACTTGGCGTATACGTGTATAAGGTGATAATGAGAATTAAACGACTTTCCAACGGATTCCTTTACAAGGCACCTAAAAGTATTTATTACAAGATTTATAATCGGTTTAATGTGAATTGGAGTTTTTAATATCTGGTAACGTTTAAATATATTTTGTATATATTCTTTGTTATAAATATCATTATGATAACGTATTACATGATAATAATTTATTAATCTAAATTAATTGTGAAAGTATATTTTTTTAATAAATTACGTTTGTAAATAATTGTGAAATTATATTTAACAATTGAAGATCAATTAATTTTCTTGGTAACAATATTCTTGTATTTTATAAAGATGCGAAATAAAAATAATGTTTATATTAATAAAGTTTAATGGTTAAATAAAATAGGCATGTTTTAATGATAATTTATACTTGTTATATAAACAATTAATGATTTAATAAGTTTAACAATATTTAAATCAATAAAAATATGAACTATATATATATTATTCTTAAAGAAAATAATAGGAATAATAAATAAATAATTAAAAATGTGAAGATACGTTTCAGAAAGTAATTAAATGGTTTTAAAAATTTTTAATGTTTGGAAAATATTTTTATAATTTTTAGAGATTTTTCTGTAATTTTTAAAGGCTTAAAAAGCCTATTAAAAAAATAAGAGGGTGCCCGGGGTCGAACCCGGGACCTCATGCTTAACATGGGACGCAGGAACCGTGGAACAAGGCCTAAGCCGCGATTTTGGAATGGTTTTTAACCCTTTTAACTGATTAGCAGGTTCCCTTCAAACCCAAGAACCCTAAAACCGATTCCGATCAAATTGAACATCAAGATGATTCTGTTAATGAAATTAATGATAGGGCATTGATTCCCTATAAGAAATAGAGCATAAATATGGTTTTAATTACCTAGTTGGACACCCGATTGACAAGAACAGATGAAGAACAGGTCGCGGCCCACGTGATGATCGATGGATGCCCAAACGATGTTTATAATCGAATTAAACTTGGGTTAGCTTCACTTGATAATAAGGATCGAAAGCCCCTTATCAATTTCAGTTAAAATTGATCGGAGAGGGGGTTGCAGTAGAGTTGCAGGTTCGCCACCAAGGGATAATCGAATGTGGTGTTTACACTTGTTTGGGATGAAATTGAAACTGGGGATCGATTAGTGATAGTTATACAATGGTTCAAGCTGCTTTAGTTGAATTATTGTAAGCGTTTTAGTGCGATTGTGTCGTGTAAAGTGGCCGAAAGTGATTCTTGGATCTAGATCGCACTAAATCGTTTTGATTTTTAAATTGTTTAGGTGGGTTAGGTTCGAATCTTGGTCGTGAGAGTGTCGGGACCTTTGATTTGAGTTAAAACCGCGTTTTTGTTGGTTATTTGGTCTTGCCGGAGCTCGCCGGCGGTGGCCGGAAGGCTGGCCGGAGAAACGGGGGGAACGGGGGCTGGGTTGTAATTTCAGAATGTTACACAATGGTCCCTATGGTTTCAAGTATTATCATTTTATGCAAAACTTTGATTTTTAAGTTTGTTAAATTACATAAACCACCCCTGAACTTATTATTATCATTACTATTATTATTATTATTATTATTATTATTATTATTAATGTTATTAGTATTAATATTATTATTATTATCACTATTACCTTTATTATTATTGTTATTATTATTATTAATTATTATTAATTATTGTTATTATATTAAGTATTATTGCTATTATTATTATTATTATTTATAAAAATCGTGGTAAAAATACGAAATGTTACAATTTAATTCTCGATAATCAATACACATTCTAAAACTTCCATCTTTCTTTTTAACAAAAGAACTGGTGCACCCCACGGGGAGGTGCTTGGGCGAATAAAACCCTTTTCAAGGAGTTCTTGTAATTGTTTCATCACTCTTGTAATTCAGATGATGCTAATCGATATGGGGCTTTAGCAATAGGTTTAGCTTCTGGTACTAAATCAATTCGAAACTCCACATCTCTTACAGGTGGAAGGCCTGGTAAGTCATTTGGAAATACCTCAGGAAATTCTCTAACCACTGGAACATCTTCTAATTTCGGTACACTCTGGTTAGTATCAATTACATATGCCAGGAAACATTGCCCTTCATGCCTCATATGCTTTAGGGTCTTAATTAATGAACACAACACTACTCCTTTACACTTTTCTCCATGAATAACTACCTTATGGCCCCTCGGAGATTTTAACTTTATCTGTTTATGATGACATACAATATCAGCCTGGTACGTAGAAAGCCAATCCATTCCCACAACCACATCAAACTCACCTAAGGTCATAGGTATTAGATCAATAGGATACTCTTCCTTCTTAATAGTTAACCTACACCCTCGGTAAACTTCAAACACTAAAAATGTTTTAGAATTAGCCACTTCGACCTCTACTGGTGCAGGCAATGTACTTATTTCAAACAAAGGATGAGACGCAAATTTAATCGACACAAACGATCTATTAGCACCGGAATCAAATAACACATACGCAGGTAAAGAATTTAACAGGAAAGTACCCGACACCACATCGGCGGTCTTTTTAGCTTCTTCAGCTGTAATTTGAAAAGCCCTTCCCCTTGCTTTCGGTATTTCAGGTTTCTTTACACCGCTCTGAGCGCTCGAACTTCCACCAGTTTTCAAATCTGGACATTCACTCCTCTTGTGCCCAGGTTTATAGCAATTGAAACACAGCTCCAACTGACTGGTGCATTGGGTAGACAAGTGTCCGGGCCTCTCACATCTAAAACATGTTCTTGGTGGTAAACGGCATTCCCCCGGATGCCTCTTGCCACAGTTAACACACGTTTAATTTCTTTAACCTGACTCGGCTTCTTAAATTGGGTAGAAATTTAGGCTTCTTGGAAGGTCCTTCATCCTTATGTACGGGCCTTTTTTCACCACGCTCCATCTGTCGTTTCAACTCAGCTTCTCTCTCCCGAGCACAATCTATAAGTTCCACTAGGGTCTCACATCGAGAAGGTGTAAGAAACTCCCGGTATTTAGCATTTAACATCCCATAGTACTGATTAATCCACATCCTTTCTGTTCTTAAAAAGTCGCGACAGAACTTAGCCTTTTCATAGAAAATCGCCGTGATGGTATCTATGTCCTCATCCTTCTGTCGTAGTTGTAAGAATTCTTCATAAATTCGGTTGATCGCCGCTTGCGAGCTAAACCGCTTTAAAAATCTCTCTTTAAACTCCTCCCAAGTCATCACCCGTATACCTTCCAACCCAATTTCTTCTCGCACTAAATCCCACCAGTCTTTACCTCGCTGTTTTAACTGGCCACCCGCAAATATCACCCGATCATTAGGATCACAATGTGAAGTTTCAAACGTCCCTTCTATATCCGAGATCCACCGAATTGCTAGTAATGGGTCCACCTCACCATTAAACTCAGCTGGTTTACATGCTACAAAATCTTTATACGTTACCCGTTTAGGTGCTTTCTCAGTTTTCTCTCCAACCTGCAACACTGTAAGTTCCTGTTGTATAAACTCTTGTAGCGTTCTTTGCATATCTTCCATGTACATTGGTAAATTGGCCCCTATGGCTTTAGCCACTTCTTCATTAATAATCTTTCTCATCTCTGAATTACTTGATTCACATTCCTCGCGAATATGTTCCTCAGCCATCCTTGATGACTGAAATATAACTCAAGTTCAATTTTATATTATTGCATCACTATGCTTATAATCATGTAAATCACATATTTATATTCATAAAAAACTTTCACACATATCGCATATTAACACAGGTACACTAACCTTGATTGATGGCTCAGTGATCGAATCTTGGAATCGAACAAGTTCTCTTCTATTATCACGAGCACAAGGTTTGAGTTCAAGCTTTCTCTACTCACTTGAATCCCTCAAACCACGGCTCTGATACCAACTTGTAACACACCACCTTGTTACCATAATTTATAAAACATGTTTGAGGTGTAAAAGATTTTCTTAATTTTTGGTCCCAGTTAAAATCTCTACTTTTAAAACTCTATTACACATAACCATGACTACGTCAACACACTATTAACGTTTACACACCTCAAGTTACATTTATGTAATTTACATAACGTTAAGTTTGTTTAAAAGAAACTAAATACAACCCATTGTTCGATCCACAAGCATCTTCATCGATCACCTTTGCCTTCTTGGAAAATTCCTACAAAACAACCACTTTTACCACATTAGTCCATTGGAACTAAGTAAGAACTCTTATACTCACTTTATAGGTTATTAGAAGGGAATTTGGGGGCTTAAAATATCAATCGAAGCAAAATTCTGCAGGGGACGTAGCTTACGTCCTCAAGGACGTAGCTTACGTCCTCCACCTAATTCCCCTGATTTTGAGGACGTAAGACAGTAGCTCAGGGCGTACCAAAGAGTTAAGGACGTAACTTACGTCCTTATGGACGTAACTTACGTCCCTGCTGCTGCTGATGTTGTTATCTATTTTTTTGTTCTCAAAGTTTTGACCCGTTTCGTTTGTTTCGACTTTTCAACGATCCCGGGTCCATCTCAACATCTCTATTTGCTCAATTTAGGAGCTTTAACTCTCTTAGCTTCGACTCTTTGCATCTATCACATTATCACCCATTCTATAATCACACTTTCACATTTAAATAGAAATGGGTCATAATTCTACTTTTAAGCTAGTCATTCACTAACTTGGACTAGCATACTAGATTTGGATCACACACCTATACACTTCGCTATACATCTTTATGTTTGACATACACACAGTCGCCAAACCACACGTTATAACCCACTGGTGAATTAGGCTTACACACAGTAGCCAAAATATAGTTTATCACTCACTAGTGATTTAAATGTTACCACCGTAACTGAATATAATTATAACCCCTCCAGGTTTGATTCACACACCTGTGAACTATACCGGTATATTGATTTCATGCACACGCGCATGTAGCTTCAACCCAATTCATGCACTCAAGCATGTATACTTACTACTACTATAACCATTACTTATGGTCATTATTCACAACTCACATTTACTCAAGAGTAAACATAATAAAATCATAAAGATAAGACTATATATGATTATGAGGCTAATGTTCTTACCTTAAGCAAGCTTCAACTCAACCTTTGTCTTTGCTCACCGCTTTGCTAATACTCCCTTCACCTAAACATATGTTTAGGATTAATTTAGCACATACATACATATGGTATAAACCAATCCATATGACCCATTTATGACTAGTTTTAAGCATAATTAACTTTATATTGACCCACCGGTCATTCTATTTCCACTTTGCCCCTCCTTTCATATTTCGAACTTCTTGGAGGCATTTCATCAAACACCTTATGGGCATGATTTATAACTCAACATATTTCATACAACTAATTTGCTATGAACCATCAAGTTTCAAAATTGGCATACATGATACATAGAACACCTAATACATACTATTCTAAGTTAAACACATATAAATTTGATCATAGATGAATTTCTCCTCAACACCCCAATCATGAACTAACTACTTAGCAAGAAAACATCCAATTCAAGACTCACCTTATGAGTTAGATGCAGGAATTAGATGATTTGTAACTCAATTCCACAATTAGAAGTTTGAATTCAACACAACCGCAACTCAATTTGACTAGGGTTCTTAATCTCCTTCCTCCTTCCCGTTCTCTCCCTTCGTGTGTGTGTGTGAGAATGTCCAGGAGGTTCTACACCTCCTTACTAATATACAAATTTAATTTTTCTCAATTGGCAAAAGCAGTCCCTCTAGTTACTTTTAGTTATTTACACTAACAATACTAACTTAACTCAGTTAGTTCTAATTTAACACTCGTTTTATTTAAAACACAAATTATAAAATTACCTAAAAGGGACGTTACAGGGTTCTTAAAAGCTTTTACATGGTGCTGATATGAAGAAAAAAACTTCACAGTTAAACATATTGGATGACTAGAAGGGTGCCCCGCAATGTGACGGGGTGTCATTTTACATCCGGCGCGTGCACTTAATATTTTGTTATTATTGTAGTAGTTTTACAAAAGTCTATTATATTTTTTCTAAGATAAAATTTAAAACACTAAATAATGTGTTCCACATGACTACTTGTATATGTTTGTGATTAACTTATTGCACCCCATAAAATACAAATATGTTCAGCAAAAACTTTGCACCAAAACGTTTAAAAAAAAGGTAAGTTGTAGTCTCAAAACGTTTCTAAATGTAATAGATTAGAAAATATAGCTAAAATCTTAAAACATATTAAGTTTTTTTTGTTTATGGGTAGATAATATAAAATTTTAAGCAATCATTAGTAGTGTAATGTATTATGTAACTAACTATAAGGGGTAATATGTAAATAATGTTATAAATATTATTTTACCCTTAAAATTGATTGGATCTTATACATTGAATAAGTAATTGTTCTTTACCGCTCTTATATGCTTTAATATGTATAGATAACAATCCTGTGATGAGACATCTTAGAAAGTTTTTTCCTGACACAACATAGAAAATTCATAAGCTACTTTGTGAATCAGTAATAGCTAGTATTTTTACCCGTCGTGCTTGCGGTGACATCATAAACGGCGTGATAAAAAGTGTAGGTTACAATCCACCCGGCTCGTTTTCAAACTAGTTTACATCGAAAGGTAAAGCAACTCGAATTTATACCGTTGAATGAAAACTTGTTGTATTTGATTCGACTCTTTTCCAAATAAAATCTATGTCAAAACACAGATTTGCAATCACTCTGACTCATTTCCAAACTGAATTTACGTCAAAACATAGAGTAAGTAAAAACATTGTTGTATTTGAGCCGACGTATTTTCAAACAAAATATACGTTGAAATAATTTAAATAACATTATAATCTAATACTAGTGGTTTCCCGACCGCGCTTCGCGGCGGGTGAAAACATCAATGCAACAGAGAATGACCACATGAATCGGAATCCGCTTAACTTATTATTGAGTATCATAATCTTAGATAGTTAGACACTCTCTTCGTGGGTGCACCAACCATTTTACTTACTAAAATTCTGATTTCAAAAAACCATTGCCCGATACCGACCTGTAACAAAACCGATTAGGTTATTAAACATTGCAAATTTGCAACAATGTAAAAATACACTTATGAACATCAGGTAACAAATAAAAGTAATTCACATATAAGCAACTTCACAGAAACCAATAGAACTATAATGACCATGTGAACCCCAAAATTAATTAATCCTTGAATGAAGTTTTAGGTTTTTCACCAATATTGATGATGAAGACAGTTAGTTTCTTAAAGAACTTCATATAGCAATTAGCAAACTCTTTTTTTCTCCTTTGATTTCTCAATCTAATACACACACAAACTCTTGTCATTCCAATCTTAAAACCCTAATCTACTTCTCTAGTTCTTACATTTGCAGCAATAAATACCGACACATTAATCTATTGAATTTGGAATGCTCTGTTCTATCTTTTTGCACGTACAGGTACACTCGTCAGTCGAAGAAAGAAGGCCCATAAATCACAAATTCGAATAGTTTTAACCCTTACAATTCTTCTTACTTACGACTGGGAATAGAGATAACAATTAAACGATGAAATCTCATAAAAGGAACACAAAAACCATACCTTTGACCAATGCATAGAAGCAGCCAACGCACCGTTACAAAGCCAAGCAGATCTCAACCGAGGGGCGGCGGCGATGCAGGCGACCACATCGGGGCCAGCGCCATGGCAACGACGACCATAAGCCTAGTGGGTAGAGCCACGGCGGTGAAGGCGGTCATCTGACCATCGACCAAGCCATAAATCGACAGATCTAAAAGATCACCGCCACCGGATGCCACCGAAGACGGTCGGCGAGCTGCGACTGTCTCCAAGACAACCTCCGCCATCACACGCGCTGACGACCATCGGCTACCGCCCTTTTCGCGTTGATCTAGAGACAAACGGAAGGGCAACCGCCCACGTCCCCACCGCCATCGTCACCGTCACAAAATCGAATCAGCCACACCAAACGCTCCTTCCGTTGCGGAGACGGTATCGGCAGCCGTAGGCAATGAAGGCGGTGGCGGTGAGCGGTTGTTTTCTCTCCCTACAAATGAACCAGAGAGTCCCTCTTATCTCTCTCTCTCCTTCCCCTTTTTCTCTGTATAAATATCTCTGAGGAGGGGCCAAATTGCAAAGCCAATAAACTATGGTGGCCAAACTATAAACCAAGTAAGTATCCTGCTTCTTTCCTTTGCTTTTTAAATATATAGGGTAATTATCAATGAAGATTAGTAAATTTATGAAAATGAAATGAGAGTGAAGATATGATCAAGTGTTTTAGAATTGTGGTGACTGGTGAACATGGTGACAAAAGGAAGAATGTTGGTTACTTGAGAAAAAAAAGATAAAAACAAAAAGCGTAACATGTATGTTTCGACCGGAGACCAATCTTTAGAAAAAAAAGACACCGACCATTTGATCTAGACCAATACTTTTCAAATTATTTCTATTATATTATAAAACTAAAACATGTAGCAATTACTTATTGGTCTCCAGTCGACCTTTCAAAATAAGTATAATGTTACAATTTATTATAATATAAATATACGAAATTGTTTTTATTTCATAGAATACGAAAACATATATTTTAAATTTTCTAAAACACAGTTCTAAAAAATTCAAAAATAATAGCACAACAGAATATGATAATCCAAAGAACTATAGTTTGTAAACGTAGATTACATTTCAAAACCAGGGTGCTGAGACTGCGAATAGTGATCATGATGTGGTCTTAAAAAGTTCATTATACAAGTAACACACAACTTGAGGGTTGTTTTATTTTTTAAGTTTTAACACAACTTCAAGATTGTTTTCTATCTTAACACAACTTGAGGTTTGTTTTCTTCTTTTCTATTTAACAATTTATAATCTATTATTATCAACCATTTATATATGCATTTTGCATGATTTAAAATTCAACATTTTTAGCATGTAATTGGAACATTTTTATTGCTCTTTTCTATTTCTATAATTTACTGAGTGCACTACGTAGACACACATTAGCAAAACTAAATGAGCATATAAAGGGACATGTTTATGTGACATCCCAATTACTTATTTTAACTATTGTGTAGAAAATTAATCGTCACCATCACATCACAAAATGTGAATTTCGCAAACAATAGTTGCTATTTACCTTTTCTAATAATTCAACCCATTCTTTGAAAAAGACAAACATAATAACAACTATAGCCCGATAGCAAACTTTAACGGAGACGATAGGATGTATGCAAACATTTCCTCTGGGAAGAGATACCATCAAACAAAGATGATTTTACACAAGTTTGGCGCCTGTCAAACAAAATGAAGTCGGGACCACAAAAATCATTAATCCTTCATAGCTACGATTTAATTCAATGTTTAAAACTGGTATGGTTTTCCTTAATATACCGGTTTTAAAACTGATTTAGTTTTAACTTTCATTGATGTGATCAGAACCGCTTTAAAACCGTTCAGTTTTGCTAAAAAACCGGTTTTTGTGCACCACTAGTTGCCTGGCTCTCTTGTAAAACTAAAACCCAACCCATTAAGATCTTCTCTAGATATATTACGACGATGTTTGGTTAATCCCAGGAAAAGAACAGTTTTGCAATTGGGCTTTTGGGCCGAAAAACATATCCAATGTCTTTGTCTCAAACTGAGACAAACATATATCATTTTACTTTTGAAATTTAAAACTTAGCAGATGTAAATATGTAGCACAGTGTATAATTAAATATATCATACCGTTAGAATTATGCATTGAGAATAAAAATGAAAGTTAAAAGTGGGTTGATCAATTTATGAATTATGAAAGCCCAATGAAACATGGTCTTAGTTTGAGTTATTAAAAATCCAATTGTCATAACTTATCAATAACATATGTTGATAAATTATCGTTCTAAGAAATTTATTATTAATAGCCCGTTTTGATTGCCTATTTTTAGAACAATATTATTGATTGCCCATTTTAATTGGCTAAATTTTACTCTTACGGTCACGAAATTACAGACAAGACTTTTGATTGGTTTGTATTCTCTAACCTTAAAACTTTTCCTTGAAACTTGTAAGTGGGTATTGAGCAACATGAGATGATCAAAAGTGTTTTCTTAACTTAAAGTGTGACATCCCTTAATTTTATATATTATATTTGAGTAAAAATCATCGACACCGTGAGTGAGGGGGCGGTATTCCCACAGGCACCGAATCGGTCCCGACCCCTCTCCGCTCCCGCTTCCTCTACCCTTATAACCTACCTAGTAATTACAGAAGGAATTAGACAAAAAGTGATTTAGGCAAATTGTATATATCTAACATACCATACCAAAAGTTAACCATCTAGACACCACTGGACATGTAGCCTATTAGGACTCAGATGTGCAGCCAAGATGTTCCTCTCTAAATGATTAAAGGTTCAACTCTTGTGGTAGACAAATATGCACATTTAAAAGTAGGATTGGAGAGGGAAAATCATTTAGACCCAATTCCCTATTGATCCATTATCGTGGGGATGGATACAATGCAAATGTGGCTAAAGAAAAAAATCAGACTGGTTCAACCATTTGGTAGCCGGCTGATGGAGATAGCACTGGAGATTATTTTATATGGCAGAAAAAGCAATATCATAAGACGAAAACAAACATACACACATATTATTCGTGTTGCAGACCGAGGTGTCAACAATGCATTTCATATTTGTTTGCTAATATATAACCTCGACCAATGGGTTGCAGACGCCATTGCCTAAGGTTACAAAACGGGCAGGATAAGGAACATGTTCTTAGTATGCTGCGTATATGGAAACAATTATGTATATTATATCAACTAAGACTATGACAGTTTAGATGATTCTGTATGAATCATATCAAACTATTTCCTCTTAAATTGACAAGTTTCCCTATATTGTCAAACACAAACTAGAAGCATGCACACAAATAGCCTATTATTTACACAAACGGGTCGTTTAGGATATATGTGTTCATTCATGCTAATGGTAAATTTACATCTATTTTTCTTAAATCAACAAGTTTCCATATACCAGGAGTATTTTATTGTTTAGAGGGTAAAAGGTTTAAACATTGTCACACAAATAATATTCTATGTCAATATATATTCATTCCAAAAAAATGGCCATTAGAATATTCCTTATCCATTGTTTATAGCGAAAAAGGTACATATGTGAATAATAGAAAAGATCATGTAAACAAAATTGATGTCATCTCTTTGATGGTGACACTATGATAAATACTATTAGCTTAGTTATTGCCAAACAAAATTAATTAATTAAAGCAAAGGGAACTCATGGTCACCTCAGAAACATTATTCCTTTCATATTTGGTTGAAACAATCCACGAATGATGCTATCGAGGGATCCTTCTTTCAAATAGGCAATATTGTTCCGTACCAATAGCACCACCATGGTTAATATCTAATGCCACCAATTTTAAACATTCGTCACCACCACAACTGTCAATAGCAACATTGCTACAAAACATATCACCACCACCAAAAAACTTCAACACCACCGCTGTATGTCATTCAAACACAAGTCCTTAGGTCTTAAATTATCCAGAAAAACATTTTTTCATATCACTTAACTCAAGGTCAAAGGAACATCAATGAACTTTTATAATATCAAGGTAAAAGAAATATCTATTAGCTTCCAAAGATAAAGATGATGTAAATAGAGATTTTTTTCCCAGATTCAAGGCAAAACTGTACATTTCACTATTACCAATACCATATCCTCATGAACATATTGCAGCAATGATGGTGAGGTAGAAATAGATACAGGCCAAGCAGAAAGCACCTGAAAAATTGCATCTTTCTTGTTTACATAGGAGGACCCAATGCATGACAATGCCTTTTGTTGATATGCATTTGGTCATTTCACACCTTACGGCAATAAACCTAGAATTAAGGATTTCAAGAGTTTGATTTATCTGATTAATTTATTATTTTGGCTTTCATTGATTAATTTATGCTTTATATGCCAAACATGTAGTTAAAAACCGTAACATCCTGCTTTTATAATACTTTTGAACTAATGGAGGAGTTAGCAATGTTCAGGTTTCATCCCTAGCCAGTTGGAGATTGTCCTCTGCTTTTGCTTAACTGTTTTACTTGTTTAATAAACGAAATATAGGAAGAAAACTAAGCAACTCAAAAATGAATTATTATGTTTTCTTTTGTAAGCGCTTGATGTATTTTGGGTATAATTCTTAAGACTAATCTTTCAGAATTCTAGCCATCTACAGGTTAAACCACTTTTGTAACAAATACCTATACAACCATACAACCTGCTGTTAACAAATCATAATCAATTTCGATACTAAGAAATTACACGTGGATGAAATCAAGAAAGCTGACTTTTTTTTCCCTTTTTTCACACAATAAGTGTATCCCATTTGTTCAATATCTTAGACATAATATATAGAAATAGAACAGGTGATTTTTTAACAACTAAAAAGTATAGAACTATGTAACTAAAATATCATTATGTTCTAATGTTCTAAGATAACCTGTAACTATACTATTATAAAGCGACTTTTTATTGGAATCTTAAAACAAGTTCACATCAGATATAGATAGTCCTAAAACACAGTTTGTGTTTTAAATGGTTATGTGGCTACTTGACGGAAAACTAATCCTAACCAAAGAGGTTAGATTACTGCCAAAAGTAAAACTGTGAATCACAGGGGACAAAAAAGGCACATCGATTCTTATACCTTGCACAACACTTCATGCACAATAAGCAAGCATATTACATGTGTGGATCACTAGAAACATATACTATGGTAAGTGGTAATAAAGTGCGTATATATTGAGCCTAGTTCTCAAAACATTTTTAGGTCCCAGTGTCCCAAGCATTACCAAAATCGAGGAGATGGATTTTCTCTAAAGGACAACAGTAGAAGTTAAACTTTTCATATATAATCTGAATAAAATCTTTGGCAATTAAAGAAACGAACAAATCATCATAGAAGCCTTAAAACAAGAACGATGTTGTAGTTCTATATAACCTCGTTTCACCTGGCTTATGGTTCTTTCAGAGCTATATAACATAAAAAATAGCTTGAAATGAGTCGTCCTATTTTCACATATCCACTTTCTAATGACCAAAATGGAATCATCTAAAAGCAGGTGTCAATAGAGTTGATTCTAGATTCAAACTTTGTGGTACAAAGAGAAAAGCAGATGGAGCTTTTCATATGGGTACTCCTATATTCTTGGAAAATCCATTGTATGTCCATGATGATGTTCATGCACATACCAATATTACAGAAACACACATTGGTCAAGATCTTTCAATATCTCCGTTTTACCAGCAATGTTATTCATCTATTTTAGACAGTCCCACCACTTCCCCTTGGAACCTACTTAAATTGTCTAACACACCTTTCATTCAAAAAAAGATAAAACGAACGGTAAGCATGCCTCAAACCACTATGAGTGATAACAGTTTGGTAGATGGAGTCGATGTCACTATCCGTCGTAATAATAGTACAAATAGCTTTCCCAAGCTTCAGTTTAGAGATCACATCTTGACTTACATCCAAAGGTACATAGCTGCGGAAGCCATTGAAGATGCAATCTTGGAAAACTCCACCACAAAACATGAGGAAAACATGGATGGGATGCATCTTGTTCAATTATTAATCTCTTGTGCTGAAGCTGTTGCGTGTCGTGATAAAGCACATGCTTCAAATTTGTTAGCCAATCTTCAAGCCAATGCACTTATATTCGGTTCATCTTTCCAAAGGGTGGCTTCATGTTTTATGCAAGGGCTTATAGACCGACTAGCCTTGGTGCAACCACTTGGGTCGGTGGGGTTGCTGACCCCAGCACCAAACTTAAATGGCAATGGTTCAGAGAAAAAGGAAGAGGCTTTACAACTAGTTTATGAAGTTTGTCCCCATATTCAGTTTGGGCATTTCGTTGCCAACTTAACAATACTAGAAGCCTTTGAGGGAGAGAATTTTCTTCATGTTGTTGACCTTGGGATGACACTTGGTTTACCACATGGACGCCAATGGCAGGGGTTGTTAGAGAGCCTGGCTAGCCATCATGGTCAGTCTTTACGCCGCATCAGGATAACAGCGGTTGGACCATGTTTTAATCAGCTCCATGTTATAGGAGATGAGCTGGAGGCTTATGCACACGAACTTGGCATAAATTTACAGTTTTCATATGTGGAAAGTAGCTTGGATACCCTTAAGCCTGAAGACATCAAAACTTATGAACATGAAGTTTTGGTAGTAAACAGCATTCTCCAACTTCACCGTGTGGTGAAAGAGAGCCGAGGTGCATTAAACTCAGTTCTTAAAATAATCCATGAATTGTCCCCTAAAGTTTTAGTCCTTGTTGAGCAAGATTCAAGCCATAACGGGCCTTTTTTCCTCGGGAGGTTTATGGAAGCATTGCATTATTACTCAGCCATATTCGACGCCCTTGATGCAATGCTGCCTAAATACGACACTAGAAGAGCAAAAGTTGAACAGTTCTACTTTGCAGAAGAAATCAAGAACATTGTCAGTTGTGAGGGGCCTAGCAGGGTGGAAAGGCATGAGAGGGTGGACCAATGGAGGAGGAGGATGAGCCGGGCAGGGTTCCAGACTGCACCGATTAAGCTGGTGGCTCAAGCAAAGCAATGGCTGGCTAAGCTCGAGATTTGCGAAGGCTATACGATCGTGGAAGAAAAGGGTTCGTTGGTTCTTGGTTGGAAATCAAAGCCCATTGTGGCTGCTTCTTGCTGGAAATGTTAAGCAAGCTAAAACATCTTTCCTTATTTCACTATTTATATCTTTCATCCAATAAAACAGTAAAGCTGCCAGTTATGAAAAACTCTAGGGAATGATCTCTATGTATGCTTCAATTAGAGCTAATTTTAGTGTGTGAGGGCACTGCTATTGTGGGAGTACAATCATGAACAGAGGAAATAAACATAAACTAGCTGTTGATTTGTGTATAAAAATTGAATGTATATTATGTACCAATTGTCATTCTTGTATGACTAATGAAGTGGAAATTTGCATATTATTATTTCTCACAAAAACATATACAGAATTTCGAAATTCTTAATTAGATGATCTAATCTAGAGCTTCAAATGTACATACAAAACTCGACAACACGTAAAACTGCACACATTATCAACAAAACTGCAAACAGTGTAGAATCTAAGAAAGTAATTTCACAAGTCATAAAGCATTAGAGGTTTACAAGTAGATGATTACCTGAGAGAATGATCGTCTCAGGATAAGCGATTATATAACTTAACTTTTGTTCCCGTAAATTCTAGATACGGTGGCTTCCCAGGGAGATAACAAAAGTCGTCAGGTCGTCACCGTCGTCGATCTCGAGCAGAGGGGTGATCGGAGAGCGAGAGGGAGGATGAGCTTGTTTGTATTATTTTTGTATTAATAACCCATACCGTTAATTTGACCGGTAACAATCCAACTTTTATTTTTATTACCAATTTTTTATTTGTATTTATTTTAGGCTCGATTGATCTTTTATGTTTCTTTTTTCATTCCGTTCATATTCATTATTGTGAACGAATCGAGTCGAAATCAAGCGTAAATTTTTAATAATTTGTTGCTGGAATGTTGGTGGTAATAAAAATAAAAGTTTGGTTGTTACCTGTCAAATCAATAGTATGGATTATTATCGGCAAATGAATATAATTTAGATTATTAAAATCCAATTTATCTTCTTTTCAATGGTATACGTGAGCACTTTAACATGATTGGCTAAGTTTATATTTCTTTTACAGGGGTTGCTAATTGCGATAACTAGGAAACAACATTTGTTTAATATTTGTAAGTGATTGTTATTTCTATTGGCGATGAGTAAAAGTGATTTTTATTTATAGTTGTCTGAGTTGAAGTGATCAGCAATACTATTATGAATAGAAATGATCGCCAATTCTAATGATGATGAGCTCATGTCCGTTGATCAACCAATGTGCAGTTAGAGTTGATCTTTAGGTTTTAAAAATTATAAGGTTAGTACAAATGTTTAACAACAAAATACAAAAGATCCCCCATCTTGGATGATCGTTAAAAAAATCCGTGAAGTGCATATGAAATAACAAAATTGCTCATAACTAGTAAAAAAATAAAGTTAATTATAAGGTGGGATCCACCCATCCTCCTATTTATTAACCCTACTAGTCATCTACCATCATCACCACCACCCTCTACCTCAAGCACAAGCTTCTCCCGTTGACACTTGCCACCATCGTCACAGTTTATCACAACCACAAGTTTGCACTTCCTGCGCTGACACTTGCCATCATGGTTGCTTTCTCATACCTCTGAACCACCATCACCACCTCCAATCCACCACCACACAAGCCCCACACCACCACCTTCTCATCCACCACCGCCACTACACAAGCCACTACACAAGCACCACCACTACCACGAGCATCGCCACCTTCGATCACACACCACCGACGTAGATCCCCCACCATCTCTCCACCACACCCCCCCCCCCCCCCCAACCCTCCCCTCTCTCTCACTTTCTCTTTTTAACTTAAAAGGGCATTCTATTCATTTTTAAAAGTTTAAGAGAAAAAATTAACGTCCATTCACGTTAGGGACATTTTTGATACGTTTTGTTAAACGTTTTGATTGACATTTTGATTTTTCAAACCTAGGAATACAAAGTGAAATTAGGTCCAAATTAATTAACTCTAAGTAATTAGATGTGAAAAAAAAAACACGTCAAATGTACTAGAAGAAGTAATCCGGAGACCATTTTTGTAACTTTCACCTATGAAAACTCCAAACGAAAAACATACAGCAATAACCTTTGATCATCTGTTATCATAAGGTTAGAGATAAAGGGATTAAGGTAAAGAGAAATGGAGGCCGCGATGGCGTTTGTAAGAGCTCCCTCACTATCTTCAATGCGATTATCATCTTCAACGAACACCATTGCCACCTTATCTTCACCTACAACCGCCGTTTCCGCCACCAACCACCGTCATTTAGCTGCATTTCAATCGCCGTCTCATCTTTTCTTCAATTCACCCTCGTATCGGATTCATGCAATCAAGAAGAAAAACCCTCACAAAACTCGCATATTTCTTCCTCACTTGGTGGCTTCAATGGTTATTTACTTTATCATTATTCGTTAATTACTTCAATTGTTGCAAAATTATTGTTATTGAAGCCCTATTACCTTTAATTTGATTGTTCTTACGGTGTTGTGGATTTATTCAGGAAGTGGAGGAATCCTACATTATGATTAAGCCTGATGGTGTTCAAAGAGGACTTGTAAGTTTCAATTTTAGTTTAAGAGCAAAGTATTTAGCTTCATCTTTTTGTTGATTGTTACGAATGTTGATCAATTTGGGGATTAATAGTTTTTTGGATGGGGTTATTGTAGGTTGGAGAGATAATTTCTAGGTTTGAGAAGAAGGGATTCAAATTGAAAGGATTGAAGCTTTTCCAATGCCCCAAAGATTTGGCAGAGGTTGGTTATTATGTTCATACAAAAACTTGCAGAAGATGATGATGATAATGATAGTGTGTTTGATTATGGTAATTGTTTTCAAAGTATATGTTTGGTGAAATTATGATAAAAATGGAATGAATTCCACCAGCATTGTCAAAAGTTAAAACTGATGGCGCGTGATTGATATTGACGAATGTTTCCTCTTCTTTTTCCATTTTGCAAATGGATTTATAGGAGCATTACAAGGATCTGAGCTCCAAACCATTCTTCCCTGACCTGATTAGCTACATAACCTCTGGTCCTGTTGTTTGTATGGTAATGTTTCTTGGTGCTTTTACATACACTTTTTGGATGTCAAAAGTTAATTAGCTCATTGAATTACTGGTGTCAAATAAAATCATACCTTTGATATTGATAATGTATTTGGCAAGGCTTGGGAAGGAGTTGGTGTCGTTGCATCAGCGCGTAAGTTAATTGGAGCAACAAATCCACTTCAAGCTGAACCTGGCACGATTAGAGGGGATCTTGCAGTTCAAACCGGAAGGTTCAAATCTGGACTCTTTCTATGAATTTATAATAATGAAATATGGTAAATTGGGTTCATTCTATCTTATTTGTGAAATATCTTATATTATGATTATGATGGTGTTTGAACAGAAATGTGGTTCATGGGAGTGATAGCCCTGAAAATGGGAAGCGTGAGATAGGTAAAAATCATTACTTTATGTGCTTTGCAATATTATCTTGTATTTTCTTCTTTATTATCTTTATGTTTGCGGTTGAACATTAGTTCGAAATAAACAATCTGAAACTAGTTATTGAAAACAACTAATTTACCTTTAAATAAACAAAAACACGTAAAACATTTTTTTTTCTTCCAAACACTCAAGCGTGCTTTTCTTATATGAAGCGTTTAAATAAACAGTCCCATACACGGATACTCTAATGTTGGTCATGTGTGACTGTATATGAAAGGGCAAAACAGTGAATTGTTCTTGTAACATGACCTTGTTACATCTGTTCATTTTCATGACAGCTCTATGGTTCAAAGAAGGAGAATTGACCAAATGGACACCGGTTCAAACTCCGTGGCTGGTAGAATGATGAGCATAATTCCAAAAAATCCATTAATAGAGCCTTTCAGTTATCAAATTATTGTGCGGCTGAATAATGTATGATATAAGCTTGTTTGACAGTACTCTGTAATACAGTTTGATTTTGATGTTCTTCATACCTTGTAATTTTTTGGACAAATCAATGGAATGTAATTGGAATTTTATAGCATGTGAAGAATTTGGGTTTGCATGAATAAAACAACATTATGATACAAATCCACCATGACCATAAACACAAATAAACCTCTATTCATGAAGTCAAATTCAGGTGCATACTTCAAACAGGTGATGGCGGATCAACTATGCATCCTGCTTGCATTTCAGGATCATGAGAAGGCGAAGTATTAGCAGATGAGCAACAATCCTCCATTTCCGTTGCACTATCATCAGATGAAACTATTTTCTTATCGTCTCTAGAAGCCTTGTATCTTGAAAACATGTGAAGAACCGACATATTTCCACGTGGCTCATCTTTTGAAATGATCATAAATCGGCCATTACATGAGCTAGAAAACGAGCCTGTAGAAGCACAATCAGCAGCATTCACTGTAACTGATGCTTCATTAGATGAAATAGTGGACATTGATGGACTTGCACTCGGGTTTGCAGATTCCTCAGGAATTGAACTTAGATCAAGTTGAGAGCCTTGTTGTAGCTTCAGCAGTGTCTTCTCTACATAACAAAAATTTGCATATACTTAAAACAATCGGAACATGAAACTAATCATCTAATCATATAAGCACGGACTTAGAACATTATTATGAAATGATTAACAACCAGTTAACAGAATCTAGAGCAATTGTTTTGTATCCCACCCAACATTTAACATCAATGATTCATTGTCAGCTTAATAAGAAACACACACAGATCACAATCAAACATATTCTAGAATAAATAAAAAGGTCTTTATACATTAGTAGCATGCAGCAACAGCTATTCATGATGTTGTCAGAATTCAGAACCGATAACGACTCTTGGATCCGATGAAGCTTACACGGCTGAATATGAATAAAAATTATAGAAACAACGGAATAAGGATAACTCTAACGCCTTCGTTAATCAGTAAAGAGGACGCAATTGGATTTAGAGGTCAAACCTAGTGATATTCAGATGCTAATCTATACCATCGGTGTTACAGATTATAAGTAATAACAAAACCATAATATCAAAATTGGACAACATATTCGATAGATTAAGATCGCAAAGTGACTGTGAGTATGTGAATTGAAATGATGGTAAGAATACCAATAACAAGAAGAATAGAGGGAGTACCGTAGATGGAGAGAGAGTCGTCTTTGAGAAGCTTAGAAGGAGTCCTCTCCATTTCTAGAACTTCCAGAGAGCTCAAAGAGCATGCCCTTACCCGACCCAACATCCTCTCTCTCAGTCTCTCTGTCACACACACATACACACACACACACAATACACACACGCAGAGAGATGTGTGTGTAAATCAATCTTGAGAGAGATGGATTGACGGTAATTGTTTTGCGACAATCGGATTAGAATTTTGGAAGCGGGAAAAACCACATCCCCTAGGGCTCTTTTCGTTTCCCCCTTTCTTTTTTGTTACAAGAACATTGCAGATTGCCCCCTAAACTTTATACTCATCTTCAAAACAAACCACTACTATAAATATTATTACCTTGAAGTTAACAGCCCATCCAAACTGAGGACCAATTGTGTTATATTTTGTCAAATCTATAGATCGATCTTGTAGTTTTTTAAATCTGTGAATCAAAGTGAAAACAGAACTAACCACATGGACTTTTCATGCAATTAACTCAAATAAAATAGAGAGTAAACTACACGGATCGTTCGTGAGGTTTGATCAAATTTCACCTTCCGTCCCTGTGATTGAAAAGTTACACGTTTAGTCTTGCACAATGTACAACCTAATATGCATAACAAAGTTGGTAATTAGTATTAGTATTATTTAAATAAATTGATAAAAACAAAATCTATAACCTCTAATAAAACAAGGTTTCTTTTGCCACTTGTCATTCTCTTAATCCATGTTTTTGCCACTTGTCATTCTCTTAATCCATGTTTTTGCCACTTGTTATTTTTCAAGAGATTCACACATCAATTTTTCCTCCAAAAGGGTGTTATGGTAATTTAATTTCTCATACAAATTTCTCTCTCTTATTAAAAATAAATTTTATAATTACTATGTTTCTCTCTCTTATCTATTTTTTAAGTCAAACTATCTTTTTCTAAAATAGATTTTATGAAGGAATTTAAAAATAATATCTTTTAATTAAAATCTAAGTAACATAAAACTAAAGTTTATATAATATGAAATTTTCTAAATCATTAAAAGAAATTTAAACAAAATATTTTAAAATTGTTTTGTTTTTAAAAAATTATAAACATGTGAAATATTTTAAAACAATCCTATTAAAACAAGCAGAATAATTACAAATCTTATTTTTTTAAAAACAAGATTTTTATAAAAAATATTTTTATAAAAAAACAAACATTTAAAATAAAACTATTTACATAAGAGAGTTAAAAAATGGTATAATTATTTTATTTTTTGAACTATTACCTATATATAATTTGAATTATATTTTATATTAAAATATTATACTGTAATTATTCATGTTAATTTTACATATATTTTACATTAAAATTTAATCCGTTTATTTAATGATTGTTTAGCTTATCTATCTATCTATTAAAAAAACTAAAATAATCGTGAAACAATTAATGATCTCATTATACTTACTTTTTTATTTCTCTATATTATTAATAATAATGTTGAACACTAATAATATACTCATACTATTTTTAAATTAAAAAATATATAATTTAAAATTTTAAAAACCTATTTTTATTAAAAACACACTTTTTAAAAAAAATATAAAATATAGAATACAACGATTTTTTAAAAAAAAATCATTTTTCTTAAAACAATATATTTAAAACTCACAATTTTTTATAAAGTAAAAGTTTTAGAAAAATACATTATTATTTATTTACTTAAAGTATCTATTTATACGTACTTATAATCATATTTTATTTTCAAGCATGATTTTATAATACATAAATTTTTATTAATAATAATTTAATATTTTATTTGTTCAATACGTGTATTACACGGGGACTAACCTAGTTATATATACACGTAACTTAAATGGTTAGATGATGTAATGATTAATTAAGAAAGTTGAATAAAAACGTGTTCCTAGTAATTTTACTAGTTATCCTTATTCAAATAAAGATTTAGTCGTGCAAGTTAAGAAAATTGACTGACTAAAACTAACAATTTCTTATCTTCTTCTTCTACCATCCCAAATTACATAAGGTTACAAGATCATAGAATATCCCATCTGTTCGTAAAATGCATCAATGTCTAATTACAGACGTTCTTATTAAATAACAGTACAAACAAATGTTTGTAACAATTTCCCAGGCATAAAATATGAGTTGCTACTTGAATCAAAATCGAAGAAATAATAGACCGAATCATCCTAACTATGGTAGCCGGATAAAGAAGAAGGTGGCGCATTCCGGCTACTTGCTTCACCCCGATGATCTTCTCGAGAGCCTACGCCTACGACGGTTTCTAGACTTCAGATTCTCGTCTGAAACAGCAGAAGAAATGTTAAAACAACGGGAATAATATGTCATGAACAACATACATTAAAGACTTGTATAGTACAGCCAACCTTTTAGCCTGCCTGAAGAATACAAGCTTCCTCGGCTAGAGGTCGCCATTCCTCGGCGCATGAGTAGTTGACATCAAGACCGACACTGAGCCCTCTTAATAAGTGAACCGTGCGTAGAACCGAAAAAAGTTCCTCTGGGAAAGCCTAATCAACATTAACTAAACACTTAAATATCCTAACTTTCATACATAAGTTCAACTGAACCTGTTACCTGACCCGCCCATTTTGGCTACTCTGACAGACTAATAAGTAATTTCATAAAACCCAAATGTGACTATAATTTCAATAGGTCAATTAACAGGCACGGACCTGAACAGCAATCTTCTTTATCGTGGAATCCTCGGCAAAAGGCTGCAATATCTTGACTCCAGGTGGCAGCTTTGTGTCAAACATGACTTGGGCTAAGTTGAACATTTCAGCCCGTTCATCCTCGCACAGACTCAAGGTATCAATCCCGAGCTCCCTGACGTTGTTATCAATGTTCAATAACAAAAAGAAAATGGAATCAAAGAGTATACAAAACCCTGTCGATGATATTGGGTTGAAAAACCTATTTTATTGCACACAAAACGCTGGTAAAGATATGTTGATCTTTGAAAGGATGAGTGTTTACCTAAGGCCCTCAGAGGCCCTGATATGATCGTTATCGGCGATAGCAAGAACCAAATTAGCATAACCCAGCCTCAAGGGGTTAGGAAGTTCTTTGACTTGACCATAGTCGAGCAACGCCACCTAAGCAAAACAAAATTGGGAACTAATTTGGAATCCGAATGCAATGTTGAATGAATCAAAAATCTTAATTGAGTAAAAGCTACAGTCTAGTGAAAACTGTAATACACAACACTTGTTAAATAAGTTTTGCTTTTCAGTACCTCTGAGCGTTTACAGATGAGAATATTTCCGGGGTGGGGGTCTGCATGAAAAAATCCACTCTTGAGTATCATTTGACCATATGCAAGAGTCAAGCTTTTGAGGATGTTCCTGCACTTAAAGATAACATTATTTAGACTTATGCCTCTCCAAATATTCAAAAGATATATTGTAAGGATGCGACATGTGGATAATTATCAACATAACTGTGTTTTGAAAATAATTAAAAGTTATAAAACTGAAAGAGAAATTACTTTGAGTGTAAAAAACTTAAAAAAAATAAAAGTTTCATACTCTCGAGTCCAGGGAGCTTACTGCTTTGCTGCTGTTGCAAGCTTACCATCAGGATTTATTCCTCTTTTTATAATTTCATCTTTCAGGTTCAGGATTGGGATTCCATCTATGTATTCCATGGTCAACACCTTCCTACGCACATTACAAAGTAATTCACCGTCAGAAGTATATTAATTTGAAATACAAGCAACTAACATAATTAATTTAAAACATGCACACAGATTTTCCAATGGATGGAGGTCGTATATTGCTATTAGGCCTAGTGTGTAGTTTTGGACTTTCGAGAATAAAATGAATTGTTTTTAATTTCAATTAGGAGGAAATGTTCATCGTATATAATTTAACATAAGTACATAAAACTTATAAGAAATATAATAAGTAAATAAAAGCCAAAGAGCTTATGTAGATTCCATTTCAAAATAACTCTGAAAACAAAGAGGACTCTCTAAAAACTCATTAATTTAGCATATTCAATTTTATATTCCTTAAGAAAGGCTTTAAAAGAGTTATATTTCTGTAGTATATGACAAAAAAGACATTATTCATACTCACCTAGTGACTACATCCTTGATCACCCGTGGCACTTTAACAACGGTCTTTTTGTTATTTTCATTCAAAAAACTTCTAATTCTATCCATAGCATCTGCTTCTCTTGTAAAATCGAATTCATACGCTATCTTGAATGGAAAGAATGAACATAAGATTATAATCAGCATATACACAACCACCTATGAAAGTGAAAGTATATAAAAATTCTTTTACATCCCGCATGCTTCAAATTGCTAAATGGCTAATATTCATAATGATGCTTATATTTAAAAAGGATTATATGGTTGAAAGTTCAAACATATGTAAGCCATAATTGGTGCATGATGATAGATTGAACACCTAAAGTAAGTAGATGACTAAAATTTACTATGATCATAACTTTCTGACTATTTAGGGTCAATAAAAGATTTGAGAAACAAGGAGTTACTGTGGAGTAACTAATTACTTCGAATAAGTACAAAATTACCAGACTATCCCTTGCTACAATAAACTTATTGTCTAATTCTAATTCTGGAAGTCATGATCATCAGTTATTCACTTTGAAAACACAAATATAACAAGTCTACATGCAATATATATGCTTAGTTGAGACAACCATTTAATTTTATAAACCTCGTACCCAAAAAGGTTCAGTTTTCACCTGTTTTTTCCATTTCTTTGCACACAGAGAACAGATCAAACTTGATATCTGTATTTTGTACACATAATGCAAAAGCTTGTAAATTCCTAAGATCTGTCATCATCAAATCTTGAACCCCAGGATGTTGTACCTGTAAAAATATAATAATTGGAACATCAAATTAAATTATAAGGCTGCAAAGAAACTACTAAAATAAATGTACCTTCACAACAACGTCTTTTTTATCACCTTTCAACCTAGCTCGATGAACCTATATCGAACATATAACAAATGTGAGCAAAATCTTTGCTTACGAAAGATCAAATGCAACAAAAACTATTGGATAGTAAACATGAGAGTTACCAACTTGATTTACCTGTGCAATTGAAGCAGAGCCAATAGGATCCCAATCAAATCTTTCAAACATGTCATCAACGGTTTTACCCAACTCATTTTCAAGAATAAGGCGCACCATGTTAGATGGGGTTCTAGGAGCTTGATCACACAGGGTTACTAACTTCCTCACCCATGCAGCTGGGGCCAAGTCAGGCTTCCCGACAACTTGAGCTACCTAACCAAAACGACAGTTCATATAAAGACTCGACCTTTTTAGTAAAATAAGATTATGATCCCCCAATACAACATAAATTTGGAAAATACCCTATTGAAATCCATCATTAAAACTAGAATAAAGAACACTACCCAATACCCATAAAATGGGGAAAAATGAAATCAAAACACTGTGGATTCATTTTTACCATCTAATTTTGATAGAACACAATTATACAAATTCAGAACAACCCATATTAATTTATATCTTGATTTATCATAAAAGGGCATAAAGATTAAAACACTATATATAAAACATAAATACATTGAAATTAGGCTAATAAAGATTCAACCTTTTTTCAGAAAAACAGAGTCAGAGTTCTACAACCAACAAAGGAAAACATACCCATCAGAAATTAATGTAAAATTAAAGTCCATAACAAGTCAATAGGAATTACACCTAACACAAAAAACTGAAATTAAACTAACCTTGAGAAAGAATCCACCCATGTCATAACACATAGAATAAATTTTGTCAGCAGCATGTTCATGCTGTCTCTCCCACATTGCATCTGCCTTCTTCACATCTTTTTCAAAACTAACCCTAAGTTGAAACACCTAACAGCACACGCACACAAATACCCAAATCCAATAACTTATTAAACCCCCAAATTAACACAAAAATGATGAAGTATTTTAATCACTAGCCCACCTTATAACCAGTGTAGATATCAGCAGCCCTAGCCCAGAACTGGAGGGATCTTTGCCAAGGTCTAAACTGATCATATATCTTTTCTTGAAATTCTTTGAGATCAATTGAAGGCATTTCTGCACTGTTGTATTGATTTGGGATGACTCTTTGCTTTCTTCTTGAAATTAGATGAACGCATAAATTTGGGGTTTACTTATTCATCAAGCCAATAAGATGGTCAACTTTGTGTCATGATCTTGGATTGTTGGGATTTTCTTGTTTTGAATGTAACCCTTTGCCATAAATGTGGTCGAAAAATATACGCACCGAAATCATGTGTGTGATCTTGAAGGCATGCGTATCTTTGCCGCTTTTGGAAGATTTCGTTAACAACTATGTAGTTGTCATGGTGTAAAACTGTATACGGTTTGGTTTGAAAGTGGATAGTTAGACCTTCTATCACAGTTGGTTTTGTGAGGCTTTTTGTTTGGTTTGTTTTAAGATCTTCTAATCATACCGAAAGGTTTATTTGTACCTAAGTGAAAAAACCAGACAAGACCATGTTTGTAAGGCCTCGTTCCCGGGACGCTCACAGTTGGTCATTTACAGCATAAAACATTCTTATATTATAAATTAAAGCAACGGAATTAATTTTAACAAAAATCCATTCATTCATTTTAAACACTGTTGCTAAGCAATACATTCTAGTTTAGGAATTCACAAAATAATTAGTTGCATGAATTACAAAACAACAGTGTTATCAAACCATAAATGGGTGTCAGTCTTGCCCGCCAAGTAGCCATCCCCGTGTGCCACCCTCAGCAACCTGTTACCTGCCAACTGGAAAATACATAAAAGTCAGCGTTGCTGAGTGAGTTCTAGTTTTGTAATTAAAATACTTTACTTCTCATTCCAAAACGTTCGTTATGCATATGTGATCACACATCGTACGTACACGTAGGTAATTTCATTATTATCTTCATCATTCGTTCTTTAACTTTCATTCGTCAAGCATGCAAATCTCTAAGGGTCACCTCCCTTCTCTGCCCCCATGGTTCCAACCCATGAGCCGACAAAGCATATAGTATCCGTCTGGTGCCCCTATGGCTCTCAGTCCATAGACCGACACCTGGTGCCCCTATGGCTCTCAGTCCATAGACCGACACCTGGTTGCCCCTATGGCTCTCTGTCCATAGACCGACAACCTGGTTGCCCCTATGGCTCTCTGTCCATAGACCGACAACCTCGTTGCCCCTATGGCTCTCTGCCCATAGACCGACAACGTCTCATCCGGGGTCACGTTAACCCCATGAGTGATCGTCACCACTCCTGCTGTAACAACTATCCCGTGACAGGTCACAAAAACACTGCCCCGTTGTTCTTAAGGCAACTATGGCTCACTGCCCATAATCTACCATAAGGCTCGTAATAGGCCTAGTTACTAGAACCAAGCACCATTTTCAAGACTTATTAACCGTCAATTCCATCTCGTGCCCCTTAGACCATGCAAGACTTTCGTTCATTCATTTACGTTTCACTTCTCTTTATCATTAACTTTTCTCACTTATTAATGATAATAATTCTTGATCATGATCATTCCACATAGAGTCATACAGTATTATTATTAATAAGCATATTACTAATAATAATACTAATAATATTATTAATAATATTATTCACAATCTTAATAATAGCCCTAATCATAATATTAATTATAATATTAAGAAAGGGGTATTATTACATTCAAACATCATCATTCACATTCAATAACGTCCTAGTCAACATTCATGTGAAACCCTACTGCACAGACTCCAAGGAAAATCTGTTAAAAAGTCCAAGTATTTGGGCGTATGAGCCCTGTTCTAGGCGTTTCACCACTGTCGGACTCATCAGCTACACTTAGAAAATTTTCAGGCTCTGGGCGTATGAGCACTGCTGGGCGTATGAGCCCTGTTGGGCGTATTAGCCCTGTTGGACTTTCTATCCCATACTTAGAAAATATTTTCTGGTCATACGACCAGAATTCAGACTTTTCACCTTTTTACTTAGTTTTCAGACTCATGGGTACTGTGGGACTCATGAGTCCTGTTGGGACTTATAAGTCCCCATACTTAGTAAATTTTCAGACTTATGAGTCTGGTCGTTTTAGGACTACTTGGACATATTACCTGCTTAGACTCATGACCCTACTTAGAATATTTCTAAGGCAAGTCCCTGGGCGTCTAAGCACTATTGGACACATCATCTTGTACTTAGTTATTCTAAGTCCAAATTTCAGACACATTACTACTATTTGGGCTTGTTAGGCGTATTAGTAACCTGCTCATGTGTCTAATTCATATTCCAAATCCCAAACATCATAATGCCTAGTTCTAACATGCACACATGGTTTCCAGGCATAAACTTAACATAAACATAAACATATATTCATTCATATCATACGGGTATCAGACCCAAATTTATAAAAAATACTTACATGCATTTTTCAGCCCCAAATCATTTAAAAACAGGTAAAAAGGGGTCTAGAAACTCACCTTTGTTGTCTTCGGGTTTCGATTTCTCTTCCTTGAACTTCTCGGTCGTTTCTAACACCTAAAACACACACACACATACAACCGAACACACAGATCACATTTATAAGTACACAAACGGTTCTAGAATCATCCTAAACATCAAAATTTCGGGGTTTCTCACCAAAACTTCGAGCTTTATGGTTCTTCTTAAAAAAAATCCGAAGTTCTGCTCTTTCTCTCTCTAGAAATATCAAGTTCTGCTTTTCTTTCTCTGAATTTTCCGAATGAGAGAATATGCAGACATTATGGGCGGCCATGCCTCCCTTTTTGTACACAATTAATAGGAAGTTTGCCCATTTGGCACTTTTGGCCCCTCCACAAAAGTAGACTTTTATTTTCTTTCCTTTCTCTTTCTATCTTGTTCCTTTAATTCCTTTGATAAGAAATTACGGGTGTTACAATGTTATTGAAGGCTTGGTAACCTTTTATATCTCACTTGTGTCTTTGATTATTTTAGGTTGGATTAACACGATATTTTTGTTAAACTTTAAGTATTATTATCTTGTAATCTAATGTTATCTATGTACTATCTATTATGCATGTCTAATCTAGATCTAGATATTATAATAAAAAAGTAATTTGGTGTGATATGTGGCAGCACCACAATTCTATTCACTCAAATTTCCCGCATCTTTCTCCTATTAAATAATTATTTTAATTACTAATAATATTATTTAACATTTTTTTAGATTAAAATATTTTTTATAAATTAAGAAAAAGTTTTTTTTATTAATGTTATTTCTAAATAAATAATTTTTTATAAATAATATATTTTCTAAAATATCAAACTTTTTTTAAAAATATGATGTATTATTAAAAAAATTAAAACAAAGTTATAAAAAGTTGATATCATTGTTTTATTATTTATAGTACTTACTCATATGTAATTTCAGTCATATCCATCTTGAAATATTATTTTATTTTTCACAAATTTTATTATATTAATATTTATTTATTAAATCCGTGTAATACACGGATTTTCTAAAGCTAGTATATGATAAAGTGTGATTTGATTCAGTATTTTTCTACAATTTGGTTTTGATTTACCATGGTCACAAACGATACGTCCAAACCCCTAAAATTTGTCAATATATACAATATAAAAACTGATGTACAATATATGCATAGTGGCTCTTTTAGATAAAAATTATTATTTATAAAATAGTAAAACTATATAAATTAGCGTATGTAGTTTCAATTAGTTATTTTTATATAAAAAATGATAAAGTTGTATGGTTGTTTTATTTTGACTCCTTTTTTATAATCTTGTTGCTTCTTTTTCTTCGCCCTTAATTTTCTTAAAAGAAAATATGCACATATATAATGTATAAATATAACTTGGTTGTAACATCCTGTGATTTTGTTAATTAAAAAGTTAATGTCGTTAAATCCTTGTAAGGTCCATTGTTGGCATTTGTGAAATGTATGGGTTACTTATGTTTAATTCTTAGTTTGCCTTTAATGTAAAAATCAACAACCTAGCTATTAAATTGAACCATAATAATAATTGTAATAATAATAACAAGGATAATAATAATAATAATAATAATAATAATAATAATAATAATAATAATAATAATAATAATAATAATAATAATAATAATAATAAGTTGTTAATCTTAAAAAGATCTTGAACTTAAAGTTAAGTTAAGGGGGTGTTTTAGTCATTTTGGAAACTTTAAAAGAAAGATAATTACATAAAATGATAAATATTAAACTACAGGGGCTAAAGTTGCCAACTTGTAAAAAAACATTTAAGCTTTCCCTCTTAAGGGCCGTAAATCTGGCTACCTTGCCGGCCAAACTCCGGCCACGCACCGGCCAAACTCCGGCCACGCACCGGCCAAACCCATTAAACCGCTCGAAAACGTTTCCAAATCGTTCCAAATGCAACCAAGTACATGTTTCGAACTTGATGGTATCGTTTAATCGTGTTTACGAGTCGGTTACGAACCTTAATCGATTAAGAAATCGGTGACATTAACCTCCTTACCGTTCAAACATTTAATCCTAATAGTAATCTAATTAAACGAACTTAAACAATCATCTATCTATCTTTAATCGATTGCAACCTTCAATTGTACCTGAAACAAACACATACAACGAATTCAATCGTTATCTTCATCGCGAGACTGCAACTAGTCGAACACCACCCTCTGGTGTTCAAGAATCAAAAATGACAGAGTGCTTTCAGTCCGGACCATCACACGAAGCTATCTGCATCTTTGATTTGTATATCGTGGAAGATTGCTCGACCTTCTACACTCTCGGTCGCGACTTGTTCTTGGTGGTCTTTTACATCAATTCGAATTCAAATCGGGTAATTGAACACATCAAAACATTTGTTTGTACATGGGAAGCAATAGCCCTAAACTTAATTTTGTTGATATCAACGATTCGATGTTCAATTTGGGGATAATCGTTTCTAGGGTTCTTGGTGAAAAGCGGGAACTTCTAATCTGTGTTTAAAAGAGTTAGAAACCAAAGTGAACCAAGGCTTCGGCTCTGGTTCACTGGTTAAGTCAATACCCTCTCCACAATGAGGTCCCGGGTTCGAACCCGGGCTCCCTCATCTATTTTTTTAAGGATTTTTAGCCCTTGATTTAATTATAGGAAGTTTTTAATAATTATAAAAATATTTTCATAAACTTTAAATATTTTTATAGACGCCAAATAATTGTCTGAATTTTTATCAAAATTTAGATAATTATATAATATTTAATAAAACTTTTTTACAAAGGTTATTCTTGGATATTTCTATTAATATAAATTTCAAATAATAAATAATAAATTATTTGTTCAAATGCTACCTTTTTGAATCGTGATTATTCTCAAGTGTTTATTGAAATTTTATATTTAAACTTTATTTGTTGTAAATGGTTTAATTTCTTTTCTCTATTAAAATGTATAAACGGTAAATTTCTTGTTTAAAAATAACGTATTTACAAAAGTTTCCCAAATTCTTCCTTGAAACCCTAGATCATGTTTAAATGTTAAATCTTGTTCTTTAGAACTTAAACTTGTAATATCTATATATTTAGGTACCTTGTGAGGAATTACGTTGAAACGACGTTTAATATTCCTATTAATCTTCAATCATATACTTATTGATCATGTGAGTTTTCTTGCCCTTTTTTATGTATTTCACACTATTTTTGGGTGAAACATGATACTTATATATCATACACTTATAAACGTTTGAAACTTGTAAAGCACTTGGAATTCATCTTTATATTTTTGTCATGGTTATTAGTTTCGTAAGAGACCGTTTAAATATATATAAATATAATAATATATTATATTTAAACGTGCTCAGTTTTTAACAAAACTTGGGTCGACTCGTAGAGAAAAATAAGATCATCTCAATGACATATTTGAAATTTTATAAGACGTTATATTCAAAAAGTTATAAGAGAAAAACGAAGTAAGCAGCTGAATTAATTATAACAATATAATAATAATAATAATGTTAAAAATATAAGAAGAAGAAGAATCGAATAAAGAAGCAAGCAAACAAGCATGTCAATATCATCCTATATCGCTGCAGAAGTAATTAACCTGTCTGCTTGCTTTTCTTATATATAGAAACCTTAAGGTTGAATTTAGATTATAAGTTTTCTTGGGAACGCTCTAGTTTTTAAAGAGAACCCCGAGTAATTAATACCCCATTGGGTATTATTATTAGTCGTTTTTAGAGCTCGGGTAGGAGTGCGAGTAAGGAGACTCTACATCAAATTGTCGTAGATAGTTTTAAGGTATGTTCTCGTTTAAGTTTATGTCAAGTTAATTATTATTTATCTTAGATTTACATTATTATTATTAGGAACAGTTTTAATATTATTAGTATTATTATTTTTAGGCGTTAGGGTTGTTGTTAGGGGTGGGTTTTGGGTAGCCTAACATTAGTTAGGCATGGATTGATCATCCATGCTTAAACAAGGTAGCGTAAACCAATATCCAACCATTACAATAACTAGTTAGTTGTACCATTACCTAACCTAGGATTACTTAAACTATATCAGGACATTGAGATATTACTCGGTGGTACTAGGAGTGATTATCAACTGTTGGGCAGTTATTAAACAGGTGAGTTCCTCTGAACTGTTTTCTAAAACGGGATATGATGTTCTGATAACTGGTAATAATTGAAGAATTGACTATCAATAGCATCCGTGATATGTGGCAATGCTTGATAGGATGCTTGAGGGCTGCTTGTATGATTCTGCTTTAGCCAGTGGAGTTTGTATACATAGTCTGGTTATATGAATTTATATTGTGCTTACTCTGTTCCTATCTGTTTGCCATGGCTGTATCTGCTAGATGCAATGGTTAATAATAACATGTTTTGAATTTTAAAGAATGCCATGTTTATGAACTCACAAGCTTTATGCTGAGTCCCAAATGTTTTCTATTTTATGGACACACATCCTAGGTGTCAAGAGATTGCAGAAATTGGAGATTACAGGCTAGTTTACGAGGAAATAGAGGTCTATAGCGCTATTAAAGATTCGGATCTCTAATATAGTTAAATTGATATAATGGTTTTATTTAAGCATGACAAATATAATGTTTGTTTTAATGTATAATCAAAGTTAGACTTCCGCTGTGAATTTGGATTACTTTGTGTTCTGTATATCCGATGTGTAACGCTCCCCAGGGTATGCCCTAGGAGGCGGGCGTTACAATTTGTGTGTTGTAAGTGATTATATGAGATACATAGTTTGTTTACAATCATTAACTATTGCTAGCCTGGTGACGTCTTAGATCTTTGGGCCTGACAAGCCTATTTGGTGCTAAAGCCAAGGTATTGCCGGCTCCTGATGACGTATGCTTGTTCATCATGGGAACCAAATACACTTAGCCAATCATATATACTTGTAATCAAGTCGAGGTTTGGTTGTAACAATATGTGTTCTATAACCTTACTAACTTATAACCTATGACATGAATTGCTACTTGTAACCTTGTTATGTTATGTATGAAAATCTTGAAAACTCACAAACTTTTTAGTTAACCTTTTATTTTTATCATGTTTCAGGAAATGTCCAAGTTTAAAGTGATCAAGCGAAGCTTGCAATAAACTGGGATTTGGACCTAGATAAAAGAATAAAATGACTATGTTATGTTCTGCTTATTTTGAGAATTATTTCATGTTTGAGACTTATGTTTGTACTTTCTTTTGAAACTTATAATTTTAATATTTACATTTAAATATAGCGTTATGTGGCTGTGAACAATCTTAACCCTCACATCACGATGTTTCTGCCGCCAAGGTTGGGGTGTGACATTGGTTAATTGATTTATCATATGGTTCAAGACCAAGTTCATACTCGGTTTTAACGAAATAGCATGTGATTCAATGAAAATTTATTTTTTACTTGATATTTATAAAAGAGTGAATTGTCGTTTTTCTCCATGTGAGTTGATCACATTTGTCATTTTCATCAAAAAATGTATTTTCTTGCATCTGTCTCCTAAAGGTTTGGGAAACATTATCATTTTCATTCAAAAATCTTAGCTCCATTGTTAAAAATGTTAAATAGGCATCGTTAAATGAGTATTTACGTAAATTTTTATATAAAAACGAAATCCTAATTTATGTTTACGTATTGTTAATAAAATTTTTTACCACGGAATTCATTTTTTCTGATGAAAATGGTAATTTTTTCAAACCTTAGGGAGCAAACGTAAGAAAAAACCTTTTTGAATGAAAATGACAAATATGATCCAACAATGGGGAGGAAAACGACAATTCACTCTTTATAAAACAATGAGAAAAATATGTACCTAATTGACCCCTTTTTGTTTAATAAATAACAAAAGAAAATGATATTATTGTATACCCATCAAAACAATAAGGGGCTGTTTGTTTAGCTCTTAATGACCCCGGTCAGATGCCCAAGTCTGACTCTGACCCGGTCAGACCTGAGTGTTTGGTTGCATTCAACTTATTGAAAAAGAGGCTCTTATTTGCCTCTTATTAGGTCAAACCACATACAACATCTGACCAAATTTCCCTTCTCAAGTTCTCTCGGTCTCCACTTCATCCCCTTCTGCAACATCTCGTCGACGGCCATCACCGACGGCGCCACTGCTCTCGGCCTCCGGCCCCACCGCTCTCGGCCTCCGGCCATCACCGCTCGGCCTCCGTCCCCCACCACTCTCAGCCTCCGTCCCCCACTGCTCTCGGCCTCCGTCCCCCACCACTCTCAGCCTCCGTCCCCCACTGCTCTCGGCCTCCGTCCCCCACTGCTCTCGACGGCGCCACTGCTCTTGGCGGCGGCCATCACAGGTACGTCTTCTTCTTTACAAATCTACGCTAAGCTCCTAACATAAGCACAGTTTCACTCTCCTTACGTTTAATTTGTACTATTAATCGCCTGTATAGTGTTGCATAACGACGGTTTTGAGTAGCGAGTGTATCAAAATTTTGTTTTTATAGATGAAGAACATAGAAAGGTACCTGTTAATCAACATGATTCATCTATGAACTTGCAGTGTTTTGATTATAGAACATGTTTAGAAGTTCAGTTATGGAAAATTTGGTATTTTGATATTTGTACAAATTCAGAATTGTGAGGTTATGCGGCTAGGGTACAATAATGTAATAGAATTTGTATTTTCATGTATGGTTTTGTATTTTGATGTATTTTGATGTTTGAATCTAGCTTGATAATTGAATTTAGCTTAACTCATTTTAATGTCACTTGATATATGGAAATGCAATTGATGAACTTCTGTTATTGTAACCCATATTTTTCATGCTCTTCAATTTCTTTGAATTTGTGTAATTTGTTGAGATGTGAAAATCAGGGAAAAAAACAGGAAATTGAATTAGATGGTGAAATGGTGTTCTGTTCTTTAGAGTTTTTTCGGGTTAAGTAGTTTTGTTAATTGGTATGCTTGGTTTTTGTTAATTGGTATGCTTGGTTTTTGTTAATTGGTATGCTTGTATGAATGAACTTGTATTTATAGTTTATGGATTGTATTTGTAATTAATAAATTCTTCTAAAGAAATGGCTGAAAAAAATATTAGGATTAACTGGAAGGTTGAGGGAGTTGATAAAACCTTCCTAGAATCATGTATTCATGAAATTACACTTCATGGATGTGAGGGTAGTAGCCTGAAAGCAATTTCATGGAGGAACGTTACTGAAAAATTGAAAACAGAACATGAGTTCATAGTGGATCAAAAACAAATGAAGAACCGCTATGATTACTTGAAATCAAAATTTGCAGCTTGGTCAAAGCTTAAGAACAAAACTGGAAGCTTTATAACCCGCTAACAAACACTTTTAACTTAACGGAGGAGGATTGATTGGCAACTTGAGATCAAGGTATTTCTTTATATATACATATATATTTTAATTAACCTCATAGTAATTTTATTTTTTTTTCACATAGTCCAACAAATTCGTAGAAAAGTTGGGAAGAGCGTCACTTGATTATCCCGACTTGTGTATTCAATTGTTTGAAGGATATACTTCAAATGGTTTTGATAGTTGGGGGCCATCTTCTACACCTCCTCATCCTTCTGTGGAATTGATTGATCAAATGCTCTTTCGGACATTGATGGCACTCAAATGGAACATGGGGCTAGTGAAGAGTCTTCTGATCGGTCTAAACAAAAAAGAAAAGCATCAAATCAAGGTGTTAGTAACGAGTCATCAGGTCGGTCTAAAAAAGGGAAGCAAACATTCAATTCACATCTTATGGAAGTTGGGGAGGATATCAGGAATATGGAAAAGATGTTGCTTGAGAAACACAATCAGTCTAATGATATAGATGCATGCATGGAGAAGCTGGAGACGTTGGGATGGTCAGAACTTGAGGCGAAACATCAAACGATGTCACACCCCGACCGACGGCGGAATCATCGGAGCGAACGAGGGAATGATTGATTGTTCATAACACATGATTGTCTAATAGTGGAAATAATATTAATATCATATTACAGGATAACATAAATTTAACAGATAGAAATACAACAGTTAAAGTCACAAATAGTAATTGTCTTTTGTTTTGACTAAGTCCGGGTCTTATATGAGCATGTAGAAGTCCACTAACTTGCTTAACCTGAAATCATGTGAGAAAATAAAGCCAGCTAACGAGTTAGCTGGTGAGTAATCACAGTTTTGAGTATACATATAGATTGATTGATTGAGAATAATCCAATTCACAAGGTAACGTTAAGACTTATATTGCAATAGTAAAACATATAGATAAACCGACATAATAACAACCCCTTGACTTGACACTTGCATATAATAGACTCCACACATACACCATAGATTAACTCCTGCCTCTGGCACAATCACCACTCGACTATTCATATGGGGTGGGTTATCCAAACCAGTAGATCTACCATTGATACCAGGATTGATTGATTGAATTAGGGTTTTACTGTCGTCCAGTTTATCATAGTATGTTCACATAATTGCAAGTAATAACATAACCTGTCTTGAATTGAATTTAGAATGAAATAACAATAGAATATCATGATTGAATATATTGTATCACATGATTTCCCCCAAATAAGAAATGATAAAAAGGGGATATGAATACTCACTTTATTGATGAGATTAGAATCTGGATGTGATAGATTAGACACCAACGATTTCCTTATGATTAACCTAAGGAACAGTGTCTCGAATTAGAATAATAATAATGATTTGGGAATTTGGGAATGTATTAGGATTTCCATTGGGTCTTGAATGGTAGTTTAAATAAACTAATTTTTTATTTAGTTTGAATGTCCATAACTAAATAAAATAAATTTATTGAATGTGATTACTTTAGAATTTAATGGGAATAAATGTGTTAATACGCGTAATCGTTTGATTTATTGTTAAAATGTGGGAAAAGCAAATAACTAATTTTATTAATTAATTATATAATAATTAATTAACATATTTAATTATCTGCGTGACTAAAAGAAATGAAAATGATTTGGAACGATTTAGATATAAAACTTTTATATCTGATTGAAATAATCATGATTTAAACAATATTACATAAATATTATTTGAACCAATAATTATTTAGTGATTTTTAACCGTTAATTATAGTCTAGTTTTATAAGAAATTAAACTAAATATGTTATTTATTTAAAACAATTCATAAAATAAGTAAATAAATGTTAAGATAAATTTCAGAAAATTATTAGGTTGTTTTTAAAAAAATTTTAATTTTTGCAGAAACCTTTTTTATAATTTTTAGAAATCTTTTTCATAATTTTTAAAGCTTAAAATGGCTTAAAAAAATATGTGAGGTGGCCCGGGGTCGAACCCGGGACCTCCTGTTGGTCATGGAAGCACAGAACCAGCAAACCAAAGGCCTAAGCCGTGAAAGAAACCGGGTTCAAATTGTTTTAAGCACAAGTTCAAATCAACCCCAATTCCTTTTGAGCCCTAGTTCGAATCTGAACCAAATTGAACTCGAAATCGACTTTGATAGCTTCTACAATCATGAGGCTTTTGTTCCCCATGAAAAATCGAGTGTGTGGGTGCGTGGAATTACCTATTTGGTGTTCGATTGAAGTTGATCTCGTCGATGAACAGACCGCGACAATGTGTCAATCGAATGATGTTCAAACGTTGATTATAATCGAATTAAACTTTAGGGAAACTTCGAATGGTGATTTGGAAGCAAAGCCTTATGTTAATTTCGAATAAAATCGATTGAAGATGGGGTTTCAAGGGTGTTGCAGGTCCGCGACTTCGAGGGGGTTAATGGTGGTGTTCGAGTGCGTTTTTCATGAAGTTTAATTCGAGGGTTGATTGTAAACGACCAAAAGCTTGTTAGTGCGTGATTAATTCGATTATTAAAATCTTGAAGTGCCCGAATTGGTGGGTAAAATGGCCGACCACCCGTGGTGCGATCGGGGAAGAAGGGGGGTGGGGTTGGGTGACTTTTTGATAATTACACAATGGGTCCCTGTGGTTTTAAGTTTTGATAATTTATGCTAGAAACATTCATTTTAAGTTTCAAAAATGACTTATAGGCCCTCTTAACTTGTGTTTTATATAAATTGGACTTTTTAATTTTACAATCTATTATTATTATTATTCTTACTAATATTATTATTATTATTATTATTATTATTATTATTATTATTATTTTATTACTATTATTATTATTATTATTATTATTGTAATTATAGGGAATTAATATCAGCATATTAAATTTAATTGTTCACAAAATTAGCTATTTTAAAAATGCGCGATGTTACAAACGACGCTTTTGCTTTTCGGTGAAAGTGCTGATTTGAGGAAAGTGTGGTTACGACTTAAGCCGCACACCTGTGAAATGTGGGTTAAGAACGCGGGAGCGAAATATGGATTGTTTTGATGTTGTGTTGTAGTTGTATTTTGATAGCTAAACTTTTAGCTATAGTTGGATGTGTCTTTTGGATGCTAACTTTAAATGCTACTTTTGGATAGCTAAACATTAAACTATGTTTGTATGGCCTTTTGGATGCTAACTTTAAATGCTACTTTTGGATGTGTCTTTTGAATTCTATGATATGCTTTGGAATGTTGTTTGAATTCTTTTTGCGAATGTTTTGGATTCTATTGTTTTGATAGTTTTGGATGACAAGTAGCCTATGGACTCGGATGAGGAGATTATGGTTTTCTTGTTGCTTTGTTGGCATTGGCTACAATTAGCCTCGACATTGACCGGTCATGAAAGGATAAGAGATCTGAATTCGACACTGACTGGTCATGAGTACACACAAGAATTGTTGCATGGCACTTCTACACAATGTCATAAGATGATGCGCATGTCACGTGATGCATATGTACTATTGTGCAATCATTTTAAGCAAAGAATTTGGTTGTAGAGTAGTAGATCAATAACCATTGAAGAAAAGATGGCTATGTTTTTTATTGTCATAGGACATAATGATCGTTTTCGAACGGTTAAGCGAAGGTTTCAACACTCAACAGAAACAATTCATAGATGTTTTCATGAGGTCTTAATTGCAATGATGAATTTCGCAAGAGAAGTTATAGTTCCGACGTCTTCTAGTCCAATCGCGAATGCTTCAGAAAAACATAGAAGGCTAAAACAAATATTTCTTGGAGCTATAGGTGCGTTAGATGGAACTCCTGTACATGCAGTCGTACCTACTGATCAACGGACTCGTTACAGGGGAAGAGGAAAGGGTGAATGCTTTCAAAATGTCTTGGGAATCTGTAATTTTGATATGATATTCGCGTTCGTATGGGCCGGATGGGAGGGTGTTACACATGATTCACGTGTTTTGAAAGAAGTTGCATTTAATCCGACTTCGGGCTTTTATTTTCCCCCACCAGGTTTTTATCCGTTCCTTAACTTTGATATAACTGTTTAGGCAATTTTCGTTTTATGTGATAGTTTTGGCACTAACGTTTATAGACAAATATTATCTTTGCGATGCTGCATACACCAACACTCGTGGGTTTATGACTCCCTACCGCAATACGAGATATTGGTTAGCCGATTTTCGATGACAACGTGCATTGACTAAGGAAGAAAAATTCAACCACGCTCACGCACAACTCAGAAATGTAATTGAGCGCGCATATGGTGTTTTGAAGGCAAGATTCCTAATCCTAAAACAAATGGCACCCTTGTCATTTCCAATACAAAGAGACACAGTGATTGCGTGTTTTGCTATCCATAACTTTATAAGAAAATGGAATATTCATGATCAGTTATTTATGGAATACAACAAGAACACTTTTTTTGGAGAAATACAAGAGGAGGAAAGTGATGACCAGTCTGTTCACGACATGGAATGGGGCTCGCAAGGCATTGAGCATATGACTACTTTGCGTGACGAGATAGCAACTCAACTAATGTCAAATGCTTAAAACCAAAATTATTAATTTCTACTTGGATTTTATATGTAATTTGGATGTTCTAATATGGTTTGTACGCAAATTAGTATGTTTTCAAGAAGGATTTATGTGTTTTTTGGATTTTTTTTGTTATGGTTTGTATTTTTTTAGTAATTATTCAATATTAGGAGTTATAACCAAACAGATATCCAACCAAACAGACTTAATCTGGTTCAACATTTATTGGTTCATACCTCTTATTGGTTCAGACCTCTTATTGATTCAGCACTTACCCTTTCAGAAGTTGCCAAACAGCCCCTAATACTATGCAGTTTTTAGTTACTTTTACAAGGGAAAGAAAGTGAAGAATTAGGAAGGTAAAACATAATATTTATTAGAGTAAATTTCGGTTTTGGTCCCTGTGGTTTAACCATTTTAGTCCAAAAAGGAATCTTTGATCATATCATGCCCTGTGGTTTCATTTTTGTAACGGTTTTGGTCCCTGACACTAACTCTGTTAGTTTTTACAGTTAAATGTGAGGGTACTTTGGTCATTTTATATTTGAAGGGTTAGTTATGTAAATTAAAATTAGGATAATTGTTGTATTTTTTTAAAACTATAAAAATAAAAAACAAAACAAAACCAGAACAACCACCACTCTCCGCCACCATCACCATTAACCACCACCACTTCTCCTTCCTCTGCTACGACCCCACCACCACTACCCTCAACACCGCCACCATCACCATTGAAGTCCAATGGGAAAAACAAGATTCCTACTTTAAAAGCTATAAAGCTTGCAAATCCCACAATGGTGTTTGTGGGTTCAGTTCATCTGACCCAAAGAAGCCATTTTTATGCTTTGAAGCTTCAAATTCCCACAGATCCGTAACCAAAAGACCTAATTTATGTGTGGCGATGATGTCGATTGCTGCAATGCTCCTTTGCTTTCTACTGTTGATCCTCTTGAGTACATACATTTCAAAAAGACGAAAGAACTCACCGTTAGAAGATCCGGCGGTGGTGTACCTCCACCGCCACCGCTCCGCCACCCTCCTCCCGCCGGTGTTCACCTTCGACGAACTCCAATCATCCACCAACAACTTCGAACCGAATAGAAAGATCGGCGACGGTGGATTCGGGTCGGTTTACATCGGTCATGTTCAAGGTGTCCGGTGACCGGGGTTGTTCAAAAATGAGGAAGAAGATGATAGCGATTGTGGTTGTCCGGTAGTGGTGCAAGGCGTGGGGTGGTGGTTGTCCGGCGGTGGTGCCGACGGTGAAGATGATGATTGTCTAACTTAGGGCTTTTTGATTTATAGGGGTTTGGTTTTATTCTTTTATATTTAAAGTTTCTTATTTAAAATTTATATTATATGTACTTTATATCATTATATGTATATTAAAAATACAACCCTCAAATTATTTATCTAGTTACAAAATAGTCCCTGTATGTAAAATGACTAAAGTACCCTTACATTTAACTGTAAAAACTAACAAAATTAGTGTCAGGAACCAAAACCGTTATAAAAATAAAATCACAGGCCATGATATGATCAAAGATTCCTTTTTAAACTAAAAAGGTTAAAATGGTTAAACCACATGGACCAAAACCGAAATTTACTCTATTTATTAATAAAAATTGTAATTAACAATAAAAACTTTCATTTTTGGTTAATGGACATGTAATTGCATATTTGCATGTATGATCCTCCTACGCTTTGATCCAGTTGGAGTCTTCTCCCTCAATGAAGCTGTAGTACAAGCAAAGGCACTTAATTCGTTGTAGATAGCGTACGTTTCAACAAAACAATCTCAAATTATCAAAACCCTAATTGCAATTTAATGAGATTATTATTATTATTATCATGATTTGATGAACCCTATGAAAAAAGTAATGACTGGGAACGAGTTTCGTTTCTTCTTGTCGTGCGACATCAATCTTCCAGTTACTTTCAGAATCGAGAAGTTAGAAGGGAATCTATCCTCAACTAATTCATCTAATCAAGGTAAATTTATCTGCAATTCCAGTATTTTGATGAAACCCTAATTTGATATACAATGAAACCCTAATTTGATATACCGTACCCGTTAGAGTTCATCGTATATTTCGAATTTTGAATTATTGACGATGATACGACAGATAGAATCCATATGCTGTAGAAATATATTTGGTGCTTGTGGAGTATAAACATGGAAATGAATCAATTGATGTAATTAGTAACCCTTTATTGTGTTCCATTTTGTTCCATTTTGTTCTTTATTAGTACAAGGAATGAAGGAAGTAAAGTCTGAGTAATTCCATAACTTATTTGTTCACCCAAATCTACCCTTTCCCCCAAGAATGTCTCTTTAGTAGTTGAATATTATTTATGTTAGATTTGTTACCTGTTTCTTGAATATGCAGCGGATATATGTAGTGGGGTTGTGGACAAAAAACCTGAGCTTTATGTTGAGTGTGCATTGTACATTGATGGTGCTCCATTTGGGCTTCCCACGAGAACAAGGTTGCTGTAGCATGCCTTACTCAGTATGTTTCATCATTTTTGTATATTTTTGGAATTTTTGTTGATTAATAATGAAACTGTGTTCAGGCTGGAATCTTCTGGTCCACCCTTCTGCTGGGGTGAACTTATTACATTGAGTACCAAGTATCGGGACTTGACTACCAACTCTCAACTAGCAATAACTGTAAGTTAATAATTTAACCTTATCTGTTAGATTTTTGGATCTCACTGTATGAAGAGTTTCCCCTATAATCTTAATTATATGACTTTTGTGCTGTTAGACTGGTCACCATGTTATTTGTTGCACTAGCTTCCTTCTGTAGTTTAGTCAAACCGATATTTGTGAATCATTCATTTCGATTACTGTAGGTTTGGGATGTTTCATGTGGGAAAGATGAGGGTTTGGTTGGTGGGGCCACTATCCATCTTTTTAATGTGAAAAAACAACTCAAAACAGGGAAGCACAAACTTAGGCTTTGGAAAGGAAAAGAGGCAGATGGATCAATTCACTCTGCTACCCCTGGAAAGGTTTTGTAAAGACGTTATATTTTCAAATCTATACTGTTGTTATTTGCGCTAATTACATGTTATTAACGTGTGCAGGTTCCTAAAGAGGAACGTGGGGAATTGGAGCTTTTGGAGAAGCTCGTGAATAAGTATGAAAGAGGTCTAATCCAGCGAGTTGATTGGTTGGACCGCCTTGCTTTTAAAGCTATGGAAAAGATCAAGGATCTTGAAAGCAGTAAAAACGGGAGTTCTCATTTGTACGTGCTTGTTGATTTCTGCAGTTTTGAACATCGAGTTGTTCTGCAGGTGTGTCTTTTATCGTTTCTCTTGTGCACTACTTTGTTTTCTTTCTAATATTTGTTTATGTATTGAAATGCTATGTAGAGGTTGCAAAATGGTGGGTTGAGTAACTGTCAAAATGGGTTCGGGCCAAAACATGTAATTTTATGTGTGGGTCAACTGGTTAGGAATTAGGATTGGGTTACTACTTTCATGTTCATCCTTTTGTCTTTTGTAAGTAATTATTGTATAATTTATCATTACAAAAACTATGTTGTTAAATTAATAAGATTGTTTTCTTTTTTTGCAAGCATTTGAATATACTTAGGCTACTTTGACCCATTTAACCTGTTTCATTTTCAACTCATTAGATACATTTAACCTGTTATCAAATATCAATAGTTCAATACATTAGATCTTGAATTTACCCATCTTCATATAAACAGGTTGTAATTACGACATTACCGCGTAAAACTTGAATGGGAAGCTTTATGTTGTTGATATTGTTTCTGACTCTTGTCTTCTGACATTTTAGGAATCCGGGCCTAATTTATTAATACCAGCATCTATTACTTCAACTAATGAACTGGTTACTGTGTGGGACCCAGAAGTGGGGAAAATCAACCCTTCTGAGCACAAGCAATTAAAGCTTGCAAGGAGTTTGAATCGTGGTATCATTGATAGAGATCTTAAGCCCAGCTCTGCTGAAAGGAAGTAAGTTTTGTTCAAAATTTAATCAACCTCTATACGCAATCTTGTATCACTGACTGCAGGCTTAGTGGCTCACTCATTTGTGTTTTGTTATATAATAGAAGCACAATTGTATGTTCTTTCTGAAGGTTTTTAATAATTATATTTTGTTGTTTCAATTACTATGTTTCCCAAGATGTGTTTATCAAAGTTCACATACTTCATTACTCGTGCTATTTAAGATACTTAAACACAATCTTATAAGGTTTAAGTTGATTGTAAAAAGTGAATATAAATCTTTGTAAAGAATGTATCGACCTACTTATTGGTGTAATTTCCTCCTCCAAATTCAATATAAAATTAGTTCTTATTAAATCTCTCTCTCTCTCTCTCTTTTTATATATTTTTATCATCTTTGTATCCTACTTATTAGGTCGATACAAAGGATATTGAAGTACCCACCAACACGAACTTTGAGTGGAGATGAGAGACAGTTGCTGTGGAAATTCCGTTTCTCCTTAATGTCAGAGAAAAGAGCTCTAACAAAGTTTCTTCGTTGTGTTGAGTGGAGTGATGTTCAGGTAAATATGACTCCAACCCCCCCCCCCCCCCCCCCCCAACCCCCCAAAAAAAAACAAAAAAACCTAGAATAATATTGACCAAGTAGCCAACACTGTGATTTATATGTGAATTTTTTCGTATTTCAGGAAGCTAAGCAGGCGATTGAACTGATGGGCAGGTGGGAAGTGATTGATGTATGTGATGCCTTAGAGCTTCTGTCACCTGTTTTCGAGAGTGAAGAGGTGTGTGTTGAACACCCACACAATGACACAAACATCACATGTTAATATGAATCTGTAATTTATAAGAACTTCATTGTAATTAGCATGTATATTGCCAACGTTTTTGCTTTTTATCAAATCACAGCACCAATTGTTCTGCTCTGTTAAAGTTCAGTTTTTACATGCTGTTCGCTGATTTTGACCTGCATCAACAGGTTCGTGCTCATGCTGTTTGTGTTCTAGAAAGAGCTGATGATGAAGAACTCCAATGTTATTTACTTCATCTGGTTCAAGCTTTGCGGTTTGAACGCTCAGATAAATCTCGTCTTTCTCAATTTCTCGTGCAGCGTTGTATGCCAGCTGTAACATCTAGAAAGATGAATCTAAATTTTAGTTTCCTACTTTCTGGAATCTGATATTTTTCTTTGAATTTTGCAGCATTATCAAACATCGAGTTTGCTAGCTTCCTTAGGTGGTATGTTGCTGTTGAACTTCATGATCCTGCATATGCAAAACGTTTTTATTCTACCTATGAGATGCTGGAAGAAAATATGATAAAGGTAAGGGTTCTGTTTGGTAATTACTGTAGGCCAACTTGTAATCAATGACTTCACTTTCGGGCTATGAAAACTGTCATGCGCTAAATTTAAATTTATCACGGCATTGTTTGATGGGTTATTGGATAAAATGGTAACCAATTTTGGTCCTATTTCTATTTCTGGTAATTGGTAAAGATGATCTTGTTGCCCAGAAAATAACCCTTAAACTTTTCCAAAAAGTTGATGAAAGCTCTCATTTTTTTTAAATAAAATTCCTCCAAACTTAAAAAAGCCACGATGATTATTATTTGATGGAACACTTAGACATTGGTTACCTGCTATCAAGGTTGAATAATACCTTAAGTCAGAAATTTCAAAGTTTGAGGGCTTATAGTGGTGCAAACAAGTTGGTTACCTCAAATAGAATTTGGACCAATGTTGGTAGTCTTTTTTATGCAATTAACCTTTACTAATGAGCAAACCACACCAGAAGTTCACAATTTTTCATTTTGCCACCAACGTTAAAACAGAAACCAATTTATGCTTAATTACTGATTTTAGGCTTTTAGCAACCGAGTTATAATTTTTACCAAATCTTAGCAATGACTGCTGGTAGCAGGTCATTCTTTCGCTGTTTTTCCACAAACTGCTGACGTGACATTTTATTTGTCATATTTTTGGATATATATGCAAGGAGGGCATCTGATTTGACATTAATGATTTGGAAATAAATTTTTATAAAAAGATAGTTTTTCAAACTTGTAAAAAAATATATTTTTAACTTTTTTCACATCAGTAGTTTTTTTTCGTGGTGTCTGATGGGCTGACATGAACGTGTGCCACATCAGCAATTTTACAGGTAGAATCAGTTAAAGTCCGAAAACCATGATCACTTTACTTTTGATTTTACAGTTGGGAATGCGGCCTTTTGATGGAGGAGATGGCTTTAAGCTATGGCAAAGTCTGGTTCGCCAGACAGAATTGACGGCTCAGTTGTGTTCTATCATGAGAGATGTGAGAAATGTAAGAGGTGGAACTCAAAAGAAAATTGAAAAGCTACGGCATCTCCTTTCTGGTCTTCTCAGTGAGCTTACATACTTTGATGAGGTAATATATTCTAGAAGGAATTAATGACTGTTCTTCTAAGTTTGTAGCTAATTATGATGTGCTACCTGACACTAAACATATTGATCTGTGACATTTTTAGCCTATACGATCACCTTTGGCACCTACTGTTCTTATCAGCGGTATCATTCCATCAGATTCATCAATATTTAAAAGTGCATTGCACCCTTTACGCCTTGCATTTAGAACATCTGGTGGTGGATGTTTAAAGATCATTTTAAGAAAGGGGATGATCTTCGACAAGATCAGTTGGTATAGAATTGGATCTTTTATCTGTTCAGTTTCTTCTTTATGGGCCCAAGTACAAAGACTGATGTGTGTTTGATCATTTGTGTAGGTTGTTCAGATGGTATCACTCATGGATCGTTTGCTTAAATTGGAAAATCTTGATTTACATTTAACGCCATACAGGGTGTTAGCCACTGGACATGATGAGGGCATGCTGGAATTCATACCATCCAAGTCTCTAGCTCAGGTGTGATTATTTCGGTCAATTGTCACTTTATTGATTTCTAATTTGTTTTTCTTGTGTATGTAGTTCAGTTGTGCTAAACTGCTTATAATGAACATTGTTCTTGTAATTTTATTATCAAGTGACAGTAAAAGTGCATCTTTTTCAAAACTTTGTTTTTATGCCACATATTTGGTCTGGAAAACATTGTTATTGAATTTTTTTCATTTACTTGCTACACATCTTCAATATTATTTTGATTTTTTGGGTGTTTGCAGATTCTTTCAGAGCACCGAAGTATTACAAGCTACTTGCAGAAGTTTCATCCAGATGAACAGGGACCGTTTGGGATTACAGCCACTTGTCTTGAAACATTTATTAAAAGTTGTGCAGGCTACTCGGTGATCACATACATACTCGGCATTGGAGACAGGTGACTCTTTTATATATGGTCCAAGAGGAGGCAAGATGTGTGGGTTACTGGGTTGAGTAAACAGTCAAACTGGGTTCTGAGTCTAAACTGGTTGGGTTGACCCCACACACATTCTTTTATGTCTGTTAAATCTAACTTTTTATTAATAATTAATGTTTTATTATTGATTACAAAAACCTTACAGCAGTGGGATTCATTGATTACTTAAAAGGGCAAATTGCAAATACTTTTAATCCTACTTTCAGTTTTTGATTCATACTTTGAAAATCAACGCTTCAATTTCTACTCATCATTTTGCATGTGCAGGCACTTGGATAATCTTCTACTTAGAGATGATGGTCGCCTTTTCCATGTTGATTTTGGTTATATTTTGGGCCGTGATCCAAAGCCCTTCCCTCCACCTATGAAGCTTTGCAAAGAAATGGTGGAGGCTATGGGTGGTGCAGAAAGGTAAACTAATATTATTCTTTTCATCGTACTTTTTTGGGCAAACTAAAACGAAATGCAATATACTATTCAGTCTTTACTGATATTAAAACAAACTTTCCTTTTAGTTTCCCCTTTTTTTTTCAAAGAATACTAACATGCTTTCACTTTTGTTACAAATCAGACCAAAAAATCTCTTCTTGAAAACATTTAATGCAATATCCTTACCTTTTTAGATACTTGTTAATGCAATATATTTGCCATAGTTTTTACTTTTTGCATCATATTACCTTTTTGGATACTTGTACCATTTTAGCAACGATGCCTGCTTTGGAACCTCCAGGGGGTTGCCCCAGTGATTCCCTCTAGCAGAGGCCCTAGTTCAAATCTAGCTTCCGCTTGTTTTTGCTTTTAACCCCTTAAAAGGTCACCTGCCTAGGGCAAATGGCATTTGGTCTCATGCGTTAGTATGGTATTGGTGGGGCCCTTGAGTTTTCTAGTGACTTCTCAAGTTTATAAAAGAAAATGCACACTTTGGTAAGAAACATCAAGTGTGTGGCAATAAATGGTTAAAGAGAAGTATGTAGCATGCATCGTTGAAGAGTGAATAAAACATTGCATTTTTCACTTTCGTTTTGCATTGGAACAAGTAACGACTGACATTTTTTCTCCTGCAGCCAATACTATACAAGGTTCAAATCCTATTGTTGCGAGGCATATAACATCCTTCGTAAATCAAGTAACTTAATTTTGAATCTCTTTCATCTAATGGCCGGCTCTAACATTCCCGATATAGCTTCTGATCCTGAAAAAGGCATTTTAAAGGTGCACTTTGTCTCATCTTTTCTATAATCAATATATTTAAATAAGATAATTATATTGTAAATTGGACCCACAATCACATGGACATAATTTTGGTTATAATTTCGATCTTTGTTGATTCTTGTAGCTTCAAGAGAAACTTCGTCTGGACTTGGATGATGAAGAGTGCATACATTTCTTCCAGGATCTTATCAACGAGAGCGTTAGCGCGTTGTTTCCTCAAATGGTTGAGACTATTCACCGTTGGGCACAATACTGGAGATGATCATTAATCATATGCAGGTTATTATATATTGTTGATCATATGATTTCATATTATAAATTATTTGTGTATTATTTATCTGAGTGTAGTTTTTTGTTCATGTTGCAAAGGATTATGCAGAAGCAAGTTTGTATAGAGTTGTAAATATCTACGTGTCTTATTGGTGTGATTAGTTTGTAAAAAGTTGCCATTTGTTGATGTGTTGGGTAGTAAAACCAGGACTCTATAAAACATGAGGATTGTGTGCACAGTTTTTCGGTGTTAGTACAGGAAGCTAAACAAATTCTGATAATAATGGTAGTAATAGTAGTAGTAATATAATATATAATATACACTTTAGCATTAACAATTAAAAATACACATAATGAACAATATTGACAATCACATTATTAATGTCCGAAATGTTGAAAATGCGAGAAGCCCATAAGCAAAGCTAATTTGTTGAAATTGAATAAAAAGATGACCCAAGTCAATTGTAAAAGTTAACGCCACTAAATATTCTAAAAGACCCTAATGAATATGAAAACTAATTATGTATGCCTTTTTAAATAGATGTGACAATTTAAGATAATCATTATATTAATTATAAAATCTACATAAATACATTTTATGTTTGTGTTTAAATCCTTACAAATGTTAAGTTATAGAATAAAATTCTTTGGTTAAATAGTTTTATGTAATTCTCAAAAGGTCTATCTTCTCTCTTTTTTTTTTTAAAATATATATCTCGTAAATTTATTCTTAAAATGTCTCTTTTGTACAAGACGCTAAGGGCTTCACAGATGGTGTGCAAACACCTTGTGCACAAAACCAGTCATAAAGAGACACATATACCGAAACAAATAACGTCATGCTATTCAGGTGGGCGCCTGTACATTGGACGTTTTGATAAGAAATTTACGAGTGATTTGTTTAAAAGAAAAAGATTTTGTGAATTTGCCTTTTTAATTATTACGCTAGATTTTATTTTGTAGGTGTTTGGGATTGCTTTTTTTTACCCTCCTTTTAACTTATTAACTTTTGAAAAGTTAATAAGTTAAATATAGTGTTTGGATAGTGCAAAAGTCCTTTTAAAACTACTTGTAAAAGAGGGTAAAAAAGGAGATTTTGAGAAGTTAGTGGGTACTAACTTATTAAAGGAGCTGCTAACCAGATTACACAAATACCCCTGAAGCTGCTAACCTGATTACACAAATACCCCTCTCAGGGAACACAGCGTAACTATCGAAAGCAAAATCTCATCCAAGTGATGCAGTATCTTCTTCCTCATTCCATCACCATCCAAATCACTTGGATGAGATTTTGCTATGGTGTCATCCTCATTCAATCGCTCTGCAAAATCTCATCCAAATCACCAAACGAAGCTTGATCAGAGACGTCGGACAACTATGGTGTCATCTCTCGTTTGCTGCGGTGTTCTCTATGGTTTCAGATGGTCACGCGACAGTTCAGAGGCTATTTAATGACCGGTTGTGGTGGTGTTTGATCGCCAGTTGCTCGAACAGATGCAGTAGGTAGATAGAAATCGAGTATTCGTGAAGTGACGCAGTATCTTCTTCCTCATTACACGATCCCATCGGTAGAGATGCTTCCGATCCCATCGGTTGCAATAGCTCCTCTCGCCGCCAAGCATTCAATTGCTGCTGCCTTTCAATCGCTCCTCTCGCCGCCAAGCATTCAATCACTCCCATCGGTGCCGAAGCTGCCCCTTTCCCATCCACATTAAATTCCGATCGATGCCAAAACTGCCCCTTTCCCATCGGTGCGTTAAGATTGTTTGGGTATGATTTGTTCTTCTTGTTTGTAGTTGTTTGGGATCATCGTCTCAGATAAGCAGTTTCTCTACTAAAGGTATTATTCATTCCTAGATAGTATATGATTTTGTTTGTGTGTATCTTCTTTTGTCTACTGCATTTCATTGTTCAATAGTTTCCTGTTTTGTATTTTCTTTGTCTTCTACTAGTAGTGTGAATGATTTAAAACATCAAAGTTATAGTGCTTACTGCTGAAATTTTATGGGCAAGTAATGGCTGGTGAGTTCGGTGTAATAAGAAGGTGATTTGGCCTTTGGGCTCTTGCTTCATCTGGTGTTCTGTTATAACTTTACCATACAAACATGAGTTGTGCTTAGATTAATGTATTCAATACGATAAAAAGTGGGATTGTAAGGTTTCAGTGTCAATATGCAACTGCTTGCTTGCTGGTTTGAACTCTACAAAATTCTTGTTCCCTGTTTTGGGTGATGTTGAACAAAACTTTTCGTTGCACTTAAAATGCAACCCAAAACTTGCTTGCTTGTTTTCTTATGTTTATGGCCTACGAGTTCATATAACTTAAGCGAAGGCTGAACATTCCACTTTAATGCTTGTTTTTGAAGTAACCTACTTATGATTAGTTGGTTATTGAAGTAACCTACTTATGATTACTTGCTTGTTTTCTTGGCTGCTTCATATTGATTTCTGCTTCATATTTAGAAATAAGCAATCCCAAGCATTATTTAAAAAACAGCTTAAAATAAGCAATCCCAAACATTATTTAGAAAACAGCTTATTGACTTTTAACAGAATGTCCTTTTTAGTCATTTTACATTAATAAGCTAAACCAAACACTTTTCAGAAAATAACTTATTGACTTTTCAGTTTATAAGCTAATCCAAACACTTTTTTTAAAAAGTCCTTTTCAAAAGTTAAAAGTCAATAAGACCTTTTTATCAAAAGTCCTTTTCAACAAAATAAGCAATCCCAAACATGCCCTTAACGGCTTTTATTACCCTCAAGTCGGTAAATCTTCAGCATGATACGCAATCAGGTTGTTGGATTCATCCCTTAATATCTCGAACTTTAGGTCAAATTAACTTCCATCATGATATATCATATCGTATAAAATTATAAACCCTCTGCAAAAACAAAACCCTCAACACTCTTGTTCTTCTTCGCTGCCGTGCCGTCGACAACTATCGTCGGAACTGAAACGATTTTCCGGTGAACTCCGTCGCCTGAATACACACTAGACAGATCATCAGCAACCATGGGGAAAAAAACGAAGAAGCCAGGAAAGGGGAAGGAGAAAACAGAGAGAAAAACGGCAAAAGCAGAGGAGAAAAAAGCTCGCAGGGAGTCTAAGAAAGTCTCACCGGAAGACGACATTGATGCCATTTTGGTACTCCATTGAATCAAAACTGTAACATACATACATACATACATACATACATACATACATACACTAATCGCTTTGTTTCTAACTTCTGTTTTAGTTACCGAAATTGCGTTTTTGAATGTTTCAGTTGAGCATTCAGAAGGAAGAAGCTAAGAAGAAGGAAATTCATGTTGAAGAGAATGCTCCTCGGCCGTCTCCTCGTTCCAATTGCTCGGTATATTGATCGCTTTTGAGTTTGGATTAGCAAGTGTGTGGTGTTAACGTGGAATTGACTAGGGTTTTATGCTTTGTAGTTGAATATTAATCCGTTGAAAGAAACTGAAATGATTCTATATGGGGGTGAGTTCTACAATGGGACCAAGGTAATGTATAGCTGTTATTATGTCATAATTCATCATAGTATCCTATTGTTTGAGGTTGTAATGGAATTTACTCTTTGAATGTTTCGCAGACGTTTGTTTATGGTGATCTTTATCGGTATGATGTGAACAAGGGAGATTGGAAGCTGGTATCTAGCCCTAATAGTCCACCTCCTCGCAGTGCTCATCAGGCTGTCGTGTGGAAGAATTATCTATATATATTCGGTATGTAAGTAGTGAAAATTGGATAAATCACGTAGTTAAAATACTCTCACTATTCTTAAAAACGAGTTATATATTGATTTTGTTTTCCAGCCTTGTTGCTTTTCAAGTTTATTTGAGTTTTATTTGTAAAGGACTGTATTTTAAATCAGATTTTTTCTATTGGGTAGAATATGCTACAGTTATATGCGGTATGGACATATGTGTTAAGTAACATTGTTTTTGGTCACTAGGTGGTGAATTTACCTCTCCTAATCAAGAGCGTTTCCATCACTACAAGGTAGAATACTTATGGGCCCTGAATGTTTTTTCTTGTTAATGTATATTATATTTGAGTTTTCCTTATTTGGGAAATGTCTCATTTTTCTGTCCGTACAGGACTTTTGGATGTTGGATTTGAAAACAAACCAATGGGAACAGTTGAATTATAAAGGTTGCCCCAGTCCACGTTCTGGTCATCGGATGGTATATTATTAGTTATTTGGGTTGTTTAATGTTTTTGTAGTTTCTTTTTTCTAGTGTGCAATCCCAACTTATGTTTTATTTGTAGGTTTTGTATAAGCACAAGCTCGTTGTTTTTGGTGGTTTCTATGATACTCTCCGAGAAGTGAGGTGGTAATTTAATTAAATTTATTTTCCCCTTAATATAGTTGTATTTTGATAAGCTGCTCGTCCCATAGCACTTGCCTAACATACTGATTGAAGTTAGCACTTAAGCTATAATATTTGTTACTTTTGTTAACTTTTTGCAGATACTTTAATGATTTGTACATCTTTGATTTGGATACTTTTAAGGTAAAGTAGTGAACAAATAGGCAATTTAACCATTTTTTGGTAAATCGATCAACTAAAACAAGTTCTTGTGTTGCTGTAGTGGCAAGAGATAAAACCGACACCTGGATGCTTATGGCCTAGTGCTCGGAGTGGTTTCCAACTCTTTGTTTACCAAGAAGATGTGAGTTAAGTATATTTTACAGATATATGAAATTTCTTCTTTTATTAAAATTTTACTGTTAATTGTAGATTTATTTATATGGTGGCTATTCGAAAGAGATATCTTCTGATAAGAACAGCTCAGAGAAAGGGATTGTTCATTCAGACATGTGGGTGCTTGACCCTAAGACTTGGGTTTGGAACAAGGTATTCATGCTTTTTTCATACCCTCTTTCATTATTAGTTTGTATAATTATACAACTTATTATTTATGCACCCCTTTAAGCTTTCCTCAACATTTGGTATTTTGGTTTTAGGTAAAGAAAGGTGGGATGCCACCTGGACCTCGTGCTGGTTTCTCTATGTGTGTACACAAAAACCGTGCGGTGCTCTTTGGAGGAGTTGTGGACATGGAAGCTGAAGGTTGACATTCTCTTTAATTCTCTTTTGTACGAATGTTGATTGTTAACTACTAACTAATTTTCATTGCATTTTTAAGCCTAAAACCTATTCCTTTTTGTACTGCTCTCTTTGGCTTTTTATGTCTATTCTGACTTAATTTTGGTTTTGTTGTTTGCTTGTTGATTGGTTATAATTGTATGTGCAGGTGATGTGCTAATGAGTTTGTTCTTGAATGAACTTTATGGCTTCCAATTGGACATCCATCGTTGGTAAATCCTGCATATCTGTTTTCCGGTGCAAACATAAACTTAATGATTTTACTAACTTTCTATAGTTAAAATAAAGGTACCCTTTGGAGCTGAGAAAGGAGAAATCAACTAAAGATAAGGTAGCTTTTCACATATCATGGCTCTAGGATCTTTTAAAACTAGTTTTAATTGCATGTAGCCCTGTAGGTTATTGTTGCTTTATTCATAAGTTATAAGATTGGTTTATAGTGTTACATAGTGCAAGCTCGGTAGTCTGTGTTATTAACATAATGCAAGCTCCGTAGATGTGGCAATTTGACCCATTTATTTATGAATGGGCCACTCATTCTGTTTATCTCTAATGAGCCTAATAGATATAAGAGAAGAAAATTAGCTTAAAAGGAACGGCGCCACAATGTAGAAAGTTGCCCAAAGTTGATCTTTATGCATAAATGCTCCTAGAGCATTTCATTAAAAAAATTGATTGTTCTTGAATCAACATAATTTCTATACTTGACATGGGCTAAATATTTATAAAAAAACGCGTAGTTTTGTGCAAATAAGTTTTTATGAAAGTCTTTTGACTTGTTACCCAGCATGCCCATTTGCTACTTCTACTAGGAATTCTGGTACCGGTCATTATTTACTTGAGGTCCCTGGGTATCGTCTTTCTTTTTTCAAAATTATATTCATCACATTAAAATTGGTTCCTAAAATGTCTTTGCAGATAAAAAGGATTAAAAATGAAGAGACTCGTTGTAATGCTCCTTCTGACACTATTGCTGATCCAATGGAGGTAGTTACCAATGATGAAGATGAAAGTATGGATTGTGATATTGATGATATCTCATCTAATATGGAGAAGAACATCAGGGTTAATGGTGCTGACGTGGCAGTTAAATCCAATTTAAAGACCCATGAATCAAACACAAAATCATTGACCAAATGTTCCACTTTAGAAGAGGTACGCTAAAAGGTTGAAAAAATATTTTATGTTTGTTCCTTCTATTTTTAAATTTTTAATGGAAATATAGGTAGTGAAACCTTGTGGACGTATAAATGCCAGCATGGTGGTGGGAAAAGATACACTATATATCTATGGAGGCATGATGGAAATAAAAGATCAAGAAATCACACTTGATGATTTGTATGCACTGAATCTCAGCAAACTTGATGAATGGAAATGCCTTATACCGGTTTGTTACATACTAATCAAGTTTATGCCCATGAAACTAGATGCTTTTATCCTAGTTTTAGTTATCAAGCATTGTATTATGTTATTTTGTATAGGCATCCGAGTCTGAGTGGGTTGAAGCATCAGAGGATGAAGAAGAAGATGAAGATGAAGATAGTGAAGATGAAAATGAGGAGAAAGACGATAGTGATGAAGATGATGAAGAAGAAGATGACGATGATGAAGAGGTACCTCGTTTTTTATTGATATATGGTCATCTAGATTATTAATACACATATAAATTGTTGGACTTAGAATTCATCAAGAAATTCATGTAACTAGTTGGGATTCGCCGACGCGCGTTGCGCGTCTTGAAAACGTAGAAAACCGAGGCTTATTGTTACGACAGCTAAACGTTTGGATAAAAAAGGGACGAAGCCGAAGACCTCAAAAAATAAAATATTTGGCTCAGATCAGGGTTTTCGGTTACCATGGCTACAACATAGGTTGCAAGTGCAAAACACCACACTTGCCGTCACCATGTATGCCACGCCAATCAACCACCTTGGCCACTGTCATCACAGCAATGGTTACAACAAATGGATTTCGGAATCATAATGTAGTCGGTGAGTTTTAGAGACAACGAATGGATGCTGTCATCAAGGTACCATAGCCACATCATCAACAGAACAGAAACATACCAAAGCAAGACCCCGAAAATGTCAAACAATAAACCCAAACCAACAGAGGTATAACGGTCTCAGATGACGGGTCGTCATCATCATCGACTCATGAACAGCCAAACATGATGTATTATTGTTAAACGATACGTATGGAAGAAAGTTGAAGCACCTGCTCCAGTTTCTCCGGTTACGTTAACAGCATACAACCACCGCTATAACTCAGGTCACGAAAATGGGAAGACCAACCGACCACCATTTGATTTGGGTAAACAAACCCCAAACACCACCATGCAGACACTGTGCCGAACAACTGCTATGTTGATCCCAATTCGCACTACTACCCACATCATATACATCAATATCCATATCCTCAACCCACTGCCCATTTCTCTCCTCCAAACCCGAACCAAACCGACCCACCTCACCCACCGGACCTCCACCGCTCGACACCGTAATCACCACCTGCCACCCCACACCACTGTCTCTCCACCGCTTCTCCGCCTCCTCATCCACCGACATCTCGTATCTACACACCGGACACGATCCATGGATCCCCAACCACTTCACCACACAATCCGAATGAAACATGTGCTTACACGGCAGCTCTGTCGCATCTCCGGCGAGGCCGTACTCCGTCAGACAGATCGCACAATCATCCTCCTCCGTCACCGCCACCGTCGGCAACGCCTCAACACCAATTCTGCTTCCACACGGTTTCAACCTAGGGTTTGAAATTGGACTCAGGAACGATGATCGGAGATAGAGTCTCCGGCGGAGGTGATCGGGATGAAGGCACGATGCGGAAACGGAGGATGATCGGAGGTGGATCCTCCGGCGGCGGTGGTTATGGTGGTGGTGGAAGGGGGTTTGAGGAGGTAAGACGATGGAGGTGGAGACGGAGGAGAGGGATTCCATTGTAGAGGTGGTTGTTGGTGGTGTGAGATGCGTGTGGGGGTTCATATGCAGATGTTACGGTGGTGGAGATGGTGGTGGTGGTGGTGGTGGTGGTGGTGGTGATCGCCGGCGAGGTGAAGGCCTGGAAATACCCCCTTGATGAATAGTACTATTCATCAAGTCACATCAGACTTGGTTTTTTAATATTATAGAATTTAAGAGTCAAATAAGAAAGTCAAAATAGGGGTCAATTTAACAAAAGTCAAAGTTCAGCATCTTATGAGTTAAGTCATGGGTCATTTGGTGGTTAAAACACCTGCCAAATATAACTGTAATACAGTTATATAACTGTAAAAACCATGGCTATAAATAGCCAATGTACTGTCATTTTTATGTAAGGATATATACGGGCTCTCTGCACAATGTGCAGAACCCTCATATGATCATCCTGTATTGTTAATTGATCCTTGGCGCAACATAAATAGCATTATTTTTCTTTGGACTAAGATCCTCTCATGTGTGTTCTCTCATATAGCTCATGTTGTGTGAGAGTTAAATAGTGGGTCCTTTGGTCTAAACAAAATGGCCCTTATGGTTTTAGTTTTCTCATTGGTTCAACATGACCAATATTAGAGGATCCATATCCTAATTTTTTTCATTTATCATATAACCTTTTTATTTCTTCTGTTTGAAGGCTCAAAATGATGGTGTGTTGGGAGATGCTGTTGCAATAATAAAAGGTGTAGGGAAGAAATTAAGAAGGAAGGAAAAAAGAGCAAGAATTGAGCAAATTAGGGCTAGTCTTGGTCTTTCTGACTCCCAGAGAACTCCAATGGTAAGTTTTGTAATCATATAGATCACACTAATTGTTTATAGAAAAACTATAGTTTTTTGGCAGATAAAGTGTTTCAGGTCAACCGACGCAATAAATTTCAACCAGTAAAAACTTAAAAGCCTGTTTTGACCCATTACCAAACCCACCTCTTTGTCAGTTTTGACTTTTGATATCACGTTAATTCAAACTGATTGCTGATTGAATTATTATTCTTAAAGCCTGGGGAAGCTCTAAAAGACTTTTATAAGCGGACAAACAGTTATTGGCAAATGGCAGCATATGAACATACTGCACACACCGGAAAGGTACCCAAATTCATTGTCTATTGACCTTTCTTTCATCTTTGACCATGGTTTAGTTGACTTTTTCCCTTTTGTTGCAGGAACTTCGTAAAGATGGTTTTGATCTTGCTGAATCTCGTTACAAAGAGCTGAAGCCAATCCTAGATGAGGTATCCCTTTCGCGTAATAAAATACATTAATCGAAATTATTTCTATTTGAATCAAATATTCTATAACGATCCTCTTTTCGTGTACAATCCAGCTTGCAATTTTAGAGGCTGAGCAGAAAGCCGAAGAGGCTGAAGGTCCTGAAACCAGTAATTCAAGAAATAAAGGCACCAAGAGAAACAAACAACTGGGTTCAAAATAGTCCTTGAAAGTTGGCTCGATAGTTGACTCAAAGCCGAAGTGGCTGGCCCAGACACTAATGTTGGCTTGATTGGGTTCCAGCGATGGTCATGCGCCTTCTAAATTTATGGAGCTTGTTTGTATTTTAGCGTTTTTCGTTTTTTGTTTTTGATGTTGGTGTTGGTTCACTTAATGTGTGAGTTAAAAATAATGAGACATTTTAAAGTTAAAACCCTCCTTAGAAAGACTGGAGATTTTGTATCACCGGCTTGAATGAATATAGTAACTATTAAAGTTCTATTATATTGTTCTGTTGAACACCAAAAGATACAAAATAGTATTCAGTCATGAATTATAATATTCAATTTTATATATTGAAGGTTTGTTATACAAAACCCTTTTAACTTATTTCACCTTTAAGAATAATGCATTTTTTTGGTTTACTTTTTTACGGGTTGTATCAAGTAACCTTACAACAGGTAAAGTGATCACATGATGACACATAATAGAAACAATTGATATAATCATTTTGTTGTGGTTTCTAATATAATTTGTGATGGCTTACATATTTAGTTTTAGTTAACTACCATTGAATAAATGAGATTCAAAAAATACGTGATTGAGAGATAATACATTAAAAGAGATCATGTGAAAATACATCTCTGAGCCAGGTATAAATGGTTGACACACGAGGAAAAGAACATGCATGATACACAAGTCAAATAACACTGATATATCTGTGGTTTTTTTTTCTAAGAAACAATTTGATAATGTTTTTATATATGAATTAGTTCCGGAAAGTTGTATACCACAACCAAAAGTAGCATTATTAAAGCCACTAAAGACTAGTAACATGAACATCAACCAAAACACACTACATCTAGTTGCATATTACAAAAGACCAAAGACAGAAGCGCAATGATTTCTACTTTGTTGGTACGTAACGTATGCACTAAGCATGTAACAAGGACATGACTATTCGGCTAACTTTTAAGCACAAATTCACACTTGTGGTCCGGGCTTAATTCATTTTTTTTCCTTCATATATATTCCCCAATCTTGTACTGAAGTTTAAACTAAACTTAGTTTGATATTAAATCTTTCAAATATTATTGTCACCTACGTGAGAATTACCTTAGACTTTATCGTCAACGGTCAGCATGTCCTCACATTTAGTTGTTTAAAACTTTTAACAGATATTTTAGTCACTTGGGTGATGGGTCTTGTTAATATAGCTATTGTCACACCCCAACCTTGACGGCGGAATCGTCGAGGTGTGAGGGATAAGATTGTTCACAGCCACATAACGCTATGTTTAAATGTAAATAATCAAATTACTAGTTTCAACAGGAATTACAAACATAAGTCTCAATCACGAAATACATTCAAACAAATATCAAAACATAACATAACATTCCATTTATTTAACTAGGTCCACGTCCTAGTTTTATTGCAAGCTTCAAAAGACCACTTTAAACTTGGGGGTCACCTAAAACATGATAAAAATAAAAGGTCAACTAAAAATAGTTGGTGAGTTTCCAATGTTTTCATACATAATATGAAAAGATTATAAGTTGCAATTCGTGTCATAGGTTATAAGCTAGTAAGGTTATAGAACACATATCTTCACAATCAAACCTCGACTTGATTACAAGTATATAAGATTGGCTAAGTGTATTTGGTTCCCTAGTGCACAAGCATACGGCTCCTAGGAGTCGGCAATACATCGAATTTAGCACCAAATAGGCTTGTCAGGCCCAAAGATCTAAGACGTCGCCAGGCTAGGAATAGTTAATGATTGTAACAAACTATGTATCTCATATAATCACTTACAACATACCAATAACCATGACAAGATATAAAGATGAATTGCAAGTGCTTTACAAGTCTCAAACGTTTATAAGTGTGTAATGTATAAGTATCATGTTTCACCCCAAAATGGTGTGAAATAAAGTAAAAAGGGGCAAGGAAAACTCACTTGGCAAATAAGTATAAGAATGATGATTATTAAGAAATATTGTTAAACGTTCTAACGCAGTTCTTCACAAGGTACCTAGATGTATTTATATTTACAAGCGTTGAGTTAATGTTAATATTAAAGTTCTAACGAGAAGCTAGAGTTTTAATGGAATTGTGGGGTTTTGTCCAGTAAATATATTTATATAATGAAATTGTTTATATTTTGATTAAGTGAAAAGAATTATACCATTTAATCATTTTTAATATATAAGAGTAATTATAATTATATTAATTGATAAGGTTTAAATATAACATACAAATAAATCTTGTAAGCTTTAAACAATATCTAATAGTGACTAAAATAACATATTGATCAATAACATTTTATTAACCTAAACTACTAGTTGAAATACGTTTATAAGTAAACCTAAAATAACTCTTGTAAATAATTTGTGAATTTATAAAATATACATTTTATCATGATTAATTTATAATTAAAGATAATATGGAGTCAAGTAACAATTTAATGATTTTTAACTATTATTTAAAGTCTACTTTATGAAATAACTCAAAGTTTTACCTTTGTAATTAAATTGTGAAATTATAAGATAAAAAAAATATATATATATATATAATTGCAATTATCATGATTATTATTAAAAATAAATAGCTATTTATAATGTTTTATATAACAAATAATTTACAGAAATTATTTGTGTAACATTTTAAATATGAAAAGTTTATAAAATTTGTTTTTATAATTTTTAAGGATTTTTCTGAATTTTTTAGAGCTTTAAAAAGCTTTAAAAAAAATGTTTGAGGTGGCCTGGGGTCGAATCCGGGACCTCAAGTGTAGAATGTGCACGGGGTACCAGCAGACCAAGGCCTAAGCCGCGGTTGGTACCAGGTTTTAAATCTTAAAACCATTGAGTACAAACCTCCCCCAAACCCGTAAACCCTAGAAACTGGTTCGATCAAATTGAACCCCATTCGAACATTGTAATCGATCGAGGGGTTAGGGCTTTTGATCCCCATATGGAATCGAGTATAAAGGTGGTTTTAATTACCCGAATAGTGATGGATTGAAGACGAACTGAACGAAGAACAGACGCGACGAGAGGGTGTTTGATTCGAGATGAAAACGATGATAATATCGAATTAACTTGGCAGAAAGCTTCGTGTGATGACCTCGATGCAAAGCCCTCTGCTAATTTCGTCTCACCTTGCTCGAAAGATGGTCCTCGACTAACTTGTAGGTCCGCGGCAGTGGAGTCGATCAAAGGGAATGTTTTCAATTGTTTTGAACGAAATTGAAGTCACAGGAGCGTTATAACCGATCTTAAGTGTGTTAGTACGATTTCAATTTGATTATTATAGTTCGTAGTGCGATCTGAGGCCTGTAAAAGGGGCCGACATCGCGTGGAGAGGACAGGGACGAATCGCACTCAGATTCTCGAATTAAACTATAGGCATGCGTTCGAATCCCCCACGTGAATGTGTCGGGGTGTTTGTTTTGATTAAAAATCGAGTATTCCGGTCGCTGTGGGCTCGCCGGAGCCGTTGGCCGGCGGCGAGTGTCCGACGGGGAAAAGGGGGGCGGGGTTGGGTGTTTAAAATAATTACACAACTGGCCCCTGTACTTTTAAACTTTGCTATTTTATGTAATAAATATTCATTCAAAGTTTCCAAAATGTCAAAACGACCCCCTGCACTTTAATTCTAAGTTTTAGTTTTATTATTATTATTATTATTATTATTATTATTATTATTATCATTATTAATATTATAATTTCCATCAACATTATGGTTATTATTTTCATAATTAAATTAGTATTATTATTACTATTATTATTAGTTATTATTGTTATTATTATTAGTTATTATTATTATTTTTTTTTGTAATTAGCTATTATTATTATTATTATTATTTTTATCATTATTATTATTATTATTATTATTAATTTATTATTTATTATTAGCAAAACTAACTTTAAATCAATTCGAAATTACAAGATGTTACAGTCTCCCCAACTTAAAAGAATTTCGTCCCGAAATTAAAAATGAAACTATGCGAATAAATACGGGTATTTTTTCTTCATGTGCTCCTCACGTTCCCAAGTAAATTCAGCGCCACGTTTATTCTCCCAACGAACCTTGACGATTGGGGTTGTGGTGGTTCTAGTCTTCTTCATAATGCGATCCATAACTTCAACGGGTTTCTCGACAAAGTGTAATGACTCGTCGATCTGGATGTCATCCAACGGGACATGCAGACCTTCGTCAGCCAGACACTTCCTCAAATTCGAAACATGGAACACAGGATGAATTCCACTAAGGTCGGAAGGTAATTCTAGTTTGTAAGGCACTTTCCCAATCCTTTTCAGAATCTTGAAAGGTCCTACAAATCTTGGAGCCAGTTTACCCTTTCTTCCAAAGCGAACAACACCCTTCCACGGTGAAACCTTAAGAAGAACCATCTCCCCAACTTGGAATTCCAATGGCTTACGTCGCTTATCAGCATAGCTCTTTTGTCGACTTCTTGCCACTTCAAGGTTCTTTCGGATGATAGAAACTTTATTGGTCGTCTCTTGTATGAGTTCAGGACCAGTGATGAGGTTTTCACCAATATCGGTCCAACAGATCGGTGAACGACATTTTCGACCATAAAGTGCTTCGAATGGTGCCATCTTGATACTCGAGTGATAACTATTGTTATACGAAAACTCCGCAAGCGATAGATGCGTATCCCAATCACCACCAAAGTCAAGGACACACAGGCGTAGCAAATCCTCCAGGGTTTGGATCGTCCGCTCGGTTTGACCATCAGTTTGAGGATGGTAAGCCGTGCTTAGATCTAGTTGTGTACCCAAGAGTTCTTGCATAGACTTCCAAAAATGCGAAGTGAAACGGGCGTCACGGTCGGATATGATGTGAAGAGGTACCCCATGACGACTTACAATTTCATCAACGTATATACGAGCCAACCTTGATGTCTTGTAAGTGTCACGTATGGGTATAAAGTGTGCCGATTTGGTCAATCGGTTAACGATCACCCATATGCTATCATGTCCTCGAGAGGTTCGGGGTAGTTTAGTTATGAAGTCCATGGATATGTGTTCCCACTTCCACATAGGAATCTCGGGTTGTTCAAGTAACCCACTTGGACGTTGATGTTCGGCTTTAACCTTCGTACACGTGAGGCACTTAGCTACACAAGTCGCTATGTCTTTCTTCATTCCAGGCCACCAATATTGACCACGCAGGTCCATGTACATTTTATCGGAGCCAGGATGAATAGAATAACGAGTTTGATGAGCTTCGTCCATGACAAGGGTACGAAGATTATCACGATTTGGAACCCAAATTCGATTCGTGAAGTACATCAACCCATTAGGTTTCGTCTCCAGTTGAGTTAGAAGGTTATGCTCCAGTTCATCCTTCATTCTTCCTTCTTGTTGAATCATTTGTTGAGCCTCCAAGATACTAGACTCGATATCACTATCTATTCTCAAATTTTGTAGCAGTACGGTAGCCTTGTTGACATCTAGTCGAATTTCAGTATTGAATCTTCTCAAAGCATCAAACCACTGTCGTCGATCGCGAATCTCTTGAAACGAGGTCATCTTGTTATGGACTTTACGACTTAGTGCATCGGCTACGACATTTGCCTTCCCAGGGTGGTAACGAATGTCACAGTCATAATCATTAATCAACTCAACCCAACGACGTTGTCTCATATTGAGATCTTTTTGATTAAAAACGTGTTGAAGGCTTTTGTGATCGGTGTAGACTATACATTTCATACCATAAAGGTAATGCCTCCAAATCTTCAAGGCAAAAACAACAGCACCAAGCTCGAGATCGTGGGTTGTGTAATTCACCTCGTGAACCTTCAATTGTCTTGATGCATATGCTATGACCTTTCCTCGTTGCATAAGAACGCAACCAAGGCCTTGTTTTGATGCATCACAATATATGGTGAGATCATCGTTTCCATCGGGTAGGGTCAAGATAGGAGCATTGCACAGTTTGTGCTTTAACGCTTCAAAAGCTTCTTCTTGTTCGGGCCCCCACTCGAATGGTTTATTCTTTTGTGTCAAGGAAGTGAGTGGCTTCACGATCCTTGAAAAGTTGGCGATGAATCGCCGGTAATAACCAGCAAGACCAAGGAAAGAACGAATCTCGGTCGGAGTCGTGGGAACACACCAATTCTTCACAGCTTCCACCTTTGCAGGGTCAACGTGAATTCCTTGGCTATTCACCACGTGTCCTAGAAATTGAACTTCCTCGAGCCAGAAATCACACTTAGAGAACTTCGCGTACAGTTGTTCCTTCTTCAACAGATCGAGGATTTGACGGAGATGAAGTTCATGATCGGAACGGGACTTGGAATAAATGAGAATGTCGTCGATGAAAACGATGACAAATTTGTCTAGGTATGGCTTGCACACCCGGTTCATAAGATCCATGAAGACCGCAGGAGCATTTGTTAAGCCGAAAGGCATAACCGTAAACTCGTAATGTCCATAACGAGTACGAAACGCGGTCTTTGGGATGTCATCGTCATGGACTCGTAATTGATGATATCCAGTACGTAGATCAATCTTCGAGAATATAGCAGCTCCTTGAAGTTGGTCGAACAGATCGTCGATACGAGGAAGAGGATACCGGTTCTTGATGGTCAACTTGTTGAGCTCTCGGTAATCGATACACATACGGAATGACCCATCTTTCTTCTTTACAAATAAGACAGGTGCACCCCAAGGAGAAGAACTAGGGCGAATGAAACCTTTATCAGTCAATTCTTGAAGTTGACTAGAGAGTTCTTGCATTTCCGATGGTGCAAGCCGATATGGTGACTTAGCCACGGGGTTTGCTCCCGGTATCAAGTCAATTTTAAACTCGACTTCACGTACGGGAGGTAAACCGCTAAGGTCATCGGGAAATACTTCAAGAAAGTCTCGTACGATAGGGACATCCTTAAGTTCTTTCCCTTTGACTTTTGTGTTGACCACGTAAGCTAAGAAGGCCATATACTTCTTAGTTAAGCACTTTCGGGCTTGAGTGCAAGACATGAGTTTAAGTCCTTGGGATGGTTTCTCGCCAAACACTTTCAAAGTATCCCCAGATGGTAACGGTATACGGATACACTTCTCAAAGCAAACGATCTCGGCATGGTGTTTGGCTAGCCAATCCATACCAATGATGACGTCGAAGCTTCCAAGTTCCATAGGAATAAGATCAATGGAGAATTCGTGTTTGTTAAGGCTTATGATGCAATCACGTATTATGGCGTCAACGACAATAGATTTCCCATCGGCGATTTCGACCGTGTAGGGTCTTTTCAGATTAATACGTGGTTTAGAAAGTATGGGCTCGAATTCTAACGACACAAAACTCTTATCCGCACCCGAATCAAATAATACAGATGCATAATGATCATTCACAAGATACATACCTGTTCGGTAAAAATTGTCACACCCCGACCGACGGCAGAATCATCGGAGCGGACGAGGGAATGATGGATTGTTCATAACACATGGTTGTCTAATAGTGGAAATAATATTAAAATCAGATTACATGATAATATAAGTTTAACATACACAAATACAACAATTGAAACCACAAATAGTAATTGTCTTTTATTTTAACTAGGTCCGGGTCTTAAATGAGCAGGTAGAAGTCCACTATCTTGCTTAACCTGAAATCATGTGAGAAAATAAAGTCAGCTAACGAATTAGCTGGTGAGTAATCACAGTTTTTGAATATACATATAGATTGATTGATTGATCCATCGAGAATAATTCAATTCACAAGGTAACATTAAGACTTATGTGGCAACCGCGAAGCATGTAGATAAACCGACACAATATAAACCCCTTGACTTGACACTTGCATATAATGGACTCCACACAACACCATAGATTGACTAATTACCTCTGGTATAATCACCACTCGTAAGCCATGTGGGGTGGGTTATTCAAACCAGTAGATCTACCATTGATACCAGGATTGATTGATTGAATTAGGGTTTTACTGTCGTCCAGTTTATCACAGTATGTTCACGTAATTGCAAGTAATAACATAACCTGTCTTGAATTGAATTGAAAATGAAATAACAATAGAATATCATGATAGAATATATTGTATCACATGATTTCCCCCAAATAGGAAATGATATAAAAAGGGGATATGAATACTCACTTGATTGATGAGATTGGAATTTGGACGTGATAGATTAGACACCCACGATTTCCTTATGGTTAACCTAAGGAACGGTGTCTCGAGTTAGAATAATAATGATTTGGGAATTTGGGAATGTATTAGGATTTCCATGTTAGTTTAAATTGATTAATTTTATTTGGTTTGAAATGTCTTGAAATAAACGAATTTGTTGAAAGTGATTATGTCCAGGATTTTAATAAAAATTATGCATATAAGTTATTCATATATACAATTTATTAATAAATTGTATATGTATAATTATATACATAATTATATATAATCATGTAATTATATATAATTATCTGTATATAATACATACATAATATATAATACATTTATACATAAGTAAACATAACTATACATCGTATGTTAATTATATACTTATGTTATAAATTGTATACGATTATGTATAATTATGCACATGTAATTTATTCAAATAAAAGTTGTTTTTGATAATCGAATAATGTATATCTATGTATATATAATGGATTCAATTTATTTATTTGTATAATTATATATTATACACTAATTATAAATTGGTAGAAGTATAATTAGTTATTTTATTTATTTAAAACAATTAAAATAAATAATTAAAATGTTGAAATTAATTTCAGAAAATTAATTAGATTGTTTTAAAAATTTCTAATGTTTGTAAAAATGTTTTTATGATTTTTAGAATTTTTTCTGAATTTTAAAGCCTAAAAGAGCTTAAAAAAATGAGTGAGGTGGCCCGGGGTCGAACCCGGGACCTCTCGGATGGGTTAGAGCGTGGGAACCGGTGAACCAAAGGCCTAAGCCGCGATAGGAACCGGTTTTAATTGATTTTAAACACAACCCAACAGAACCCCCAAAACCCGAAGAACCCTAGGTTCGAATCTCTTCAATTGAACCTCGATTCGATTTCAATATTGATTGAAACCATGGGGCTTTCATTCCTCATGTAACAACGAGTTCATAGAGGTATTAATTACCTGTTGAGATATGTATTCGATGAGTTTGAGTTCGAGATAGTTCCGCGGCTTTAGAAGAATCAAATTCGATGATTGTGTGTGTTTCAGATGATTGTGAGAGTATAGGTAGGTTCGGGACTGAGAAATGGTTAATAATATGACATCAATTTGATTATTGAAAGTGTTTAAGTGGGTTTATTAGCTGGATTAGAATCCGAAGTTAAAGTGACAATTATAGCCGTTTATTTGACTAATTCAACACGTTTTTGTGTTGGAATTCAATCCAAATTGGATCCAAGAAACTTTCGGTGTGATTGTGGGGTTCAAATTGGAATAATTTGACTGATTTTGGTCGGGGATTTTGTGATTTCGATGTGGAGACTTTGGATCCGATTATTTTGATGGTTAAACGTGTTTAATGGGTTCATGAGGTTCGAATCCTGTCCACAAACACATTGGAACCGATCTTGTGGGTTAAAAATGCGTAATTTTGGCTAATTTGGCTCGCCGAAGACCGGCCGGAGTCTCGCCGGCGACTCGCCGGAAAAACGGGGGAAGAAGCCGGGTTTTAAAAAATTTACACAATTAGTCCCTGCGGTTTCAAGTTTATGATTTTATGTTTGAAACTTCTTATTAAGTTTCCAAATTGACAGAAATAACCCCTGGACTTTATTATTAATATTATTATCATTATTAATGTTATTATTATTATTATTATAATATATTAATATTATTATTATTATTATTATTATTATTATCATTATTATTATTGTTATTATTATTATTATTTATTATCGCAAGCTTTATAATTGGAATACCCATAATTGTATTATTAACAAATGTTTAACATAAGTGAATGTGAAAATACAGGTGGTTACAAAATTCTATTATTGATACGTTGAACACAAAGATAGAAACATCATAGTACAAGAAATGATTTAAACGGGGTTCAACGTCGTACCATTCACAACGTCATTGCTGACTTGTGCTTGGTTAGCGTTGATATTGAAAGCACGTCCTCGAGCTGGTGGCACATTACCCACAGGGCGAGGGCATTGTGGGCAGAAATGACCAGGTTCCCCACAATTGTAGCAAACACGGTTTGTGACCATGGCGGCGTTGTTAGGCGCACGGTGACAAGTCGCCACCCAGTGACCATATTTACCACATAAGGTACAGATACGGCATGGTTGATTCCCCGGATGATGATATCTACACGTGTTGCACATAGGTTGCGGACCAGCATAGGCTCTAGCCCCAGGCACTTGTGCCACAGGTGCAGCGGTAGGTACAAGTTGTTTTTGGGGTTGTTTGGGTGCAGCCACAGCATAGTTGCGTGCCGGTGTAAACTTGCGCTTCTTCTTCTTGTTGTGTTGTTGGACGGTTCAGCTTTGGTCTCCTTAATGGCCTCACTAGCCATCTTTTCCACCTTCTTTGCACCTTTCACAGACATGGTGCCTACTCGTATATGGTTCTCAGTGAGTTGAGCGGTGATAGTAATGGCTTCTTCTAAAATTGTGGGTCGACTACCCACTACAGCATCTTTAATTTTGGGTGGTACACCCTTAATGAACTTCTCGATGTTGCGGGGAACGGTATCGACCATGTGAGGCAGTAATAAACTCAACTCATGATGCCTAGTTGAGTAGTCCAAATGATCACCATCGTTTTGCTTCAAATTCCAAAATTCTTCTTCCAGCTTTTGCAATTCACTTCTCGGGCAGAACTTCGCGATGGCGATGTTCTTGAACTCATCCCAAGAGAGTGCCAAAATAGCATCAGCCCCTCGGTTTCTTTTCTCGCTATTCCACCAGGTAAGTGCCCTTTGTTGAAGCATACTAGTGGCATAACGGACTTTGAGTGCCTCGGGACACTCACAATTGACAAAAGTGTTTTTCATGCTTTCGAACCACTCAAGAAGACCAATGGCTCCTTCCTTGCCACTAAAGCTAGTGGGCTTGCAAGAGCTAAAGTGCTTGAAAGTGCAAGTTTGGTTGTTGCGCACTTTGTTTGCACTATTCTCTCCTTGACCATTTCCATTGTTGCTAGAGTTGGTCATCAAAGTGCTATTGAGTTCAGCAACCATGGTCGGAATGACAGCAGCCATTTGTCGAGCAATCATGGCGGCTAGCTTACGATCGGAACTTCTACGCCTTGCAAGTTGACGAGACATGCTGGACATACTAAAAGTGAGTTAGTTACGGGAATGAGGGTAACAAGGATAGTAGTTTAGACAAAGGCAAGCTAAAGTTTGTAAGATACACGGAATGGTTCCATTTGGTAACGCATTACCATTTGGAACCGTGGACACGTCAAGGTAAATTGACTCATTTGCCTTAGAGATTTGTGTATTTTGATATTTTGACCATAGTTTATCACTCATCCCAGAAATCCCCAGGTAGCGTAAAGGTTCCCTCAATGAGATTTATACGAATACCCTTGCCTTAGCCTGAAGGCTTTTTGCCAGGAAATCCAGAATACAGGTGTCTATGTGTCACACAATATTTCTTAGGTTCATGAAATCAAAACCTTGATGAGATTTATATAGATTAGACATAACGTCTAAAGATCCAAGTCATAAGCATAAGTATACGATTCCACGTGTCGTCGAGAATAGATTAAGAGGTTTCATGTTCGGGGAGAGTCTAAGAGTCAAATGTAAGTTTTGGGAGACATGTAGAAATGTTTAGACAATCCTATGCTAAGGCATCAAATTGCACATAAGGGAACATAGCATTATGTAGCATGCAAACCATATACTTTAAAAGATAGAAATATAATTCTAATAGGATTCATGCATATGTTATAGTCTAGGTCACCATTTCTAATAACCTAATTACCTATAGTTACGGGCTCTGATACCAATCTGTCACACCCCAACCTTGACGGCGGAATCGTCGAGGTGTGAGGGATAAGATTGTTCACAGCCACATAACGCTATGTTTAAATGTAAATAATCAAATTAATAGTTTCAACAGGAATTACAAACATAAGTCTCAATCACGAAATACATTCAAACAAATATCAAAACATAACATAACATTTCATTTATTTAACTAGGTCCACGTCCTAGTTTTATTGCAAGCTTCAAAAGACCACTTTAAACTTGGGGGTCACCTGAAACATGATAAAAATAAAAGGTCAACTAAAAATAGTTGGTGAGTTTCCAATGTTTTCATACATAATATGAAAAGATTATAAGTTGCAATTCGTGTCATAGGTTATAAGCTAGTAAGGTTATAGAACACATATCTTCACAATCAAACCTCGACTTGATTACAAGTATATAAGATTGGCTAAGTGTATTTGGTTCCTAGTGCACAAGCATACGGCTCCTAGGAGTCGGCAATACATTGACTTTAGCACCAAATAGGCTTGTCAGGCCCAAAGATCTAAGACGTCGCCAGGCTAGCAATAGTTAATGATTGTAACAAACTATGTATCTCATATAATCACTTACAACATACCAATAACCATGACAAGATATAAAGATGAATTGCAAGTGCTTTACAAGTCTCAAACGTTTATAAGTGTGTAATGTATAAGTATCATGTTTCACCCCAAAATGGTGTGAAATAAAGTAAAAAGGGCAAGGAAAACTCACTTGGCAAATAAGTATAAGAATGATGATTATTAAGAAATATTGTTAAACGTTCCAACGCAGTTCTTCACAAGGTACCTAGATATATTTATATTTACAAGCGTTGAGTTAATGTTAATATTAAAGTTCTAACGAGAAGCTAGAGTTTTAATGAAATTGTGGGGTTTTATCCAGTAAATATATCTATATAATGAAATTGTTTATATTTTGATTAGGTGAAAAGAATTATACCATTTAATCATTTTTAATATATAAGAGTAATTATATTAATTGATAAGGTTTAAATATAACATACAAATAAATCTTGTAAGCTTTAAACAATATCTAATAATGACTAAAATAACATATTGATCAATAACACTTTATTAACCTAAACTACTAGTTGAAATACGTTTATAAGTAAACCTAAAATAACTCTTATAAATAATTTGTGAATTTATAAAATATACATTTTATCATGATTAATTTATAATTAAAGATAATATGGAGTCAAGTAACAATTTAACGATTTTTAACTATTATTTAAAGTCTACTTTATGAAATAACTCAAAGTTTTATATAACAAATAAATTTACAGAAATTATTTGTGTAACATTTTAAATATGAAAAGTTTATAAAATTTGTTTTTATAATTTTTAAGGATTTTTTTGAATTTTTTAGAGCTTTAAAAGCTTTAAAAAAATGTTTGAGGTGGCCCGGGGTCGAACCCGGGACCTCAAGTGTAGAATGTGCACAGGGTACCAGCAGACCAAGGCCTAAGCCGCGGTTGGTACCAGGTTTTAAATCTTAAAACCATTGAGTACAAACCTCCCCCAAACCCGTAAACCCTAGAAACTGGTTCGATCAAATTGAACCCCATTCGAACATTGTAATCGATCGAGGGGTTAGGGCTTTTGATCCCCATATGGAATCGAGTATAAAGGTGGTTTTAATTACCCGAATAGTGATGGATTGAAGACGAACTGAACGAAGAACAGCCGCGACGAGAGGGTGTTTGATTCGAGATGAAAACGATGATAATAATCGAATTAACTTGGCAGGAAGCTTCGTGTGATGACCTCGATGCAAAGCCCTCTGCTAATTTCGTCTCACCTTGCTTGAAAGATGGTCCTCGACTAACTTGTAGGTCCGCGGCAGTGGAGTCGATCAAAGGGAATGTTTTCAATTGTTTTGAACGAAATTGAAGTCACAGGAGCGTTATAACCGATCTTAAGTGTGTTAGTGTGATTTCAATTTGATTATTATAGTTCGTAGTGCGATCTAAGGCCTGTAAAAGGGGCCGACATCGCGTGGAGAGGACAGGGACGAATCGCACTCAGATTCTCGAATTAAACTATAGGCATGCGTTCGAATCCCCCACGTGAATGTGTCGGAGTGTTTGTTTTGATTAAAAATAGAGTATTCCGGTCGCTGTGGGCTCGCCGGAGCCGTTGGCCGGCGGCGAGTGTCCGACGGGGAAAAAGGGGGCGGGGTTGGGTGTTAAAATAATTACACAACTGGCCCCTGTACTTTTAAACTTTGCTATTTTATGTAATAAATATTCATTCAAAGTTTCCAAAATGTCAAAACGACCCCTGCACTTTAATTCTAAGTTTTAGTTTTTTTTTATTATTATTATTATTATTATTATTATTATTATTATTATTATTATTATTATTATTATTATCATTATTAATATTATTATTTCCATCAACATTATGGTTATTATTTTCATAATTAAATTAGTATTATTATTACTATTATTATTAGTTATTATTGTTATTATTATTAGTTATTATTATTATTTTTTTTTGTAATTAGCTATTATTATTATTATTATTATCATTATTATTATTATTATTAATTTATTATTTATTATTAGCAAAACTAACTTTAAATCAATTCGAAATTACAAGATGTTACAGCTATTACGAGATTTTATAAAGATATATAAGCCTCTTATAAAGTAATATGATTTTATCATATTTATCACATTAATTGTTTATTAAAGATTGCACAATGTAATTTCAAATCAACCCAACACGTATGATTCACCCATTTTATCACCTCTAGTGTAAGCACATGAGCACTTAGGTTAATGTGACGCGTACGACATACATGATACTAGTAACTAGCCAGTGTTAGAAGTCTTACATCCTATTATGCTTACACATATATCAAGATAATGATAAAATAACATAAATGTATATTACACTACACAAAATAATTAACTCATGTGACTATGTATCTTTTATTACGTTTTAACATCTACACAACAAAACAAAAGTACCTTATATAAGTGTTTTCATATATTAATAACTAAAACCATGTTTATTTGCATTTCACATTAACTATTAAAACCCTATATGTTCCACAAGATAACTAATATCAACATAACTATATCAAGTTTATTAGTTTACCATCCAAGATTTCACTAAATCGTTTATAAACCCTCATAATTAGTAATCGTGAACGAGGCCGTAAAATGAGGTTAGTGATGTTTAAAAAAAGTCATCGTGTCATATCTCGAGGGTTAACATAAGGACAACTTAATCAAACAACCCATTAAAAAAGTCTAGGATAGCTTAAATAAATGATACTTTTAACCTACTTGTCATTTTATTTACATTTCCACCACACAATAACCCAAATCAACTATTTAATTTAATTTTGTATTTATAATTATATAGTAAGCACATATTGGACTCACCATAGATTACGATGTCAGGATTAAGATGAACGATTAACGTTCTATTGCCATTGCAAGAGCTTTCTTTGGGATCAGATTTTTGTCAACTTAGATTTCACTTTTGGATTGTAAATATCAATTGATTATTGATTTGAGCTAATTCAAAAGTATGCCATATTGGTGTCACATTATCATCTTTATTCTCAAAATTATAACATGTAAACCAAACATCGTTTACGTAAACATGTATAGAAATAACATATGTTGGTATCATTTAATACTACACAAACTCATAACCTAGCGGTCTAATAGTATGATGTGTTGTGCAAATACAAGGTCATGTGAAATTAGTTGTAAAAAAATAATGTTAAAAACATTTAAATTACACAAAATATTCAACAAAACATCAACTAAAATATATTTTTTGTAATAGTAGGTATTTTTCATAGAGTCAGTACATACTAATATAAGTTAATGTTCAACTATAAACTAGTTATAAGATAAAGAGTAAATTACATTTTTCGTCTTTTAGGTATATAGTAAATTTCAGGTTTCATCCTTAAACTAAGAAAATTATAATAAACATCCTTTACATTTAAAAAGTTTGCACGTTACGTCCTTTCCTCTAACGGACGTTAATTTCATTAGTTAAATCAGGTCATGTGCCTTGCACATGAGGACAACTTAGTCATTTTAACTCGTATGAATATTAAAACAATAAAATAAACCTAACCCACTTAATCCACATCATCATCTTCCCTATCCACTATCAACCTTCAACCATCAACCACCACCACCACCACCACCCTCACCCCATCATCATCTACCACCGTCCCCGCCACCACCCCCACTTTATCAGAGTACAAATCTTGAAGAACACCATGTGAATCAGAGTACAAAAGTCAAAAGATGATGAAACTCAAAGAAATCAACACCTTCACTTTGAAAAAAGATGGATAGTCACACTAGCCTTAGCTTCAATCACATCTATCTTCTTATTTGCAGCATTTTTCAATTTGGGCATTGTATCTTCACTATCCAAATTCAACTCATTTTTTCCAATGTTCAACACCCGAATCATCGTGAATCAAACCATTGATTTCGCTGAAGAAAAGATCCAATTTCCACCCCCTCTATCACGCCCAACACTCCCTCGATTTGCATATCTTGTATTGGCGTCTTTAACCTTTTCACACTATCTTCCAACATCGCAAGAGCACACCCAAATCCTCATACCGCCGGACAACACCACCGACTGCCGCCTGCCGGTGCTCCACCGCTGTTCACATTCGCCGGAGCAACCGTCGGCAATGAAGCCACATCCATCGGAAATCTCGCCGGCTCAATCATCGCCACAGGGGCGACAGAGTACGTCGAGAAGGGGTGTCGGAGCTGGTGTTCGCACCACCACCACCGTCGCTCTGGCGACTCCACTTGCCGGAACCACCACGTCTCCGGTGGGTTTGCTGCAATTGAGGCGAAGAAGACGACGTCGGGGACAATAAAGTAACAATTCCGGTGGGTGAGATCGATGAAATTGGTTTTGGGCTTTGATCGGAGTTGAAATTCCGGCAAGTGCCCCGTTTGAGATGCTTAGACGCTGTTCTCGATGGGTTAGAGAGAAAGTGTGTGTGTTTGTGTGTAAGAGTTGAGGGTGAGGGGGGTGGGGTAATGTAAAAGTATCAAAATACCCTCATGTACAAAGCACATGACCTGATTTAACGGACAAAATTAACGTTCGTTACAGTAAAGGGCGAAACGTGAAAGTTTTCTTACTGTAATTTCTTTAGTTTAAGGGCGAAACTTGAAATTTACTATAAACCTAAAGGACGAAAAATGTAATTTATTCTAAAATAAAAAACACATAACTTAAAACAATAACTCTTAAACTTAATCTTTAACAACATGACTAGGTCAATTCACATTTTTGTCTACCTCTATAAAGCATTCACAATCTATCACTCATCTTCATCCTTATAATTACATTAAAAATCATTATTTTTTCTCTCTCAATTAAATAATATTTTTTTATACGTTTGTTATTATATTTAATCGTTTATCCACTTAGAACCGCTTTTAAAAATATTTAATAATTTATAGGAGATGTATCGTGTTTCCCCAAGTTTTCTACCTCTTCCACTCAAAATTAATCACAACCGTCCCTCATAACATATGACTCTCACTCACATGTAAATGAGGATTTAGTTGTGAATGCTCTAACGAACCTAAATCTGCTTCTTCTAATTAACAGCATTCAACCTATAAACTATAAGATTCAAATTGTTAAAAAACTAGTAGAATTCCCCCGCGCGTTATGACGAGGATTCGGTCAGCATTGATTCGGTTTATTGCGGTATTTGTATTGATACCAACACTCTAGAAATAGATAGAGAAAACCACAATAATAAAATTGTGATATACCAAAAGGATATCGATAAATGTTTTATATCGATCAAAAACCATAAAACGAATAATAATAATGACTCCAATTACAGATACCGGTAATGCTTTTGTTTGGTTGGAAATGGTTCAACTTGTCAGGGTAGTGTAAGTTCTAGCACTCACTATCTATATATAGCCTATGATACAAAAAAGTTCTATTTTAATCGCAACTCCATATTCAACATTGTTACCCGGAATCGGTTTTGCCTCCCAATGTTGTTCCGGATCCCTATAGTAACCAGAGCAGAAAAGAATAAGAAAAAGCGAATAGTAATTTGGTTCTGATAATACTATTGTTCGATCAGACTCAGTTTAGTTCGTAACAGTACCGGGGCGACACTATCACAATCTAAATCGATTGATTTGTATACCTCTTCAACGCTAGATGTTTTACACCCTTTTCATCTACCTCAACATGTGTTAAAAAAATCATTGATAATAGGTTGCAGTGAACATAAAGTTAAAAACAGTGCTTTGAATGTGGCGTTGATGTACTAAGTTGCACCATAAGCATAAGCTGTAACAATAGTAAATCACTGTTAATGTAATTGTAAAATGTAATAGTATATAACTAGCAAACATACCCGCGCGATGCCGCGGGATTTGTTGTTTGTATATTGAAAATTAACAACTCTATTAATCCAACATAATGAGATTAATAGTGAAAGAAAGTTACTGCAACTTGGCTAAACCACTGCACTAAACAGAACTAAACATAAAAACTACACAATAACAAACTAACCCGGTTGAAGATGCATGACTGTCAATGGTTGTATGTTGTATATCTGGTCATGTTGCCTCCAAGACCACCACCTGAATTACCCTGCGCCATTCATTTTGACCCATTACCAAAACCATCCATTTTGACCCATATCAAATATCACCCGTTTTGACCCATACCAAATATCACCCGTTTTGACCCATACCAAACACCATTCATACTGACCCATAACCAATACCACCCGTTTTTACCTATAACAAATACCATGCGTTTACACCCATACGCCATAACCAATGCCACCCATGTTGACCCATACCAAATTTCAATAGTTTTGAGCCATAACCAATATCACTGATATCACCCAAGCTGACCCATACCAAATATCAACCATTTCGACCCCTAACCAATATTACTTATTTTAACCCACAACCAATACCACAAAGTTGACCCATAACCTATATCACTCATTTTGACCATATCAATTCCATATTTATTGTTCTACAATATTATTAGAGAATCTAGAAAGGCATATCCCCATGTTTAGGTATAACACCATACGCATTCCATGCTGTAAGAAACTTCTAGTCTTCAAAAAATCATCATGAAGATCAAGAATCATTCTAAAAAGATGTATTATTGTTTTACTTCTACTTCTACTTATCTACTGTTCTCAATTATTTGCCACAAGATATACTATTGCTTTAACAACAACTCATAAGATGACAAAGGTGTTACAATTGGTGGTTAGTAGAAACAGAGAGAAAAAAAGACAAACATAGACATGCATAACATTGGGAACCAAAACCATAAATCTACTGCAGGGTAAGATGGAGAGTTGATTCTGGCTTTTTAAATGTTGTTGGCTTATGCTAAGACCCAAATAGTTGCATCAGTTAATTATTAACAATAGACATGCACTACTTTTATTATTACTTCATAAGCCTAAAAGTTATGTTAGTAGATAGGTTTACTTAAGATAAAGAATAAGAATCCTATTTGTATTAAACTATGGGTTCTTGTTTAGAAACTCTATATATACTTAGGAAACGTGCCTTAGTTTTATTAGTACTTCATAAGCGCTAAAGTTATATACAAGTAGCATAAGAAATAAGCAGTTCATATTTACACCCAAATTAAACAACTAAAAGCTTATGCACTTACCAGGGCTAGTATGTCACTCAGATAACTCCTGAACGGGGGCTGCTGCGCCTGTAACAACAACAAAATACATCACATTCACAAAGTATTTTCTTAACTTTAAACAACAATTATAAACGCAAGTGTTTGAGCAATTATGTCAAGCTTATCTAACCAAGTTATTAGAGGGTTCACAACACATATATACACAAAATAAGCAACTAACAATCAAAACACAATCAAAAGCAAATCAAACTCAATGGCACACATACAAATCAATAAAATACAAACAAAAAATGGACCTGAAGATCTTTAGGCAGGTATTCATGTTTCATAGTGAGATCCATAGCACGCAGTTGTTTAGTAACCTAGACCCTAAACAGTGTAACAGTTGCTGTTAATATCCGGAGAAAAAATTAATTAAACTGCAGACTCATTATACATAGCAACACGTGTACACTATTATGAGATATCATTATATTGTTTTTCTTCACTTAGGTATATGTACTAATGCCATTTTATTAAGTCAGCAGTTCTGTCATCTCTGTAATAGACATGGACAATGATGCTAAGATTGTTGAACTATGATGTGCAAGATCTCCAAGCGAGTCTCAATTTCAAATAGACATTCTTCTTGTAACAGAAAATTTGTGCATAGAGCAACACTAAGATGTGAGACGCATGTTATCACATGCACTGATGCACATAGATTAATAAAAAGTAAATTACAAGATGCCACACAGAAGACAGAATGCGTCTATAATATAATATCAATGATCGATATAATATTAAGTGTGATAAAGAACATATGCAGATAAACCTTTAACGATAATTGTGTTTTGTGTTTGTATCCCCATTTATCTATCTGGAAATGAGTTTTATGTTTGTATCAACATTTGGTTAAATGTGTCCTAAGCTTATTACAGGTATCTGACCAAAAACTTTGCTCCGAATAAGGTCGGAAGAAGGTCAGATCATAATATTATGTTCTTTATTCTTTACATATTTCCAATTTAGACCCTATGTAACTCAAAGCCACGTCATAACAGCAATGAACCTCATATCTAACAATTAAAAGAATATCAAGAAACATTTCACCTACACTTTACAGAGTTTAATCGCAGTTACAATGTTAAGAAGAGGATCTACAGTATAACAAACTTCAACAATCAATGAACACATCCATGATTGTATAAAAACATCAAACTGTATTATTTCAGTTGCCAAAATTGATGTCCCGTTCAATGTTTCTAAGCTTTTTGACAAATCGATATGAAGTTTGGTACGAAAATACCTGTTTGGGCAACTTAGCTGAACTACCATAATCACCACGAGCACAGCTCAATGCATACTGCAAAGCCACTTTGCCACCCATGGAGTGCCCCAAAACAACATCCGGCCAAATCCAATCCTTAGCTTTTACCAAATTAGCAAGATCATTAGCAGCACTCACTATGTCATGAGGCGAATGTAACCCAGATACACCAGCTGATTGCTTCAATCATTTGATCATTACACAGATAAAGTCAAAATTACAGATGAAATCGACTATCAATTGACGATAGTTTCAAAGTTCACAGCTGAATCAAAGATGAAAGTATCATGATTGAGCTAATCAAGTTCAGTTTCTTACCCACAATTCAAACATAAAAGAGAACACAAGTACAAAACCATCTCCTCTTTCTCGAGCCCTCTCCAGCTCCTCGGTGCAAATCGGACCTCCTTGGTGGTGGTGGTGGTGAGAGGTGGGAGACGATGGGGCTGCGATTTGGGTGGGGGGAATTGGAGGAGTGGTGGTGGTTTAGGGTTTGGGATCCTCCAGTTGTTTCATCATCGAGTTCATCGTCTTCATCATCGATTCATCGTCTTCATCATCGACCGACCTCTCCTCGGTAGGGTTTTGTTGGTGATGGTGTGGAGGTCGGTGGCATCGTCTTCATCATCGATTCATCGTCTTCATCATCGATTCATCGTCTTCATCATCGATTCATCGTCTTCATCATCGATTCATCGTCTGTGGAAGCCGTGGCGGGTTGGGGGCGATGTGGAAGCCGGGTTTGAGATAGGGGAGGGTGGGGAGGATGGCGGGTTTGAGAGATGGGGGTGGAACTGTTTCCACCGACAAAAGCGATTAATAAGAATAGAAATAACACATCATTTATCATTAGAATGTCCTGATCAGACAATTCGGTTGTAAGTATGTCATTCACATTTTGACAATTCTAAAAGGGTAAAATGTCTTTTACTATTCCCAATGCTCCCTCTAACACGGGGCGTCAACATTTCATTTGTACCTCTCATGGAGTCGCTGAACAAAAACGCAGTCAAAGTGTCTATTTTATTTTCAACTACTCTCACCCTGTTTTCAAATTTTCATCAATTTTGTTCGTTCAACCCCCAATTTTTATAACTTATATCATCACACACAAACACCCAATACCCATAATTTGTCTACATCGATTCACCCTCTAGAAATTTTCGCCTGTTTATTTCATACAAAAGAGTGATTCTAAAGTGCGATCATACTTTTGTTCCGCAGAAAGTGGTTGCTTATGATGGATAATTATTATTATCATCAGCTTGCATCGTGCCCTTCTTATATCGATTCGCTGAGGGTTCTTGAGGTTGATATACAGTTTGCTAATATGCTGTAAGTGTTCTTCACTGCCATCATCGTCTTCTGCATGTATGTTTTTACGGTTTTGTGGTTGATTAGGGTTGTTTGGTGGAGTTTGAAATGGAATGTGGACATGGGTATTGTTTCTTTTGTGCTGATTTTGAGGCGACATTATGAAAGATTGTTGATTTGGGGGTTTTTGTTTGTTCGATTGTGTATGAATTGACTTCAGGTTCAAAAATTTTACGAATTTCTAGCAAAATTTTGTATTGATTATGCAGTTACAAAGTTGTTTGTTTGTTTGACTTTAGAAGTTAGATTACCTTTTGTAGATAGGCTATTAGTTCAATTCTTTAATGCAGTTGAGTACTGGCAATCTTAAAATTGAAGATAATCAGATGAACTTATTATTTATACTACAACTGTTTATATTATTTGATTTGGTGGTCAAACCTGAGAGATTAAAACAGAAATCTGACATGAGTATGGTCAATTGTGAAGGGTAAAAGATTTTAAATCGGTTGGTGTTTTAGCAGCATTTATCATAGAATCTTTTTTTTTCTGTATATATCAGAGTAAATTTGTGTGTGCCATCAATTTTGAATCACTGTTTGATCAAAAGTCAATATTTTTTTCACTTTTTAACTTGAAGAGGAACAATTAGCTAGTGATTGCTTTTACATAGAGGTGATAAATTTTGGTGGGTTGGGTAAGGGATACAGTTTGGTTCGGGTCAAAACATCAAAATATAGTGTTGTACTCTTAACACCCATTTGCTAGTATTCGAAACACCTATAATGCTAACTGCAGGCTGTTGTTCAATGATATTGAATCTATAGTGAACTCTTTGTATCATGCTCTACCGTGCTGGACGAATATTTTGTCTTAACTCCTGTCTCAATCCATTGTTTGCAGGGCTGCGTCTATACCAAGGGATAAAAGTGGTGCCTTTCTCAGAATGGAGATTGGTTACAGTGACATGGCATATATTTTATCGTTTTTACTCCAGTGGATAAATTTCCCTTGTTCATGTTTGCTTCAAACCTGCCTAAATTGCTGCTATGTGGTTGTACACAAGGTTAGTATTATGTATAACCAGAGGTGGGCAAATGGCCGGTTGGATGACCATGAGCTATCAGCTCAGAGACTGTCTTCTTGGTTGTTAGTTGACCCGAAACACTTTTATCCCAAGTTTTTAGTTTTTTTTAATAAATTGTTAGTGTCATACTTTATTACAAAGTTGTGTTATTTCAGTAGTAATCTAGTGTTTTATATAAAATGATTTTGGGAGGTTTTAGGCATTAAGAATATGTATAGGTGTCGATCGACCGATTTGTCCTAATTCTGTTGAAGCTAATTTTTTGATGGGCAAAATGAACAAAACAGAAATGAACTTTACAGTTAGGATTTTAACTACCAACATCAAACTAGGTTCAAAATAGGACCCAGCTTAACACCTCTGTAACAAATTTATCAACCCAGTTACAAATTTACTACCAATTGTAGTAATGGACGGCCCATTTAAGCATTGATTTTTCAGAAACCGATGTGAGGCATCTTACTTATCATTTTAGTGTATATATATGCCACGTGGCATTTGATTTAACATTTAATAATTTCTTTTATAAACATGTATCTAGAAAAGTTCATTTTATTCAAGCTTGTTAATATTTCTTTCCGAAAACTGCTATCAGTGCTATGTGGCATGGTATGAACCTATTCAACATCACCACATAGGTAAAATCAGTTAAATTGAGGTTGATTGTTAATCAGTAATAAACTATAGTTGGTTTCTATTTTGCCCGTGATTTGAATTGTTTTCTATCAAGAAAAAGTGTAAAGTTCGTTTTTATTTCACACATTGTGCCCCTCCATATATTACCCGCTTGACCCGTTAAAAATACCTGTTGATAGCCAAGCAAAACATGAACATCTTCTTTGATTCATTATCATGTTGATGAGTGATCATAGATTGGTTGTCTTTTAGGTCTTGCCAGATGAAAGGCCAAAGCTTACTTCACGTGGGAGGAAGGCATCCATTAGAGAGTTCTATGGTATGCAAAAGTCAACCGTTTTGTTATTGATCCGAAAAATAATTCTTTCTTGAGTAGGATTTGTAGAACTGGTAAAAAAACACAGTTTTCATGTCATCTTCGATAGTTATAACTCAAATAAATTGCAGATGTTATACTACCATCTCTCAAGCGCCTGGGCACAGACCCATTAGAGCTAGATTTCAATGAAGATGGTATTCAAACTTTTGGTACAAATCCCGTGAAGAAAACTGAAAAAAGGACTAAAAGTTCAGAACTTGATATGGAAAGAGAAGATGAATGTGGTATTTGTTTAGAGCTCTGCACCAAGATGGTTTTACCCAATTGTTGTCATGCAATGTGCATCAATTGCTACCATGACTGGTAAGCTCTATAAATTATAAGTCAGATTTTGGTCATCTTTTCTTGACTTCTAGGCTAAATTTCAAGATTTTTACAGGAACACGAGGTCAGTATCCTGTCCCTTTTGCCGCGGTAGCTTGAAGAGAGTGGACTCGGGTGATTTATGGGTTCTCCATGTAAAGCAGATGTTGTTGACCAAAAAACAGTTTCAAAGGAGGACAAAAAACGTTTCTACAATTACATAAACAAGCTTCCTAAAGACATCCCTGATGCTGTATTTTGGTATACAATGACTACTTAATCTAGCTAATTCAAGTTAATTAGTACAAAATGGTAGCATTTTCTTGTATCTTCGTGTAAGTTTAACGCTAGTATTTGCAGCCGATTTCTGCAAATGAATTGTAAATTTTTCCGGTGTAGAACTTGACCATCTTTACAGCAGAGAATGTGTCTTCTGAAGCTCCCATATTAATGTCATTGTATCATGTCACATTGTTATGTTTTCATCACCTATCACAGTGAAATGCCTTCTTTTGACTTTTAAAAGTCGATAAAAGTCAACTCTAACACTGTCTAGATTAAAGTCAACCACAAACACTTTATAAAACTATCATATTTCATTAACATATAAATCCTACTACATGTGTTACGATCATAGTCATAGACTCGGAAAACACACAACAGTGAAAACTAGAAAACAGGTTCATGGTGATCTAGCCGGGGTATTGTTTACTGCTCAATACGGACCCAAACGGCGGATGAGTAAACCCACCCTTAAGAAAGGACTCGGCAACCACCTTATTCATAGCCTCAGTTAGGTGAACTCCATCCCAATTGATGTACTGGGAAGGGTTTGAACACGAGCTCGAAGACTGGGACCCACAAGTAGCAAGGACATCGAAGTTGTATGGTGCACCACTCGACCCACAACACACTTTAAAAAGCTCCTTGAACCCCAACTTAGGTGCGTTCTTGACAACAGAACGGTAAGCATTCCAATAATCAGCATAAATGATAACAGCATTCGGGTACTTTAGCCGGAGGTCTCGGATCTTGGTTTGGAGGATGGTGTTGTGGTCGTAGCTTTGCTTGTTGAGGCTAGCGACACACCCCATGTTGTCACGGTCTGTGTTGGATGCGAGCGACATGGAGAGGGTTAAGCAGCCGGTGGTCGGGAGGCCTTGAACAACCATGTATTTTGCACCTTTGTCAAGCAATGTCTACAAAACAGATTGTCAAGAGATTTACAGCTTTTGATGCATAGCGTACATTAATTTATGTGCAGTATGGAAGTCAAAAATTCGTCAGGTAGAAATTTTAATGCAGTACAAATCATTGTTTCCTTATAGACTATATCATTCAAGTCTTGTAGCAATGTAATGGGTACCTATGAATGTGATATTGAGGTGGTTAGTAGGTGACATTAAAAGAAAGGTGACATTCCTATATAAATACTTTATAAAAAGTAATTATGATTTATTATATGTATTAACATTATATTAAAAATACATATAAATAGACAATTCAAATTTTTGTAATTCAAACTACTATGTATTATGCTTTTATCCAACACCCTAATTTTATATATACATGAATCCTCCACCGTTAAAAAATAAATCATGACCTATTGATAAATTTAATTTTTTTCATTTAACAACCCACTGATAAATAATAATTGATTTTTGTAATTTGACAATAACACTTTTAGCATTTATTTTTGTTTGCCACTCACAATCTAATTCACATAATCATCATATATGATTTTCACTAGATCTCGTTCACATGCTTATTATCACCAAAAGTGTAAAACATAAGTGAAATCAATGTAAATTTATGATAGATTATGTAACTAAAATCGCCCCTACCAACAAAACAAAATGAAAGTTAAAAGAACATTATTGTATGTATTATTATAAGTAAAATCATATCATGCAATCCAATTAGTCAATTACCTCTAGAAATCCATTGACACTGCGAATAGAAAGCTCTTGAATCGTTTTGCTTTGAACCGTAGATCCAACGGTGTACGCATAATCATTGGCTCCAATTTCACCCACCCAAATCAACGCATCATCAAACACCACCTTACATTCATCAGGAGTTGACTTTGCACTTTTACACTTTTGCCCCTCCAAGTCCTTGTTAAACCAAGCAACCTGAGTTTCTAAAGACTGACTCTGTATATCCAGAGTGAGGTTATTCTTGACAAAGAACGAGTATGGGATCGCGGTGGAGCCCGCGACGGCGTAGTTGACGCCGTGGGAGGTGTCCGCTTTCGGGTTGCGGTAGGGTGGCAAGAAGGGCAGCGAGAGTGACTCCGTCACGAAGTCGATGACTAGACGGCCGTCGGAGTAGCGGTTGGTGGGGTGGTGGAAGAATGTGCTGCCGTATGGGAGGTTGGAGACGTAGGTGAAGGAGTTTGGGCCGCTAGCGGAGGCGGTGTTGCCCGTGTCGGTGTAAGAGTCGCCAAAGGCGTAGATTTTGTTGAATGGACGTGGGTTCGGACCCGCGGAGGCGGTGGTGAAGAGGAGGAGGATGGTGGTGGCCACCGTGATGGTCACCATGACGATGGTGGTGGAAGAAGGTGGCATGGTTGATGATGAACCTTGTGAGTGTTTATGGTGCTTTTATAGTTTAAAACTTGTGATATTACTTAACTATCCTTCTAGTACATGCATAACTATATTATTGCCCGTGACCTTATATTTTATTGGCATTAGAGTATTCACATGTCGTTTTTATATATATATATATATATATATATATATATATATATATATATATATATATATATATGTGTGTGTGTGTGTGTGTGTGTGAGTGAGTGTCTTATATTATGGGGATGGTTGTAAAGGATTGTGAGCGAAAGAGTTAGAAAATTAATGGGGATTATACCGTGTTTCCACATATTTGAAGAAACAGGGTACAATTTCTGCAATTTTTTTAATATTTTTTAAAGTGATTATGAGTGAATGAGAGAGAAAATGTAATGATAAAGATATGAAAAAATATTATTTAGTTGACAATAACAAAAGAAAAAATAATGATTTTAGTGTAATTATAAGGATGAGAATAAAGGATGGATTGTGAATGCTCTTTAGAGCACTCACATCCCATTCTTTATTTTTATTCTTATAATCACTTTAAAAAATATTAAAAATTTTATATATTTTTCATTACTTTTCTCTCTCCTTCACTCATAATCACTTTAAAAATATTAAAAATTTTATAAGGGTTGAACAGTGAATCCTTAAATTTACAGATAAATAATAACATTTTCTCTATATTCCACTCACAATCACTCAAAATCATTCCATATAACATAAATACTCAAACACACATATTTATAAGGCTAATCTGTGAATGCTCTAAGTAATTGACTCTTAAAGATGTAATTCTTATGTCCTTAAAAGGGAATTCTGATAATAAGTAGTGTATTTGATAATTAAAAGATTATGAGTTATATATGTTACAGATTATGATACAAATATAATCCTTACGAGTATAGGATTAGGTGGAAGTTAGAAATGAAAAAACTACGTTTCAAAAAATATTTCAGTGTATTATATATTCGTATACGCGTAAATTAATAAAAGTTTTATTTTGTAATAAAGGAGGAAGAGGTGAAGAATAAGGGGTAATAAATATTTTAGGTGCACTTGAATAATTCGGTTATAGAGCTTTCAATGTTGTGGGATGAATGGTCGCTAACCACCAACTTATGCGGTGAATATTAAATAATAACATTTTCTTTTTCTTTTTCGTATACGGTGACACAAGAATATTGAATGCTTTAGTCTATCAATGCAATGCAAGTCTTTTCTTTTGTTCAAAACAATAATAAACTTCTCTAGGATGTACGTGACTAGAGTTCACAGTTTCAATAAGAATGACCTCCAATTAACACTCGAGTTAAGTTGTGATTGATGAAATGTTAAATTTATTGGTTGAAATTGAGGAAACTATTAAACTAAATCTAAGTCATTTGTTGGTTGAAATTAATACTTCTACTTTTTTAATGCTAAAGCTACTTAAAATGTTAAATTTATTGATTATTTATTTGTTTTTATCATATTCGAATATACCGTTGTGATGATATGTTTATTTATGCATACGCTCCCGAGACGTCAATTTATCTTTTAATCATATGAACTCGTCGCATTGCCCGAATCTAATTCTACTTTTGTATGTTTTATTTGAACTTAACTGAAAATTAATAGATGATATTGTTAATACTCAAGCTTGATACAAATTGGAATGAGCGAGGAAATGAAATGAACAAATGAATAAAATGAAGTGTTACTATTTCACTGTAATGTTTAGTTTTTGTATGAGAGTAAAATGAATCATTTTTATATTGTTTGGTAGACAAAAAAAGAAAAGAATGAAATACAAAGGTGGTGGTGGGTGGTGGTGATGGGTTTAACTGTAAATGGAAAAGATAAGTTGTGGATTAAAGTAGACGATAAAGTACATGTCATAAAAGTACATGTCATACTAACAGGAATTTTAGGCGCACCATAGGTAATTTGAAAAAATCAATTCAAATCGTGACATATTGGTCAAACTGTGACATATTGAAGCCTAAAGTTCACGGTTTGGTCAAACTGTGACATATTGTGCTTCAGAAAAAGTTCTGCATCTCGGGATTGGGTTAATTATTGGGAGTGGGTTTCTTGGTTTTGGTGGTGTATATGTCACGGTTTGGCCAAACCGTGACATATTAGGTATAATATTTAATTTTTTAATATTTTATAATATAAATGTAAGATATTTTATTCAATTTGTAACTTCTAATATTTTTATAGGATTCAAATTTTCTTTTATTTAATTTTTTAGTATTACATACATATATAAGAAACAAACTAACACTTAAAAACTAACTTATAAACATCAATTTTATTAAGTATATATGACTCGTAGTCCTCAAAAATTGATTTATTCAATAACATAACGCATGACAACACAAATATTAATGGATAGGTGGACCCGATTAAGATAACATCTACTTTCTTTTCAAACCAAAAAAAACAAAAAAAAACAGGTGACATGATAACACAAATATTAAAAGCTCCAAGTATTATGCTATCTATCTTGTGTACCCTAAGCAACCAACATAATTAATCCACCGTAATCTATTAATGATCCATGAAGATTCTGCTTCATCCTGAGGCCTTATATTAACAACCCTAGTCCCGCATGTACCTAAACACACTTCCAAAAACCATCAGTTATTTTCGTACGCCGGCGCCGGAGTCGTTCACCGGAAAAAAACAAACCCTAAAATATTATTCTTCAGTTCTTTAATGGACTTCAATCTTCAACACTTTAATCCTCTTAACCATTACAATCACGTGTTTCCGACGTCATCATCATCTTCTCTACACTGCACATATTTCTCCCATCAACCAATAATCGGTGTATACCCCATCGATCACCAGTTGTATTTTCTCAAACTGTTTAGTTTCAGAAATTAATGATGTTTTCATGTGATTTTCATACCTAATTCTGTGATGTATGATTTTTACAGATGGCTTATGGGGCGGCGTTGGATCTCCGTCGTCGGTGGCGCCGCTGTATGGTGAATTGTTTCCGCCGTATATTTTAGTTTATTCTAGTTCACAAAAAATATAAATTAATGTATTTTAGCTTTCAAGAAGTAACTTTTAATATATTTTAATTTTCAAAAAATATAAATTAATGTATTTTAGTTTTCAAAAAGTAACTTTTAATGTATTTTAATTTTCAAGAAATATGAATTAATGTATTTTAGTTTTCAAAAAGTAACTTTTAATGTATTTCAATTCTCAAAAAATATCATTTAATTTATTTCACTACTCAAAAAAATATCTCAACAATATCTCACCGTGACCTTTTGGCCAAACCGTGACCTTTTGATTTAAAAAAATATCTCAAAATGTTACGGTTTGGCCAAACCGTGACCTTTTGATCCGGTTTCTCCCCAAAGTGTCACGGTTTGGCCAAACCGTGACCATTTGATCCGGTTTCTACCCAAAACACCTGTGGTGTCCTCAGCAGGACCCCATAGGAAAAGTATTTTTGACGTGATTAATCATCACTATATGCAACAAACAATAAACCATACCATAAATCCAAGTTGGATGTGAGTCAATGATCTTAGTCATGCGGGTTGGAAGTGAAAGACATTGTTGGGGTGTTTAAATTGGTATTTAACATGCAAATAAGAGATATCCACCATGAAAATGGCTTGAGAGGAAATAAAATCCGAAAAGGCATCATGGATAAAAGAAAAGGTCAAGATTGAGAAATACAAAAAAATGTCATCAGCTTTAAGCTAAGCTGAATTGATAAATAACTTAATTATAAATGTTAACAAGTACATGGTTTTGTCTGTGGCCCAGAGTCCAATTTTGACACAATAAACTTCTGCTATGCCATATGCCTGATGATATATAATAAATATACTACTATAGTAAAAATAAAAGCATTAATCACGTTGAAATCCAAAAAACATCCTTACATTTCATTACCAAAAGAAGCATTCGTAATTTTTAAACATTAGTGGATGCATCTTCATGTTGAATATGTATTAAAGTCTAATAAAAAATAGTTCATGGTTGATATAAAGATCTAAATACTTAAATTTATGCCTTAAATACTTAACTTTATGTCTTACTTTAGTTTGCTAGCAAGTTTCTCTTGAGCTTTTGTTGGCTCGTGTGCACCATGAAATGAGCCTGAAAACAAACCATAGAAGAGCATGAGAGCAAGAGTAGTCTCATATTTTCGAAGTAGAGTCCGCACTTGAAGATATAATGTCCCTGTCTGAACTAGAGATGTCTTTTAAAATCGGTTAATGGTCTTAACTATATCCCTTTTGAATGCATCATAGAGTAGGTCATGGGTTCCTCTTTCATAATGTCAACAAAGTTTGGACACTTGGCATAGTAACCTCTCTATTTATAAGTCCTACATATTGTTATTAACAAAAAAAAGGATGTATAGAGAGATAATATAATGAACTTTGTGTGTTGAAAATAAGAGCAAAAGAAAACTTTTTACTCATAAAGTTTTGAAGCAACTACTTATGCAGAAAGAAAAAAAAAAGAGAAATCAATCATATCTTTAGAAAATAATAAAATAGATAGCATGTACTCATTAGATGATAGTTAGGTATTTTTTGTATAAAATGAGGTGACCATTAGCGACAGTGACTTTGAGGGAGAGGGCTTGTGACGTTGTGGAGTTATGCTTCGGTGATGGAGGGATAAGGTGGTGGTGAGGAACGTAGCAAGGGTATTGTTAGTTATAATATAATGAAAGAGTATCTTGATCATTTTACCTGAGCAAGAGTAAAAATTTAATGGATCATATTGTTAATACCCAAACTTGATATAAATTTAAGTGGGTGGAATAATGGAGTAGAACATTACCATTTCATTATCATGTTTAGTTATATTGTAAGAATGTTATGAATCATTATTTTATGTTGGTTAGTAAACATGAAAAAGGAAGGAATGAAATACAAAGGTGGTGGTGGTGTCCGGTGACGGACAATGGTAATCAGTGGTGGTATAGTAGTTGGCGGCGATGGTGGTGGTCGTTGGTGATAGCGGGTAGTAGTGGTGCAGTGGTGGGTGGTGTTGTGGTGTTGAGGTGTTGGTTGGTGGTCGATGGAGGTGTTAGTGGTGGGCGATGATGATGGGGTTGGCGGCAAAGATGGTGGTGGGAAAGAATGATGAAAGAAGGAATTGAATGAGAAAAAACAAGGGATGACGAAAGAATAATTTTAGAGGGTTCATTTCATTCTATCATAATGGTTCATTTCATTCCGTCTTTTATTCAATAAAATGAGGATATTATCCATTGGGTCTTACAGCCAAACTGTGCGTAAAGGAAAGTTGTTGTCTCCGCATATCACTGTTTTTTGGTCAAGAGTGCGCACGTTGTTCGAAAACCTTTTGAACAAACTACATATTTCTAAACGAAGCTAGAACCATTAGAGCACTTCATATTAGCTCTTAGATGGCATAGAATAGGCTCAGATTATTGAAGAATATAGTTGTTTCTAGAGAAACTAGAAAAGTTTGAATATACTTGATATCTTCATAGAAATAAGATTTTTCTTTGTATGAATCTTAGAATAGTCTAGATGAAGAACCATCTAGAACGGCCTTTAAGTCTGTAATTAGGTGGGTTATGGGTATGCCTCAATTAAAAGCCACCCAAACATAGACACAAGTCTAATAGAACACTAGTACACACCTATATTTCAATTAAGTGCGTAATTTTGATTTTCTTATGTTATACTAGCTTTAGTAAACCCGTGTATTACACGGATTTAATAAATAATATATTAATATAATAAAATTTATTATTTATAAATGATATTATAAGATACGATATGACTGACTATAACTAATAAAACAGTGATATTAATATTTTAAAATTTTAATTTTAAATTTTTTTCAAAAAAATAAACATTTTGTTCTAAAACAAACCGTATAAAAATGTCATTTTTAAAAATTTTCTTATCATAACTCCCAAATGCAATTATTTTTTATTTTAAAAAATTGAATTTTTAAAAATACCAATTTAAAAATATTTAATATTTTTAAAAAAGTTATATGCTTTAGAAAAATTAATTATTTATAAAATTTTGTTTATTTAGAAATAATATTAATAAATAGATCTCTTTTTTAATTTATTAAATGTAAAAGAATGTTAAATAATATTATTAGTAATTAAGGTAATTATTTAAGAGGAGAGATAGGCGGGAAAATTTTGGTGATGATGATTGTGGTGCTGCCACGTGACATCTCGATGATTATGGTGCTGCCACGTGGCATCTCAAGTTACTCTTTTATTAGAGTAAGAAGATGTATCATTTAGTGTTAAAAAAATAAAGAAAATCAAGATAAAATCAAAAGATATTAAAAAAATAAAAAAAGGAAAAAAACACCGGAGATTGTGCCTTAATCGGAAAAAGCCACCATTTTCTTCCAATTGCGATTGAATTTAAGGCTTTTGCCTCTGACGCTTTGTATGTTACTTTAACCATTGCGCCTCCACCATCACCATTTGATGAAGTCTCACTACGCTTTGAAATTACGCCTAGGCGAGTAGGCGCTCGCCTTCATCGCTTTTGACAACACAGGTACAAACACACTGTATTCTTCTCTTGTCGTAGTAAACAACATTTGTTAACCAAGCTTGTAGCAATTACTACCATATGCTTTAGTTATTACTAACACTGATGTAAGATGGTTGAACTTAGAAGGATTTTAAGTACCGCACGAGAGTCGATGAATTATCCTATGACAAGTAGTGTCGGAGCAAATGATGCATACGGGGAAAGCGACTGATGCAGGAAATGGTGTTATTACCAAAGACAAATGAGGACAATATGAATCTCAAAAAGGATCAAGGAAAGACCAAGGTAAGTCCAAGGATTGTAGCCTAGAAAAAAAGAGTTGGCGGCGTGTAGACGGGTCTTCTTGAAATAGGAATTCTGGTTGAAGAGCTCCTCCAATGATTGGGCGCATTGGAAGTTTTATGATCAAATATCACCATAGATTCAACAAAATGTTTTCATTTGAATTAACATTTAGCATACCCAAAAAACATAACCTAACTTTCTTCATACAGACAATTAGGTATTAATAGTAGTATGGATTCTTGTATCATATAGTCTTTGTTAGTGATGTGCTTACAAGTTCATGGTCAAATATCACCATAAAATTAACAAATTTAGCGACATTAACCCTAGAAGGTTGCAAAGCTTTCAATACACGTTTGTTATAACTAACCAAGAGAGTTATAGAAAACACTCAATATAGCAATTATACTTATGAACTCTATCATTCAACCCTAGAAGGTTGCAAAGCTTTCAAATGACACCTAGATCAACGTTGATACGAGGCATCAAGGGAGTTATTAAATAGACACAATTTAGAACATCAAATAAGTCATTCATTTACAACAAATATAATCAAGTTTTATTACATACGAATGTTGATACATAGGCCAGTCAGTATATATCACAACAATGGAGTTATTGATCGAGTAAACAAAGAAACTACAAAAAATGTATCGCACAACGAACCTACACGATATGAAAAATGTATGTAGGTCAACGTTGATAGAGATCCTATTGCATTTACCTTAAATTTACAAAGAAGAAGATGTATGGTGATCATCAACGAACTTGCTCTCATAAATTCAATAAAGTTATTGATGAAGTAGAGAAACTACCTTTAACTAATTCAGATATGGCTTGCACAGTATCCGTCCCATCCACCTTTCCATTGAATTTACGTATGGCGCGCAAAACTCTTATTTTTTGCCTTTGTTTAACGGGAATTTTAGGCGCACGGTAGGTAATTTGAAAAAAAAACCGATTCAAACCGTGACATATTGGTCAAACCGTGACATATTGAAGCCTAAAGGCCACGGTTTGGTCAAACCCTGACATATTAAGCTTCAGAAAAAGTTTTGCACCTCGGGATCGGGTTAATTATTGTGAGTGAGTTTCTTGGTTTTGGAGGTGTATATGTCACGGTTTCGCCAAACCGTGACATATTGGGTATAATATTTAATTTTTTTAATATTTTTTATAATATAAATGTAAGATATTTTATTCAATTTGTAACTTCTAATATTTTTATAGGATTCAAATTTCTTTTATTTAAATTTTTAGTATTACATACATATATAACAAACAAACTAACACTTAAAAACTAACTTATAAACATCAATTTTTATTAAGTATATATGACTCGTAGTCCTCAAAATTGATTTATTCAATAACATAACGCATGACAACACAAATATTAATGGATAGGTGGACCCGATTAATATAACATCTACTTTCTTTTCAAAACAAAAGAAAAAGAAAAAAACAGGTGACATGACAACACAAATATTAAAAGCTCCGAGTACTATGTTATCTATCCTGTGTACCCTAAGCAACTAACATAATTGATCCACCGTAATCTATTAAGGATCCATGAAGATTCTGCTTTATCCCGAGGCCTTATATTAACAACCCTAGTCCCGCATGTACCTAAACACACCTACAAAAACCATAAGTTATTTTCGTACGCCGGCGCCGAAGTCGTTCACCGGAAAAAACAAACCCTAAAATATTATTCTTCAGTTCTTTAATGGACTTCAATCTTCAACACTTTAATCCTCTTAATCATTACAATCACGTGTTTCCGACATCATCATCATCTTCTCTACACTGCTCATATTCTCCCATCAACCAATAATCAGTATATACCCCATCGATCACCAGTTGTATTGTGTTGGTGAGTATCATTCTTCTATCTTGTTTTGCTTTGATCGATTAATTATAAACATGAGTAAGTTTTGAATTAAGTTTTGTATAGGTGAGATTATATATTGGTGTTTGAATATCATTTAATGTATTTCAATTCTCAAAAAATATCATTTAATTTATTTCACTACTCAAAAAAATATCTCAAACCGTGACCTTTTGGCCAAACCGTGACCTTTTTTATTTAAAAAATATCTCAAAATGTCACGGTTTGGCCAAACCGTGACCTTTTGATCCGGTTTCTCCCCAAAGTGTCACGGTTTCGCCAAACCGTGACCTTTTGATCCGGTTTCTCCCCAAAAACACCTGCGGTGTCCCCGGCAGGACCCTTGTTTAATAGGAGTTTGTTGCATTGTTTTATTTTATATCTTTTTCGAATACAATTATTCGGGCTTTGAGTTGCATGCAAATATTTTTGTTTTGTTTAATGGGTGAGGTTATTCTACAAAGTGTATTTTTGCTACAAAGTGAGAGAAGACACAATGAGCCTAAAAAAATCACAAAAAAATTAATATCTCACAATCTAAATCGTATTTTAAAAAAGTAATTCGGAGCCTCTGTTCCTCTCGTTGTCCTCTTTCAGAAAAAATTAAAAAAAATAAAAAAATTCATTGTGTATTTATATGACACAATGACGTTATTGTGTCTTTTATATTGACACAATGACGTCATTGTGTCTTTCATAATGACACAATGAAATCATTATGTCTTTCAGAAATGACACAATAAAAAAACGTTAATTTTTATTTTTTTTTAATTTTTCGTTTATTTTTTTCTTAGTGAGGACGACTAGGGGAACAAAAGCACCGAATTACTTTTTTGAAATTCGATTTAGATTGTGAGATATAATTTTTTGTGTCTTTTTTTGACTCATTGTGTTTCTCACACTTTGTAGCAAAAACACACTTTGTATTTGAACCTTTTTCTTGTTTAATAATCTCTTTGTTATTGTGTTTTCAAAGAAAAATAGTGTTGTTAAGGAAAATAATCCGTTAATTAGAAAGATAATGTGGTGGAACATATTAATATTTGCTTTAGAGAGATACTGTATAATTATAATGTTTAAATCTTCCTAACAATGGGCCCCACATTACCCATTTAAGTCACTCGAACGACATGAACTTCTTCGCATAACGGCCATTAGCAAATATGACGAATCTTAACAAAATCCTTTGATGTTTTCATGTTATTTTAAATCTACAACTCTGCAAGTAGAAGACTATTATTTATTAAAGAAACGATAAAGATACGAGTGACATGATAAACTCAATAAGTTATAAAGCATTCATGTAATTTGGGTATTCTCGTAAGTGCATATACGGAAAGAATCGAAATTTGAAAGCCGGTGATAGACAAGTTAAATGCAAAGCCCTCGGTTTAAAAGGCTAAAACACTATCATACGAAGGAATAATTAGTCTCTTAAAGGCAACTTTAGAAAGTATTCCCTCATATTATCTTTCATTAATTGAATAGTAATACCTTGAAATGAAGCATAAGGAAATTGATCTGAGGAGGATCAGACATAAATAAGAAGATTAGACGAGTTACCTGAAAGAAAAAAAATGATATCACAAAATGGGGGGGGGGGAGGTAGGGATGAGGGGTATAAAGAGATTTAAATATTACTCTCTTATTGAAATGCTAGTGGTGTTTAAAGATAATCAAAATCAGATCTTAGCTTAGGTCATCAATGCAATACATGAAACTCTAGATTATTCAAACCAATTTCGGTAAAAAATATACATCTTAAGATTTTGAAAAATCATCAAAAGCGCGAGTCAACAATTATTATACAAGATGGAAAACATGGCTAATTGGGTAGGAATTGGAAAAGGGAGCCAAATTCAATCCGAGAATGGAATGAAATTAACCAATTAATGAGGTTGATCAACAATTATAGCCCAACTGAAAACAAAGAAGTAGGAGCAGCAAAACAAATATAGCAAGCTTTTCACGTTAAGCTAATCATACAACAAATCCCGTTGGCAAGAGGAATTAAATTTGCGGAGTGGATCATTTCATGGAATAATTGGGATCCTCATAATGTAAACTATTTCACATGATGAGTACAAATGGATATAATTGCAGACAAATAAAATATTTTGAAAGGGTGGGGAAATTTCAAATCCTTTATATGGTAACCGTGGTTTCTGATTTGGAAAACGCTCAACACCTCCTTTGTCACCCCGGGCCCAGAGAGGCGGGACGTAACGATTAGTAAACAATAACCAAAATGCAGCGGAAACTAAATGGTTTATTTCATAATGTCAAATGATATTTACATTAAGATATTGGCTTTGTTTCCAATTCACAAGGTGATTCCATCTATGATCTATAGGTGTCGTGATCAGTCTCTCGGTAAATATTTCTTGAAGCTTTGACAACTAAGGCTTCTAGGCTCAACTTGTGTCTTTAAGCTCTACCCACATATCTTGCATCGGAACGGGGTAACTTCTAAAGCTCAACTATTCTCCCTAGCTGCACCTGAAGACATGCTCAAAAAGAAAAAGTGTCAACTAAAAAGTTGGTGAGTTCAAGTGGTTTTGTTTCGAGAATAAAAGAGTCTCATAAAGTTCGTATATCAAAGTATTATATTTAGTATATATGTCGTGGGATCACAACCAACCCTGCACTCAGTCCCGGCTTGCCTCTTCTAAAGTTATGTTATACCGGTTAACCCCGCAGGGAGAAGCTGAGCCTGTTAGCATGTGGATCCGTACCTGCCAGTAAGGTCCACGTTTGTTTCTTATAAAACCTGTCACATGCCACTACGACCCTTTCGGATCTCCAGTGGGGGTGCCTCCCTGTAGCGGGAGCCACTGGGTGTGGGGGATTCCCCAAATAGATCTATCCATATAAACAAGCGGTTCACAGAAGAATTAATGATTGTGATTCATGTATCAGCAGGTATCAACAAGTCCACAACATAGCATTATATAATATCACAAAATAATAGTTTTCAGCTTTAAAATAAAAATAGAGCATGCTTCATCCCCAAAACTTAAAATAAAAAGGGGACACGAGAACTCACCTTGTATCCTTAAATAATTCTGAGCTTGATAAAGAAAAAGGATGATCACCAACAAAGCAATCCTAACTAGAACATATAAGATTCACATTTAGACTTAGCACGATGTTATTACATGCATGCGGTTGAGCTCTTTAGTTAATTTAAGTTGGTGATTAATATCCTTAATGTATCTTAGCTCCTTGTGTATTTGTTAAGTGTCATGAGTTAATTTGTGTACATTAGGTTAACTAATGCATTTAATCAAGAATTGAGTCTTAATTTAAATAATGTAGAAAAACCAATTTATATTATGGGTTCCAAATCTTTAAAATAAATCGCATTAACGATAATGTTTCAAACAACGTTTATAATGTTCACATTCCCATCATATTAGTTAACTTGTTTGACGCTAACTAATCCAATTATTGATGATAGTTAACGATATTTTATATAAAAAGGGTGTTACAATTAATATCTATTTCAAAATACAATGAGATGACTAACTATTAATGACAACAAGATGATAGGTCATTATGTTGTTTTAGGTCCTATATCTTAAATAAACGTATCGATGTCGGTTAACCTAAATATTCATTGCATGAAAATACAAATGTACAATCGTATTTGTATGAATTACTTCTCTAAGTCTTGTATGATTATATGTTACACGATATAAGCTTATTTGTATCGTCTATGACATGTTATAACTATTTCTCAAAAATATAATGTTTCATATATCTTATCTAAGTCAATTTCGAATAAATAACATTGCTAATTAAATCTCGAGTCCAAACCATCTATTTAAGTCAATTAGTTATAACAAGTGACGTTCATCTTTCGTTTATAGTTCATGTATTTCATAATTTACGCCTTTAATTATTTAGAGCTCAATAACACGTATGCAGATTATAATTAAATCTCAAATGCGTGCGCGTGCGATGTTACCTTCCCCTCGATTCACGTTCACTAACCCACTGGTATTGCCTTCGATCTCTCTTGTTCTTGTTGTTTACGACCCGTTGACCTCAGTTGACCAAGTTGACCAGTGATTAGCCAAAACCCTACCTTGTTGTTCTAACACAACAATTACCATTATCGACTCCAACAACCTCATTCACAACCATTTTCACCATCACCATTATATCAACATCCAAGCCCAACATACCACCAAGACTATGACCTAACTAGACCAAATCCTAAGGATCCCGTCTAGTATCTAACATGCAAACCACAAGGACAACATCAAATGGCTGTAATTCACTTCAAACAGCAAGAACTTCGAAGGGAAAAGGGTCAAATTGTCTTGATTCCCGTTGTTATCTTAACCAAATCACTTGTACAACCTTAGTTATTTGACTCTTGGTATAACAAATATATCTTTGATGCTTCTATCATTGATAACACTCGGTACTGGACAAGGTATGTTATCTCGAATAGGAGGAACCATGTGTGACCATGCAAAACAAATTAGAATCACGGGTGCACACGTAATTGTAATTTGTCGTGCATGAGAACTCTGGCAACTCTATTGGGTGATAACGGATACGGTCGGTACAAATTCTCAATTCCATACTTAGAGGCATGAGGCCTCGAAATCAACACAAAACCACATTATCGATATGCAAACAAATCCTTCATTCCTACTAGCATGAAAGTTATCATCTACCCCGAGCCTTAATGAGATTCGTGTTATGACATTAGCCCTAGTCTCTATGAGACGTACTCTTTTAGCATGTTTCTCAGGTCACAGGAACGCATAAGCCTATGATGCACGCTACAGGAAACACACTCAGGACATGCATTCATCAGTTTCATTTAGTTGCATTGAATATTTGTTTTGGCATAATATTTTCAGACTTTCAGTGTAGTTTACATTTCAGTTTTACGCTTCCGCACTGTTATTCATTTCTTTTATGTACTCTGATTTAAGTCAAACGTTTATTTTTAAAATTCATATAGTGTCGTTCGATATGACTGTGTCTGAGATCCTGGTATGTCACACGCCTAACGGTAAAACCCCGTTCGTGAAAATTGAGGGTGTGACATCCTTGCATCATGTTCTTTCGTGGTAAGTATTTAAGGGCATATTAGTGTTTATATTAAATATCAAAGAAATTTATTATACTAGTACTAGTGTGCGAGACCCGTTTGGTGCAGCAGGACTATAAAACTTGTAAGATTTCGTGTATTTGGCTGTCCTTTGCTTGTTGTGCTAAGTGCTAACTAATAATTTTGAAAACGGACTAGGGTGTCTGGTTCAGCTGGTTTAACAGTACACTCGGTTCAAAAACCAATTTTTTTACCAATTTAGTTATATTTCTAGTGGCATACAATAAGTCATGGGCGTGAAATACAATTCATTTTTTTTGTTTGGGCGGAAGGTTTTTTATATAGAAGTTGGACACAACTTTGTTTTATACACAATCAACATGAGATGGAAACATTTTCTATAGTTTAGGTTTAACGACAAAATTGTAAATTTAATATAGATTATGCATACTTGTATGAATGACCGATTTAACCAGAAATTGAACTGGATGTTTTTTCATGAATGGTGATTAAACCAAACTATATGAACTTGAGTTGAATAAAAAAATCAAACGAAACTAGAGCTATAGGAGATTAGAGTTAACTAGTATTAAGCCTACCGCGTTACGATGGGGGCGTAAACCATACCAAGTAACACCAATATCATACCACTATCAGCGACTATCAATAACGGAAAATCTCATATTAAACAAACAAAAAAAGCGTAAAGTATACGTAAAACGTTGGACCATACATATGACATATAAATTATTAAAAACATAATAATGTTGAACCACACGTGCACGTTATGACGTGTTAATTTTTAAAATTTAGACCGTAAATCGAAAACTTTGTAAAATATGAAAATAATTGGGAGACTAAAGTTGAAAGTGAAAAATTTTAGGGGTTAAATGAGAAATATATAAAAGTATTAGGTTTAAATCAAAAAGTTAAAAGGAAAAAAAAGATACTTATAATCTTTTATACACTTGGTACAACATCTAATGCATCTTTAAGTTGGTAATTAGTAATATTTAAACCATAAATCGAAAATTTTGTAAAAGATGAAATTTATTAGGAGATTAAAGTTGAAAGTAAAAAATTTTAGGGGTTAAATTATAAAATATGTAAAAGTATTGGGTTTAAAACAAAACGTTAAATGAAAAAAAGATATGTACAAACTTTTATACACTTGGTACAACATCTAATGTATTTTTAAGTTGGTAATTAATAACATTTAAATTCATATGGGTATCTTGAGAATGAATTGGAAAACATGAGCAGGCCAAACAGGATCCGTGTATCGTAGAAATCGGGTAAATGTTTTTAAACGAGAAAATGATTGGAGAATGGAAGTGGTAATGACATGCATACACCCTCTAATCAATTGGTATATGTAATGGATTTTAATAATCCAAACTATTACTCAATCACCAATAATAAATCATACTAATAATTTGGCACATGACACAGTTATCTTTCACTTTTATTACGAACGAAAGTCCCACTAGCATAATTATTATAGATTCACACTTGATTTTTATTTTAATCACGATTTAGCTTGTATGATTTTCATTTCATTCATATCAATATTGCGAATGAAACCGAATGTAAATCAAATGTAATTATTTGATAATTATGTTATTAGGACTAATTGAAAATACAAATAAAAGTTGAGAGTGCTATTAAGCAAATTAATAGTATGAAATGTTACCAACCAATAAATAATAATTTAGATTATTAAAATCCAGCTTATCATAGAAATATCACCAACATAAAACACTTTACAAATCACCCTTTGAGTTATAACATCTCATTAATGGTCTAAAAGTTTTATGAATTTTACGAGTAACCTAATTAAAGCACTTTTAAAACTTAATAACTTGATTGAAACAAACAAAAATACTAATAACCTGAATTAAATACAAAAAATATAAATAACTTAATTAAAACATTTTAAAACTTAATTATTATTATTATTTAAAGTTTTCTCATTTTCAAATTTGAACTGGTTTTAAGAAAAGTTATTTTCATGGTGCCTTGTAGCACGACTGCACGAGCCACGATGTCTTTTTAAAAGCCAAATAGCGGGCGTTAAATCTTGTCGAGAAAGCAATCAGCTACACACGAGAAACCAAAGGTTGCCATCCAATCGCAAGATCACCACCGCAGGATCCAAGTAAAACACCCATCCAACGAACCACAAAATACCCACAGAAAAGTACAAGTGGTCCCTATCCCACTGGATCACCATCACGACCCGACCGCATATCCACGGATCTAAAAGTCTGATGAAGCAACTTCAACACAACGCGTGAACTCATACTCGTTTCTCGTTTGAAATTTCTTCATGACGACGTTTTCTTAGGGTTTATACTTTATACTCAGATCTATTGCAGTTCGAAGTATTGACGATTGATTGATTGATTTTGTGCTAGTGAACTTAGGGTTTTCAAGTTGAATTTCAACTTGAAACATGGCGAGAGTTTACGATAACTGGAATCGACTGGTGCGAGCAACTCTCCGGAGAGAGCAGCTTCGAGTTGCCGGACAAGGTCCCGAGAGGAAATCGAGTGGACTCGCTGGTGCAGTTCCTGATTCGCTTCAGCGGACCACCAATATCAATGCGATCTTGCAAGCGGCTGATGAGATTCAAGCCGAAGATGCGCATGTTGCGAGGATATGTAAGTTAAATTTGTTTATGTATGGCTGTTATACGTTTATATTCCATCCGTATTAACGTTACAAGAACTGTAAATTGATACTTGATGCGAATTTAGTGCATCGTGAAAGGTCAAGTTAATGTGGATTTTGCTGCCTGTGTAGTTTTGTTCATTTTGATTGGCAAAGTAATCCAGATGAAGTTTGGAATTCCTTTCACAGTTTTAACACAAAACTAGCCCTTAGGCATCTGAAGTGGAATTGTGCCCTGTATTTTTGAGTGAAGATGGAGGGATTAGGTAGAGAGCTGCACTAGAAGTTATATGTTTATATAGGTTCTGTTTAAGATACTGAATTTGAGCTGGAGACGAGGGACTTTCTATTGCTAAAGTTTCGTTTAGCCTGAATAATTCAACAAAAAGATTGTCGGTTAGAAGAATCCATGAGAGCTACTTAAAATCTCAAATATCTTTAGTTACTACATCCTGGAGATTCAATGACAGCGTGAAGTTGTTTTTATGCAATTAAGCATTTACTTTTTTGTTATATGCCGGTGTCTTGAGGAAAATCAATCAATCTTAATTAAACATACAAGTCATTGACCATTCTGTGATTTTCAAGGGAGTGTTTAGTTTGTCATTGCCTTCTAATGAGGAAAACTTCTAAGAACTAAATATGCTAAATATTGATATATTTTTTAACGGATTTAAGAATGTTTTGTAACTATGTACTATTGTGCATGGTGTGGGGATATTTTAAGGTTATGTTCATTGTTTTAAAAAGTGATTGAGGCGTGTGCCTTGAGGCGCGCCTCGAGGTGAGGCGCCCAGAAAACGAGTATGAGGCGGTGGCTCAGGGGTTTATATTGTACGTGCGCCTCACAGGGGCTGAGGCACTAAGAAAGGTTGCGCCTCAGGTGCGCCTCAGGGCGTTTTTCTGTTTGTTTTCGATATTTTAGACTTTTTGTGTCAGTTTCAAACATTCCATGTCTTTTTAATGTGTGCTTATGATTTTTTGATGAATCCGATTATAAAATTAGTCTGTATTTTATTTTTTATAAGATATATAATTTTTATATTTATTTTTTAATTCTGCCTCGGGCTTACGCCTCAGTTTGCCTCGAGGCTTACGCCTCATGAGGCGAACGGAAAACGCCTCGAGGCTCAATTCCGTACTTTTAAACCTTGATTATGTTCATATTTTCAAAATATGTTGACATGGTAGAATATTGTTTTTAGTGTTAAGTTTTTTAGTTTTAAAGCATATTGGTTATGTTGCTTGTATCCTTCCAATCAGTATTTATGATTTTTGGCTGAATTATAGTTAGTTAAATCTCATAGTTACATATTGGGTCCTAATTATTGTTCAAATAACTTTTATTTTTCAATCTTAGTGTGTGAGCAGGCATATTCTATGGCTCAGAATTTGGACCCAACTAGTGAAGGAAGAGGAGTTCTTCAGTTTAAGACCGGTTTAATGTCTGTGATCAAGGTAAGACGGAGACCACAGATTTGAGTTTCTCTTTATTTTATGTGTATGAATATCTGAACTGTAGCAACATTTCTCCATAGGTTTTTTAGGCCAAACTATCTAAGAATCTAATCTAGTTCATTATTAAGAAATTAAAATTTTGGTTTGTTGCAGCAAAAACTAGCCAAAAAGGACGGAGGCCGAATAGACCGTAACCGTGATGCTCAGTACCTATGGGATTTTTATCAGCGTTACAAGCGAAAACACAAAGTTGATGAAATACAGAGAGAGGAACAAAAATTGCTTGAATCTGGAACTTTCAGTACAGACATGGACAGGTACACTTCCATTCATTGTTCTCGACTTCTTGTGCGCATTATTTTCTTATAATTGTTTGTGCATACAGTATATCCTTTGGCATGAACATGCTACTTCTTGAGCTATGGTAAAAATAATAATATCACATGTTAAAAATAAATGTCTAATTAGAAATTTCTATATTGTTTTCAGCCTGGGACTGAGATCTCGAGAAACTAGAAAGGTATTTACCACACTGAGAGCTCTTGTTGAGGTAATGGAGGCCCTTAGCAAAGATGCTGAGCCTGATGGAGTCGGAAGATATATTGTAGAAGAGGTTTCTCACTATTTTGTCCCTCCATATATTAATAATACATTAATACGTGTTACCCTTTTCATTTTTTAATTTTTTAACTATTTATTTCAGTTAAAAAGGTTAAAGAAAACAGATCAAGGATTGTCAGGGGATCTAACGCCTTACAACATTGTTCCTCTTGAAGCACCATCTTTGATAAATGCTATTGGGTTCTATCCAGAAGTAAGTTAGATGCCTATTTTAGCAGTAAATTTGTTTTTTTTTGAATGGCAAACTTATCCGACTCCTAAATTACTCCATGTTACACCATTGCCTGGGTTTGAACCCAGGACCTCTCCTCTAAGTGACAAAGCCTCTACGAAGTTGGCTAGCCCCACGTTGGCAGCAGTAAATTTGTTATAAATATTTTTCATTGCACTGCAAAGTATTATTGTGATGCACTTTTGGGCATGACCTTTTTAAATAAGGCCTCTTTTGTTTATTTTGATTCACAGATTAGGGCTGCAATATCAGCACTTAGATATCATGAACAATATCCTAGGCTTCCAGCTGATTTTGAGGTTCCTGCACAGCGTAACCTAGACATGTTTGATCTCTTGGAATTTGTGTTTGGTTTTCAGGTTTGGATTCTTCCATAGCTGAAAATTGTTAGTTTTTGCAGGCTTGTTGGAATGAGCTGTTGACAAATTTGGTTCAAAATCAGTTTCTTATTCACTATAAGGATCATTGTTGGTTATGGCAATTTTCTTGTAGTTTTGTGCTACTCTTGTCACTTAGGAATACATATACTAAAATAAGATCATTTGTCACCAAGACCTATCAGAAGTATTTATTAAAATTTAAAATCATCATAGATGTTGTCAGTTTGGAATTTTTTTTCCTTTTATAGCGAAGCATAAGCCTCAAAAACATATACTGAATAAGATAATTTGTCACCAAGACCTACCAGAAGTATTCGTTAAAATCATGATAGTTGTTTATATGTGCAGAAATATTTAGTGGAAATGTTTAATTTTTTTATTTACGGTGACATTATATGTGCAGAAGGACAACATCAGGAATCAACGTGAGAATGTTGTTCTTGCTTTAGCAAATGCACAATCACAACTTGGTATACCTGTTGAATCTGATCCAGTGAGTAATGCTATTTGCGTATCTAAACATTTTATCAGTTTCTCTAACTGTTTCTTCAACTTCCAAGTTTGTGAGCATCATTAATAGAAAAATGTTGCTGATGTGTGCTTTTTAATAAATTTTAGAAAATAGACGAGAGAACAATTACGGAAGTTTTCCTGAAGGTTCTGGATAATTACATCAAATGGTGCAAATATCTACGTATACGTCTGGTTTGGAATAGGTGATGTACTTGCACTGGTATCTGCCTACTATATATATCTTTCTTATGGTTTGCTAATTCTATGAGAAATTGCTTTTAACAGTTTACAAGCCATTAATAAAGACAGAAAGCTTTTCTTGGTTTCACTCTACTTCTTAATCTGGGGTGAAGCTGCAAATGTGCGTTTTCTTCCAGAATGTATTTGCTATATATTCCACCATGTAAGCCTCTTGTCTCTATTGGTTGATCAATTTTCTAACTTTGGAATTTCTTACGTCATGCTTGATTTGGATTCTTTCTTCTTATAATGGATACTGATTAGTTTTGGGATTACTTAGATGGCGAAGGAATTAGATGCTACTTTAGATAGTGGAGAAGCTAGCCCTGCTAACAGTTGTGTTGGTGAATCCAATATAGTGTCTTTTTTGGCCCAAGTTATTCAACCTATTTATAACGCATTGTCTCAGGTCGGTGAATTCCTACACATTTTTTGTTGATAAATTAATATGGTGCATATTTTTTTGTAACAAGTTAGTTATTAAGTTGTGGTGATCACATCTTTAAACACTTGATATCCTAAAATAATGATTCCTGGTGTACGATTACTTGCAACAATTGATTTTTTTCGCTGCAATGTTTTGTCATTATATTTTATAACTAACCTTTAGTAAAATTTTATCCTTTCAACAGGAAGCTGCAAGAAACAATAATGGGAAAGCTGCTCACTCAGCATGGCGGAACTATGATGATTTTAATGAATATTTCTGGTGGGTCTTGGTCATAAATATCTTATTTCAGTATATGATTTGGTGCTTATACTTTGCTATAATTTCAGGTCACCCGCCTGCTTTGAGTTGAGCTGGCCTATGAGAAAAGAATCACCATTTCTTCGAGAGCCCAACAATAGAAAAAGGGTTGGTCATTGCATGTATATTTATATCGTTATCTATTTTTTGTGTGGCCAACTTTTAATTTTATTTTCCAATCATCAGACTGGAAAAAGCACTTTTGTTGAGCATCGAACATTTCTTCACTTGTATCGTAGTTTTCATCGTATGTGGATCTTTTTAATAGTCATGTTCCAGGTACACTTAACTTTCACAAATTTTCATTCATATGTTTTTTTTGTTAATAATCTTTTTCATTATGTTTCAGGGATTGACAATTATAGCCTTCAATGATGGAAAATTAAATCTGGATACTTTTAAAACTTTGCTTAGCATCGGTCCAACTTATGCTATCTTGAAGTTTTTAGAATGTGAGTAGTTATTTATGTTCCAGCTCTATAAATTTTAATTATTTTTCTCCAGCTTATGTGTGATATTTTTTTTATTTTATGTAGGTTGCTTGGATGTACTGTTAATGTTTGGTGCGTACAGCACAGCTAGAGGCATGGCAATATCAAGGCTGGTTATTAGGTTCTTTTGGGGTGGATTGAGCTCAGTGTTTATAACATATGTATATGTGTAAGTCTATAATCATCTTCTTTTATAGCATTTTATGCACTTCTGTAACTGATCCTTGTTTTTGTGACAATGAATTTTCCAGAAGAGTCATGGAGGAAAGAAATAACAATTCTTCAAATTCATTGTATTTTAGAATATATCTACTTGTTGTGGGTGTATATGCTGCAATCCGTGTAGTCTTCGCAATACTGCTTAAATTTCCAGCCTGCCATTCTCTATCTGAAATGTCTGATCAACCATTTTTCCAATTTTTTAAGTGGATTTATGAGGTAGTTCTTATCTTCATGCTTTGAAATTTTAGTTTCTGCTAACATGAAAAATATATTTGAATTCTTTGTTTTATGAAATTTTATTGGCCGTCCAGGAGCGGTATTTTGTCGGGCGTGGTCTTTATGAGAAACCTATGGATTACATTAGGTTTGATTGCATAACTTTCACTTTTTCATATCCTTAGAGTGTTCAATGTGAAAGTGTTTTCTGTTTTTTCATCTTAATATTTGTGGTTCATGTTTGCAGATATGTACTCTACTGGCTCGTGATCTTTGCTTGCAAGTTTACTTTTGCATATTTTCTTCAGGCAAGTCGTGATGCATAAAGTTTTGAGAGTTATGAGATTGTATCATATATTGTTATGGTAAATGCCCTTAACTATGATGCATAATTTGAAATTCTCAGATAAAACCATTAGTTGACCCCACCAACATTATTAAGGAGCTTCCATCTCTGCCATATTCCTGGCATGATTTAGTCTCAAAGAGTAAGTGTTAAATCATCTCTTTGATTCAATTTTTATTGGTTTATTCGTAGATCTCTCATTGAAAAATCATCTTCTTATATAGTTATATTTACTTTGTAATCATCATTTGGCTTTTGCAGATAATAATCATGTTCTAACTTTGGTTAGCATATGGGCTCCGATAGTGGCTGTGAGTATTTGTCTTTCCAATATTGCGAGTAATTTGTATAACAATTTATTTTGATTGTTTTATTAAGAAAGCCCTTTTGTTATGTGTATGCTATGGACGACATAAGGATTTCGGCTTTTAATTGAACTAGAGTACTATCATTTTATATGGTAACACCATGCCTTTCAGTTCTTTTAATTTTTGTACGATTTTTATTTTTGATTTTTCAGATATATCTTATGGATATTCATATCTGGTACACTCTCCTATCAGCAATTATCGGTGGTGTAATGGGTGCACGTGCCCGGTTAGGCGAGGTGTGAAGAATTTCTTTATCGTTTTTTGCTAGTATTATTGTATTGTTCTCTCAAAAGGGTAATTTGTTTTGTGGATAACAACTTCTTCAAATTTGCTGATGATAATTATGACACATGTATTTTTATACAGATTCGGTCAGTTGAGATGGTACATAAAAGGTTCGAGAGCTTTCCAGAAGCCTTTGTCAAGCAACTTGTGTCTTCACAAACAAAGTAGTTGGAATCCACTTGCTATAAGTTTTTATATTTTTCTGATTTGTTAGTAACAGATTATAATGTAATTAGTCAATAATTTCTGATTTTATGTCTTGCATTGTGTTTCCCTCCAGGTTGCCAATGAGTGGACAATCTATTCAGGTGAAATGCTTAAGTTGAGTTGGTGGTTTACGTCATGTCCTAACTATTTATCTGTTTATGTTATATGTTTACGTATTAATTTTAAACTTGCAGAATCCTGAAGAAATTAATGCCAAGATGTATGCAGCCCAGTTTTCCCCATTTTGGAATGAAATAATCAAAAGTCTACGTGAAGAAGACTACATCAGTAATAGGCAAGTTATCCATAATTAAAAATCTTGCATATATGTATACAAGCTTTGAAATATGCAATAGTTACCTTTTTCAGGGAAATGGACTTGCTTTCTATGCCAAGCAATACTGGAAGTCTTAGAGAAGTTCAGTGGCCTTTGTTTCTGTTAAGCGGCAAGGTAACTGCTAAATTTTAATAAGTTACATCCAATAAAATCATTTATCTGTCACATGTTGATTCTGTTTTGACTGTTGACTATTTGATCAGATATATTTGGCCATTGACTTAGCTATAGACTGCAAGGATACTCAAAATGATCTTTGGAGTAGAATTCTCAAAGATAAATATATGGCATATGCTGTCCAGGAATGCTATTATAGCATTGAGAAAATTCTACTGTCATTAGTTGATGGTGAAGGAAAACTCTGGTTTGTTTTTGTACAGTTCTATTTTTCTCCATCTTTGTTTGGAAAATTATTATGTTATAAATATTGTTTCTTTCCTTCACCATTTTCATTTAAACAACTTACTTTCTTACAGGGTTGAGAGGATTTTTCGTGAGATCAACGAGAGTATAAAGGAGAATTCACTTGTCATGACTTTAGATCTTAAGAAGCTTCCTTTGGTGCTTTCAAGATTTACTGCATTGACCGGTCTTCTGGTAATTTTTACTAATTATAGATGCCGGAACTCACATGTTGGTTAATTTAACATTAATAAGAAACAGTCCTGTTGAAAAACATAGGAAACTTAATGACAGATGCTTGGATTTTGTATCAACTAAATCCCATTTCTTATAATATTTAGCAACAATCTGGAAATTAGCTAATCAACACCTGAATTTTACACTTCATATTGTTTTATTAGATCATGGATGAAACGCCTGAACTTGCAAAAGGAGCTGCTAATGCTGTATATGAGCTATATGAGGTAGTAACTCATAGTCTTCTGTCATCTGATTTAAGGTATGCTGTCAAACGCCTGCGTTCATTTTACCTATCTTATTTTGTTAATTGTTAAATCAAACACTGTTTACTTTCATAAGAGGTTTCTAATTTTTCAGTGAACAAATTGGTACTTGGAACATCGTGGCAAGGGCAAGAAATGAAGGACGCCTGTTTTCAAGAATTGGATGGCCAAGAGATCCTGAATTTGTAAACTCCTTAAACTTTTTTAATGTAAAAAGGAAGTTCATTTTCACTTTTACAGCATTTAGTTAACTCTCTTGCATCAGAAGGAGCAGGTGAAACGATTGCACCTTCTTTTAAAAGTAAAGGATTCTGCTTCTAATATCCCTAAGAATCTTGAAGCAAGAAGAAGATTAGAGTTCTTCACAAACTCTCTCTTCATGCATATGCCTGCTGCAAAACCAGTTAGTGAAATGATGCCATTCTGGTACGTGTCTCCACATATTGACGAAGCCAACTATTTTTGTATATGTATTTTTGATATTTTTCTGTTAATAGTTCTGATTCTTTTGTGCTTTGTTTGAGAACAGCGTTTTCACACCATACTACAGTGAGACTGTACTATATAGTTCCCACGACTTACGGCAAGAAAATGAGGATGGGATTTCTACAATCTTTTATCTTCAGAAGATCTTTCCAGGTAATTGCGTAAGAATTCTAAATTAAATATACATTCACACAAACAATACATTTTAAAGTAATATTTTTAACATTTCAGACGAATGGGATAATTTTCTGGAACGAATTGGACGTGGTAATACTGGAGATTTGGAACTACAAGATAGCTCTACTGATGCACTAGAACTTCGGTTTTGGGTATCTTATCGAGGACAACCCTAGCTAGAACTGGTCAGATTTTCTGATAGTTTTCAAGTTTTAATTAATGGTTGATTATATGTTATTTAATACGGTTATTAACATTTCTGACAAACTTGTACCATTTTTTTGCTTATAGTTCGTGGCATGATGTATTACAGAAGGGCTTTAATGCTTCAAAGTTATTTAGAAAACAGATCACTAGGAGGTACGCTACTATTCTTGGGTTGTCTGATAGGATCTTGAGCAAGGCTCTTTTTATGGATAAATATTTTTTTAACTAACAGAAAGAAATCCTCAAGCATCACTTTCACCTCAAGGATTTGAATTATCGCGTGAAGCTAGAGCTCAAGCAGATATAAAATTCACGTATGTTGTTTCATGCCAAATCTATGGACAGCAAAAGCAAAGGAAAGAGAAAGAGGCAGCAGATATTGCTCTGTTGTTGCAAAGGTAAATGGTATTTTGTTATTACTTAAGTTTTATTCATTTGTTATTTGTTTTCTGTTATTTATTTTGGACCTCTTGATTTATCTGTTTTAATTACAGGAATGAGGCACTTCGAGTTGCTTTCATACATGTGGAAGAAAGTGCTGGGAGTGATAGGAAGATGGTAAAATCTTTTTATTCAAAGCTTGTGAAAGCTGATATCCAAGGAAAAGACCAGGTATGTAGCATTTTGAAGTGATTAATTTATCCTTTCTACACATCATTCTTTTTCAAGGCCTACCTTTTAGGGATGACCTGATAATGGAGATGTTTTGTCTTGGTTTCTTTCATTCTACCATGATGTAGTATACTACTAATAAAGTTGTCCTAAAAAATAGAACAATACTATCCTAATTCCTAACTCATATGTTTACGCATTTATTGTAACTTCTAACCATATAAAACTTCATCTGCTAATAAAACCATATTAATGGGTAACAAAGCTGGAAATTTTTATATAATTACTTTGTATTAGTTAACAAGTTTATTTTCATATAATCTCTTTTGTGATTAGCTTGATTTGATCCAAACATAATATACATTTTAGGAAATATATTCCATTAAACTCCCTGGGGATCCAAAACTTGGGGAGGGCAAACCGGAGAACCAAAATCATGCTATAGTTTTCACTCGTGGAGAAGCAGTCCAAACCATAGATATGAATCAGGTACTCTATTTATTTTCTATTTCAGTAGACTTTTCATTATTGTCATTTTGGTTGCTTTCTCTAAAATATTCTTATTTGAAGGATAATTATCTTGAAGAAGCAATGAAAATGAGAAACCTACTTGAAGAATTTCGAGGGAATCATGGCTTACGCCCTCCAACTATTCTTGGTGTTAGAGAGCATGTATTTACTGGAAGGTATGCTTTTCTTTTAATTATTTCGTTCATACAACTATCTTGTTGATTACCAATACTAACGAAAATATGTTTGCTTAGTCTCATTTTGTATTTTTATTTGATGTTTTTTGATGCCTGCTACAGTGTTTCTTCCTTGGCGTGGTTTATGTCTAACCAAGAGACGAGTTTTGTTACATTGGGACAACGTGTCTTGGCTTATCCTCTCAAGTGAGTTTCCTACAACATGCATGTTCATTTTCATATCATAATATACTTTAGACTTCAAATTAGTTTTATATGTAGCAGTTGATTTATCTCATCATTTTGTCTTGGTTGCAAATATGTGTCATGGACTCATGGTTAAGAAATGGATATGCTCTATATATAACTTTCTTTCTTTTAGATATCATTCATTTAAATAAACTTAATGAAACAGACATTTTAATATATTGATTTATTGGTTTATTTTGCAGAGTACGGATGCATTATGGACATCCTGATGTCTTTGACAGAATATTTCATATTTCTAGAGGTGGAATAAGTAAGGCATCACGTGTTATTAATATCAGTGAAGATATATATGCTGGGTTCAATTCCACTTTGAGGCAGGGTAACATCACACACCATGAATACATTCAGGTTGGTTAAAGCTCTTTTGAATATTTTTACTAATGAACTTTATTTAGTAAATGCTTAAATATATCTGTATTTTTAGGTGGGGAAAGGAAGAGATGTGGGTTTAAACCAAATTGCGCTGTTTGAAGGTAAGGTTGCTGGTGGAAATGGAGAGCAAGTTTTAAGCAGAGATGTGTATAGGCTTGGTCAACTCTTTGACTTTTTTAGAATGCTCTCTTTCTACTTCACTACAGTTGGTTATTATGTATGCACAATGGTACGGAATTTCTTCAAATATTTTCTACTAAATTATTATTTTTCCTGCCATCTTTCTTCTGTAAGTCAAGTTTTGTTTTTGGTTGCAGATGACAGTTCTAACTGTCTATGTTTTCTTGTATGGGAGGGCATACCTGGTAAATTTCTTACTTAATTCACCAATTTAAGTTCAATAAACATCGAAGTATTAATCTGAAAATAACCAGCATAAGCTTGCAACGAATTAAGTTGATCTAAATCGAGTGTTATGTTCTTTTGTTTCATTCAGCATTAATTAATTCTAATTATAAGTAATAAATTCAAAAAATATCTAAGTACATGATATTACTTTTGAGTTTAATGCATTATCGCATCTACAAATTTCAGGCGTTCTCAGGACTTGATCAAGGAATTAGTCATAGTTCCATGTTGCTTGGTAATACTGCTTTTAATGCAGTCTTAAATGCTCAATTTTTAGTCCAGATTGGAGTATTTACTGCTGTTCCAATGATTATGGGTTTTATACTCGAACTTGGATTACTTAAGGTTTGTTAAGAAATATTATAATATCGTTAATCCTAGTCAAATTACGATAGTTTCAAGATTTTTTTGAGTTTGCAACGGCATGGATTTGATGTTCATGATGTTCTTTCTGCAGGCCGTTTTCAGCTTTATTACAATGCAGCTTCAGCTATGTTCTGTATTCTTCACATTTTCTTTAGGAACTAGAACTCATTATTTTGGACGGACAATCTTACATGGTGGTGCTAAGGTATGTAAAACTACTTTATTTTATTCACATGTGAATTAAATCATTAAAACTTTTGTGCTTACAAGTTACATATGTTGTGTTATTATTCCATAGTACCGAGCAACTGGGAGAGGATTTGTTGTGCAACATATCAAATTTGCTGATAACTACAGGCTCTACTCAAGAAGTCATTTTGTCAAGGCGTAAGTATTTTCTGTTTTTTTTTTCTTATTAAAAAGTTAGTAACATCTTTACTTGAAAATATTTGACAGGCTGGAAGTTGCATTGCTTCTTATTGTTTATATTGCTTACGGGTACACTCAAGGAGGCACTGTTTCGTACATTTTGTTGACTCTTAGCAGTTGGTTTCTTGTGATTTCGTGGTTGTTTGCTCCTTATATTTTCAACCCATCTGGTTTTGAATGGCAAAAGTATGTTTTTATTCTTCTTTTATTTTTGTTGTTTTTAGTAAGATTCTGTGGCTGTAAAATGGATGCATACCTTACGTTATATGATTATGGTAACCATGTGTGCAGGACTGTGGAAGATTTTGATGATTGGATAAATTGGCTTCTGTATAAAGGCGGTGTTGGGGTCAAAGGTGACAATAGCTGGGAGTCTTGGTGGGATGAAGAACAGGTATTACATTATTATACATTTATACTCATGCTCTTGAATGCATTTTGCAATTTATTATTCAAGTCTAGATGGGTCTCCGACGTCTGCATATATATGGGCCGATTTGGGTTGAATATGAGACTATTTCTGTTGTCACTGACGTGTAGGAAACATTAAATTGTAACACATAGGTAAAACAGAAGCCAGTTGAAAGTCACCCAAAGAGTTTTCAAGTGCCTAAAATCTTGTATTATAAAAAGTTAAGTTATTATGTTAACAATATAAATTAATTGTGTTTTAATCGTTACTTTAACTGTTTAAAAAATTAAATACATAGACATATAAGTGTTGACGAGCAACACAACCCGACCCAACCTGTAAAAAAGTGCCCATTTGACATGTTATCAAACCTACCATGTCGCCACCTTTAGTTTTTAGAAATACAATTGTATCTTATTCAACTATTCATGATCACTAGATTCTTGGATCATGAAAAGACAACCACACAATCTTTATAGCCTAATTAATTTATAAAGGGTGCAAAACCATGTGACACTGGACACACTGACACGCATACCAGCCCACACCAGACCGCCCCGGGCTTAACACGTGAGAGGAAAATTGGATTCACTCAGCGTTAAAGTGATGAAGGATGTCAACCACAAGGATTGAACACCAGACCCATTCTTTGTAAAGGATGCAAAGCACTGCAAACCAACTGAGACACATGACCAGGGGCATATAGCCTAATTATTGTAATAACATAATTTGAGTTTTTCATATTAAATTAAACTATGGGTATATGGCTAGCCACGGACTAATTCTAGAAAACAATGTCTATTTCTGTAATCTGAAAACTTTTGGGTCATGAATAGTGATATGGTTTTCTGGTTTAACTTTTATCTACCTTTTTTGATTCCCAGGCACATATCCAAACAGTCAGAGGCCGGATACTTGAAACTATTTTGAGTTTGAGGTTTTTTTTGTTCCAGTATGGAATAGTTTACAAACTCGAGCTCACAGGAAGTAGTACATCTATTTCGGTACAGTTTTACACCATTTTTATTTAAAATTTATTTCTCATCATCTACTATAAAGTAAGGGGTAAGTGGACATTTGCGATTAATTCATGGATTAAAAAGTTATATTTTTCTTAAATCATTGACCAGCTTTATGGCCTCTCCTGGGTGGTGTTGGTTGGATTTGTCCTGATATTCAAGGTCGGTATTGTATTATCTTTGTGTTATGTTCATCATTCTTTTTATGACACATGATTATATTAAACATGCATTGTGAATGGATTTGCAGATTTTCACTTTTAACTCAAAGAAATCCAACTTCCAGTTATTTTTGAGATTCTTTCAAGGAGTTATAGCTCTGAGCCTTATTATTGCCCTTATCCTCTTTGTCCTATTCACACAACTTTCTGTCGCCGACTTATTTGCCAGCTTCCTTGCTTTTGTTGCTACTGGTTGGGCCATACTAAGTGTAAGTTTATTAGACTATCATCTGTAATGCTTACTTCATCATTATTATCAATATCATAAAATATTGGCATTGTGCAGATATAGTAAAAAATTAGGCATACAATGACCATAGTTTATCATCCAATTTATCAATTTACAAAGAAAAAGTTGCTATTATTTTCAAAATATTCACTTCTTCCTAACTTCTAGTTTGGCCCTAGGATTATTATAGATTTCATTTTTACCCTACAATGATCATTTACTTTTGTCCTACACAGAATTACACTTTCTCTTACAATATTTGATCTAATCCCGACACCACATAGGGAAATAAAAACTTTTTTTTTGTTTTCACTTTTTGATCGGTCAAATTTATATTTAACTTTATATTTTAGAACATGTATCTTTTGTCCACTAGTCTTAAACTACACTTTTGGCAGCTTTTAGCTGTTTTCCGTTAATTTTCTTGATTTTATCCGTCTAACTAACTTGAGTTAAAGCATGAACTAACTATTTTATTAAATATTTTTGGTGACAATGATCAGTTGGCAATCCCATGGAAAGGAATTGTGAGGAGTTTAGGATTATGGGAGTCGGTGAGAGAATTCGCAAGAATGTATGATGCAGGTATGGGTATGATAATTTTTGCACCAATTGCAATGTTATCTTGGTTCCCGTTTGTTTCCACTTTCCAGTCCCGTCTTCTGTTTAATCAAGCATTTAGCCGTGGGCTTGAGATCTCTCTTATCCTTGCTGGCAACAAAGCTAATGTTCAGGCGTAATTTTACCCGTACATGAATCACTATATTTAACCATCTACAGTCTATGTTTAGCTTTCTTGTAATACTGTATCATTTTGGCATTTTGTTGTAAATTAAAATAAGACAAAGTTTGAGATTTTTGTGAATAGGAAAATTTTAAGATTTTGTTTGCGTGTTAAACTCGTGTTTACTTTGGTAGGCATTAGCATTCGTTAGAGTAATAGTTAAGACTTAAAATAATTCCACATATACGCATTTTGCCCTAAGCAGTTTTGCAATACTTGTAAAATCCTATTTTAACTTTTTTAACCGTTTGGAAACAGAAAATTACCACTACGAAACTGATTTTTGAAGATAAATATAAAGGTATCCGGCTAATCCCGACTTAGAATATTAGCAAATTAGGTTATAGTCCTGTGTATTACACGAGTTGTATAACAAAAATTATATAATTATTTCCTTTTTAATTTTGATCATAAATATGTTACGACAATTCTAAATCTTAAAGACTTAAAAACATATGCATGCAAACAAACTACTCATGCTACTTATCGAAACTAAAATTTACTAATAAATAAAGAATCTTTTAAATTGTTGGGGCTTCAATTCTCAATTTTGATACACATTCCCTTATAGAAAAGATAAGGTAAAGTTAAACAATTGCACCGGGTACAAAAATATGATGGTGATTGAATTTATAGTTAAGAACTGAGATCAAGATAACTAATTGAATGTCACACTTAAAATCAAATTGATAAACAACTAATAAAGATTAAAAAATATATAAAAAAGAGCAATAAGTTAGGCACACAACTGAAAAATACACACACATGAACTAAAAAACAGAAGTACCTTAGATGCCTGCAAAACCCAAAATAAAAAAGCAAACTGAGAAGAAGGCAATGAAGATTATTGACATGTAGAATAACTATAAATTATACTTAATGAAATAAACAATATAACTCATGAAAAAACTTAGGTTATTAATATGAACACAAAAAGAATGAACCTACAGCTTTCATAAGTTGCTTAACAAACAAACAAACAAACATACCCAGTGTATCCCGCTGGAGGGCAGGGTCTGGGAGGGGTATATGGAGGCCTGTCTTTCCTCTATCTAGAAAGATAGAGAGACCGCTTCCGAAGAGACCCCCGACATAAGTTGCTTAAGTTCAACTTTATTTACTCAGAGGTGGGTGTATCTGATACCCCTACAATCCAATTGAGATCATGTTGTAGTGTTTTACCTATTCCAACAATCCAACATTGAGAAAGAAACTGTTAATAGTTACCATAAATGGTATTAGATTGTATGCTTAGGAAAGATTTAAAATTAAAACCACACATATCATATTATAAAGTTTATAAAGTCTAACCCTTGATCTTAACCAGACCACCGTTAAAGCTTCTAACAGTTCAATGTTCATGATCAAACTTATGTCGGTGCTTGTCTCCTTTTGAAGCTTCATCCTCAATAGTCAATAGCAACATCAATTTTAGCAACATGTAATTGTGTAAAATGCATAGTTTAATGAAATGCATCATAGTTGAATATACAAAAAGATATGAAAAATAAAGATAAATAACCTTTCCAAATTCAGTACTCGATAACACCTAAATTCTCCCCTGAATTTAAGGATGAAAACAACAAATCATTAAAACACTATTTAACCTAAAAGGCTAAGAAATTGAAAAGAAGACAGATTATCCTAAAATCAAAACTTCTCCAAACAATAACATATAATAAACCAGTATATTTTGAAGTTTTCATATGATTTACAATCTACAAATATACATGATAAAAAATTTGCAAGTAAGATGACCAACGATTAGCTTGGAGAGAGTACATCTCCCAACCCAAATCTAAAACACACACGAACTCCAAAAATCCCTTCGGATTTCCGTCATTAACAAACTCATTTCCCCATAACATAACAAAAATGAATAAAACTTCATCTTTAAACAAACTAATAGCAACAAAATATAATAAACAGCTAAAAAACCCATCAATTCATACCAAGCCACCACCAATTGAATGAAAAATACATATAACAGTTGATGGAATTGAAGCATACCACATCGTTCTTTGCTATAACACAGAATAATCGATCTGTAAAACCTAAATTTACATCGCACAAAGAGAAATTGTAAGCATAGTTCAACATATTTAAGAACAACCATTCGGGATTCGACATAATACGTACCTTTTGGGATGAAATCTTAGCAATTTTAAAGATTCAATTTGTGTTGAACGGATTCTACAGATGTATACCTTCGGTAGTTAGATTTAAGTCCGATCCATTAGTTATGACATGAATGCGCATAGTTTGTTGAAGGGTCTAGGGTTTCGGGTATGAGATTTGGGGGAATGAAAAGAATAAAAAGAAATTGAGATTTAGAATCACAGGGTGTAAATGGGCGGGAAAACAATTGGGGGAAGCATTGTGAGAATGACATGTGTCCCACATTGTAAAGGATTATTAGAATAGATGTGTAGTGCTCTAGTGGTATTGGTGATTGCTTACAAATATGATCTGAGTTAAATCGTATGAATGCTAGCATTTAGGAGTAAAATCTTAGCATTAGTGGTATTGGTGATTGCTTCTTACAAATATGGTCTGAGTTAAATCTTGTGAATGCTAGCATTTAGGAGAAAAATAATGGTCCTTAAAACAAGAAATTCACATCTGTAAGCCTTATGTTGAATTAATTTCTAAGAATTCTTTGGACAAACCTGCGTAATGCATTTGTCCTTATGGGTGTTTTGTTACTTGCAAGTCATAACTATAACTATAGTATTTTCGTAAGCTAAATTTGTAGTAAAATGTAAACAATATTGTTTTTAGTTGCTTGTTATAATTAGACAAAATACTTGTGAGTAGATTACACGTATCATCCCTAAAGTTTACTCAAATTTACATTTCTCCCCGGAGGTTAAATTACAAGTTTAGTTTTAAGATTTAAAAACATATAACACGTTTTGTCTATGGGTCAAACGACCGGTAGTTATTGACGTTAATTAGCAGTAAATTGACCATTTTACCCTTCTTGTTTTCCAACCGCCACCCCACACTTAATTTTTTTTTTCAGATCACCATACACTGTTTTTCCGGTGACAAGAGAGAATGCGGTGGGGGTTGAGGTTGGTAATGCGAAGGTGGAGTATTTTCTTTTTTTAGGGTGGTGGTGTTGCAAGTTCACCGGTAATTGCAAGGTGAGACTATGGTGGCGGCACGGTGGGGCTGTGGTGGTGGCAAGGGGTAAAATCGTTGTTTATTAAATTTTAACGTCAAAATCTAACGGCCGTTTAACCTAGGGATGAAACATGTTATATTTTTTCAAACCTTAGGACTAAACTTGTAATTTTCAATCCTAGGATCGAAAGTTGAAATCTAAGCAAATCTTAGGGACGATTCGTGTAATTTACTCTACTTAAATATTCAAACACCTTTGTATGTTTTTTTATAACAAATGTAAACAGGGTTGTAGTGGCCTGACGCAAATGCTGTCCTTGGGCATCCATTTCCACATATAAACCTTTTTGCAGTCATTTAGCTCATTCATCTTATTTTGAAAACTCCCAGTCTTCTGTTTGGAAAGATGCACAAAATCAAAGCCCTGTTTGTTTGTTATCAAATGTTGGCAAAGATGATGAAACTACAATTGCTCAACCAAAAACTGTGAAAAACATAAACTGCAGCAGTATAAGACTAAAGATAATTTGAACATATCCTGATATCATTCAACATCTTTCTAGATACCCTCCAAGAAATTCAAAGTTTTAGTTGGTTCAAAAGCATGTAAACATTCATTAAACTTGTTGTATCCGAGGATGGCAGAGAGCACCACTTGATCACACGGATTGTTGTATCAGAGGCCCAGGCCGATCTGATCCATCATAACCTTCTCCTGCAGGGATCGAATTGACATTATAATTTACTGGATGATCGTATTTACAAGCTGGCCCATATTTGCATATCCCATACCGACTGTAGTATGTGCAGATGTTCTGGTCCTGCAAATTTTTCAAGAAAAGCAAAAGTAGTACGAAATCACAAACATCCTAAAAAAAAGTTAACGGTTTCATTTGTTTCTTTTCCTCCTGTGTACATTATCCATTGTTAGACGGTCTTCTTGAACCTCATATAGTCATATTAAGTGAATTGATGCATCTAACCTGTAATTTTGTTTACATTTACATGGGACACACCCACAAAATGACAAGGGAAGAGTTGGCTAGTTGGGTACTGGGTCAAATCAAAACAGGTTCATGTTTAAACGGGTTATTTCTTGGTATGGGTCAGGCAGGATTGACTTGCAAAACATTTTATCCATTTTACAGAGAAATCTATATCTTTTACAAAAAGACGATTTAGGAGGCTTAATCCATTGAAGTTAAAAAATACTTTGGGTCACCTTCACCCTATATGAACCATTCCCTTTTTAGTTAAAATTTTTATTTGCTCTGCCCTAAACCCTAAGCAAGATCAAATCAATCATATATAAGCAAAGGTTGAAAAATGTAACTGTCAACTAGGACTTCAGAATCTTTAACTTTATTTGGAATGGATAATGCTGGCCTAAAGTTTCACAGTACAGGTAAAATGATATGATGATGAACTTACAGGTCTTAAAGGCAACCCTTTATCACTGAGGACAGATGGGGTAGTTCTGGCGATACGACTCTTAGGATGATGAAATTTGCATGAGGCTCGATATTTGCAGTCTCCAGTTTTCATGAAGTAACTGCAATCAGGTTGACCGGGCCTCTCGGGATACTCTGAAACCATCATCGGCTGTTGATGATGTGTGTACATGTTTGTATCACTTGGTGGATTGTTCAGGAAAAAAGCTGGTGGTATAGGTAGGCCACGCTCTGAACTCGGGTATACATGAGCAGGAACTGGAGCAGGAGCCTAAACAAGTCAAAACCATAAAATAAAAAGGTGTTTATAGATTTCAAGAATGTAATTGACCATAATAAAGCTGCTGTCAATCTAGCTATTTACCTGATAACCGTTCCAATCTGGGTTCGGTGGGGGTATGTTTTGGGTTGGTGGGTACATAACTGGTACAAAGGCGGCGGTTGGGTCAGGAGTTCTTGGGCCAGACCACGTGGGCATATTGGGAATATTTGGTTGGGGTGGAGGTTGTAATGGAAGAGGCCCATTATTCCCATAAGTGGTGGGAGCATCACCAACTGCACTAGGATCAGGATGATTAAACCTACAGTTTGGCCCGTATTTGCAGGAACCGTTACGCATATAGTAAGGACACTCTTTCTCACCCTGTAAGAAAATTTAGTCAGAGAACAAACATTTAGATCTTAAATATTAACTACAATCACAAACTGTTAAATTACCGGGCGGATTGGCAAGCCCAAAAAGTTGTATTCCACCACTGGTGCTATAACAGTCTTTCCTCTGCCATGACTGAACTTGCAAGATTTTCCATACTTGCAACCCGCAGGTGATAAATAATACTGCAACAAACTCAAGTAATTTGTAATTAGGTGCAAATGCATAATGACACCAATTTTACTGTCTCGAGACCATTAAGATTAACTCTACAAATATGATACCTAATATCATAGATTATCGGAGTACACCATAGCATTAGTTATATAACTTAAGCACAAAAGCAAAACAAGTATTAAGCCTTATATATGAAGATAAAAACTGCAGCTATGACAAATTAAGACTGCACAATAATCAATAATGGAGATGAATCAATTGAGATTGTATATGAACAATGATAGTGAATAACCTTGCACTCAATCTGCCCATGCATCTCCATGTTTTCTTCCTTCTGCTTATGTGTCTCCTTAGTAGGCTGCTAAACAAACAAGTGATTCTCAAAACCTTAACAAAACTTGAGATTCAATGTAAAAGTTTCCTGAAATTCCAACTCCTATATAAAACTGTAACCTAATTAGCATTATACGTTAAGCCACCTATAGCTGGAAATAAACCTGATGTTTCCTTCTGAGAGGATGATTGAACTTGCAATTTGATCCATACTTACACATCCCCGTGCGCATGTAGTACGAACAATCTTCAGCATCTGGTCTCAATGGATAATGATAACTTTTCGATCTACATTCGTCTGCATCAACATGTTTGCTCTCACTCTCCAGATCTTCCACATGTTCATAACCCCTATCATTCCCATCCTCACTCTTCCACTGTTCATCATTATTCTCATAACCCCCAATTTCACCACCATCAACCCCATCTACAACCTCAATCTCGTGATTCTCGTTCAAATCCTCATCATGCTCAGAGACATTCTCATCATCACCTTCTCCCTCTTGATCCTCACATCCTATTTCAACTTCCCCCTCTTTCAAAACCCTACATTCCTCCCGATCCACCTGTTGAACATCCAACACACCGCCCCGTTCAACAACCTCATCAACCAACTCCCTCACATCCCCACGGCTCTTCTCTTCAGCTCCACTCGAATCCTCAGCTCCAACAGCTTCATCAACAGCCTCCTTCACCACCACGTGCCGGAGCTCACCATCAATCACTTGATCCTCATCGTGTTTGTCAAAATCCCCATGGAGATCTCGATCGAAACCCTCGTGTTTGCGGGATGATGATAAGACTAGGGTTTCGAAGTCTTGTGCGAGAAGATTCACTAGCGTATCATCAACATCATCGTCGGTGGGTGATGGATGAGATTGCAGAGGTGAATGAAGGTGTTGATGTTGTTGTTGATTATCATGTTGTTGTAGTTGAGAAATTGGTTCAAGTGACTCCATTATTGTGGCTCTACATCTCCATGTTGGAAAGATGAAATTGAGAGTATGTATGTATGAATGAAACGGAGAAATAAGGGTTTTTGAGTTGTTATATTTCCAGAGAAAGAAAGAATGAATGAACACGAGTGTGTGTGTGTGTGTGTGAGAGAGAGAGAGAGAGAGAGAGAGAGATAGAGAGTTTATAAAATAAAAAATTCCGTTTATAAATAATTAATATAATGTGTTGGTGTGAAACGTGTGATTGCACGGATGATTTCCGTAATCGACAATTTGTTTGATTGTTTATTTTTTAGACGTCTTCGTAACGATTAGTAATTGATAAGCAGAAAATTACGACCCTGGACATCCCGGTTACACCTTCTGTGGCGACATGTAAATGTTTTGATCCTTCCTACAAGTTTTAGAAAAAAATTCGATAAGACTATGCGTTATCAGCTCACGCCCACGGGCTGAAACACCACCCCTTTAGGGCGTGGTGAGGGGCATGGGGGCTTGGCCTTGAGCCGGGTCATGGATGTTTGGCTTAATTCATGGAGTTTTTTAAATTTGATCTACCAACCATAATATTATACTTTACTTTTTTTATTCAAGTCTCACACTACACAAACATCATTACACATGTAGTAGTGTGAGTGTGATCACAACCAACCTACGTGCCACTTACGTGGTATTAGTGTTTTGCTCATACTCGCTAAGATATAAAACATAGCATATGTTCTTTTTCAGCGAAGCTTATGTTGTTGAGAAAAAGAAAGGATGAGAAAGAGAAAACCAGAGATGAGAATGTAACTGGTCGGGAAATGATTGTCGGAGTGTTTGTTGCAAGTGTGTGCAATTGGTCGGAAAAATGAGGAGAAGAATGTTTTTATAACTCTAATAGTTTTTTCTATACATATCGGCATTTCGTATAGAGGTTATTATGTCAGCAATAGTAAACTTGAAGGGGAAAGAGAAGTCTTTTTCTCTTTTTTGATTGATTTAAGTTACTAATTTATTTTTGTTTTTAAATAAGAAAAGGGTATAAAAGATTTTAAAAGTAATTTACACCTATTTAACACTAACGTTCATCTGTCTAAGGAACATAAATGTGACATTCGAGTGAAGAGTATGAACGATATCCCTGTGATTTATGATACCTAATGATGAAAAGTAAAATTTCAACGTACCAAAAACGTAACTTACTATATAAATTAAATGAAACAAAGTTAAATAAATACATATCTAATGTTGATTTGAATTGCTACATCCAAATAATATAGGAAGATCATATGCTTATGTTAAAAGTTTAGTTTGTCGAATGGTTTTAATCATTACAATAATTTTTTTAACTAACTAATATGCATTACAAAATATGTTATTAAAGACAAATGATTAAAAATATAGTTAAAATATCAAGTTATGAAATAATAATTTTGTAATTAGGTTAAATCTTCACTAAGTAAATTTCATTAATGTTACTCCACTAAATATGAAAGGAACATTTTTTTCTTCTAATTTTATTATATACCATTAATGTTACTTCATAGAATACTTGGGTTTTTGGGGCTTTTATTCAATATGGTTGGTGGTGGTACGATATAAAAGTACAATTATTATATAAAAAATTATTTCCATATTAAGCTTGCCAATATCACGTGAGCTAGCAGTGTGTTTGAAAAAGAATATGATATTTCTGGTACGAGAATGAAACAAAATTAAAGATTGTTTAATAGTAAATACATTTTGCATTTACTTCCCCAACGTTAAACAACAAGTCTACAAGGAACATATTCAATAGAGTATACCGACATCTTTTAAAATCAACCATTTTTAACGGTTAAAATCGGTTATTTGAGTTTCAGTTTGAATTAGTATTATTACTTAATTCATTCATGCACATCTCTTAGGAACGTGTGATTAAAAAGACACACTTTCAGTACATTTATTTTGTTTCCATATAGTCGATTTTGTATGGTTTTCCTTTTACAACAGGTGACTTCCATGTAATATAACAATGACATGAATAGAATTGTATCTTGTTATAAATTGACTTTTAAATGAGGAAATACATTATTAATTCATATTTCTATCATTAATAATCAATTATATAATTTTTGTTATCAGTAAGTTCAAATGAAAGGACTAAAAATAATCAACAAAAGAAAAGATTGATTTTAAAGGAGTTTAAGAATTTATTTCTTATGTTCAAGAAAAGTACAAATGTCTATTAATTTTTAATTTATATATGCTTAATTGGAAAAAAAAAAGAATTCATTTGACATAAGATAGGATAATAAAACAAAACGTTAATTAAGAATCATTATATTATCATGAACAAACAAAACGAGTACACCAGAATAACGAACCGACTTGCTACACCGTCGCGTTAGAACATCGAAGGCAACCAACTCTCATATCTAAGCTAGGCCAAAGGGTGTGTTTCGAACTGCTATCTTTACCTCACAATTACACTCAAACTTTGACATGACATTCTCTGATTATCACCATGGGCTAGCCAACCCAAAAAATGTTTACCTAGTGCGAATCGAACTTGAGTATCCTTTAAAGAACCCAAATGGCATAGGTTATTATCATGAACAAACAAGTGTTCATTTTAAGACATTTGCCAACATGCATAAACTATTCCAAGAGGGAATGCAACATCCAATGCAATAGCAATATAAAACAATTTCAAGGTCATTGCTACACACCCTAAAACTCTATCTCAAGAAACCTACAACACATTCACCACCTAACCCACAAACTTGAGACCAACCAACACTAGTTGGTGTGCAGTATGTTTGCAATAAATTCATTCTGGGTTTAAATTTGAATCATGGTTAGAATCAATGGTTGGTTCAGCAAGTTCAAGGAAAACAGGGCAGTGATCACTCCCATAAAATCCTGCAAGAAATCAAGACAATTTTGCATTTGAAATGTGGCAAACAAATGCAAATACGTGTGCGTAGGTGAAAGTTCATCATATATTCATACCCTCCAATTCAATCCCCTGCCCGTGCATCTCACATTTGACGATTCTGTCCTTAAGTTTTTCCGACACTAAAAGATAGTCTATTCTCATCCTTTTACCACGGTACCTGTAAAGATTTATATGAAGAGTAGTAAAAATGAGAAAATGATGCACAAATCATAAACTGAAAACATGTTTTTGATGTTACAAAGGACATACTTTCCGATAGGGTGGCCGGACCATGAAAAGCCACGCTCCATATCTTTTTCCTTGTGGAGAAATCTATATGCATCTATTAGCTTTCCCCTGAAGATTATTCCAAAAAGAAAATAAAAATCTCGCATGGTTGAAGATTTATGATAATAATGTACATATAGGCCAAGCAAGTACTAGGAAAGGTACACTGAGGCCACCAAAATACCAAAACAACATTACATGTTGCTCAAGTATCAATTGCTTTGTTTATGCTAATTCTGAGAATGCCCTAAAAGATTATCGTCAATTTACATTTTTCAGTTGTTTTTTTGTCAGTTTTCAATTTGTTCAATATTATCTTATATTAAGTCGGGGGTAAATCTAACATACATATTTGTATCATTTTATTATTATTTTTAATATCAGGGGTATTTCAAATGCTGAAGCACTAAAACAGCAACGATTATGCGTACTCTTTTAGTATGGAACCAAACCGCTTTCTCTCAGACAAGGTGAAACCTGGTTGCCCACAATCCTGCAGTTAACAGATCAAGTTAGCTTCTGAAATTAAAATCAGCAGTCTATAAATGTTCTAGAAGATTTCTAAAAGATCTGGTAGAAACAAAGTTGCTTCACTACTGTATGTATTTTATTTAATCGATCCCTACAATGAGAGTCCTCTATGATTCTTTTGACAATTAAAAATATTAGTGTCAAATATGTAGAAACAGGTGTATTATTAAATGTAAAACCAAATTTGACATGCATCTCGTGTTCGAGAATATTGTCTTTATGTTAAAGTACAAAACCTCTTTGTTTGGAGGAACATAACCGTTAAGCTTTGCACTTTGAAAAAAATCAGGATGACTGACATCGATCTCTTCATGACTGCACAAAATTAAACCCTCCCATTAGAAAAAAAAAATAAGAAGTAAAAATAAATTCAATATAAGCAGAGATAAGTGATTAGTGAAACATGAACTCCACCAAAGGCACATGTATAAGCTTCAGTCAAAGCTCCAAAGCTATGGGTGACTACACCAAAAGCATGTTTAAGATTTTTAACTACGCCCATTTAACCGATCATGTGACAATATATCCCAAGTTAACCATTTTCTACCTGAAGCATTGAAATTTTTCACAATAGTGAAGGCCCTCTTTCGATTTTCACAAAAGAAGCATTTTAAATCTAAGGGACAAATTAGGCTGATAAGACATGCATATGCCTAATAATACGTATAATTGTACACCAAAAAAAAAAACTCTTAAAGAAAAGAATTGGCAAAATAACGGTACCTAACATTAAGATCACCACACCAAATAAGTGGTTTATCTGTAGATTGCAAGACGAATTCTTTCATTCTTTTATCCCATTTTCTTCTCCTTTGAAATGCGGTTTCCTCATCTTTCCAACCATTGTTTGGTACATATGTATTTATTAACCGGAATGATTCAAATTCAGCTATAATAACTCTACCATCTGCTTCATGTTTGGAAACTAGAAACAAACAAAATATTATCATTAATTTGCGCAACGCCTGGCAATACTTTCAAGATATGTCTTCGTATCAGCAACAACAATCAGATATTTAGCCCCGTAAAGTGTTTATTTATCATAAAACAACATAACTTATGGGTATGAGAGTGTCGTACCTGAGCTATCTAGATTAAAAGAAATCTTTAATGGTGCAAAACATTTCTTTACAAATAATGCAGTTCCAGCATACTTTGAATCAGAAAGAGACCACCACACATTGTATTTTCTGAAGGTGGGACCTGATAATGCCCGTGTTATAATCTGCAATATTTGTTAAAAGATAGAGCATAAAATGTAACTTCTTGAAAGCACATAAAATTCCACATCTTAATATGTTTTCAAGACATTAGATGGAAACATAATAATCCAACCCATAATACTGTTACTTATTGAAAGCACATAAAGTTCATATCAATCTTGAAAAAAAATTGTTTTTTATTTGTGATGGAAGATGAAAAAGAATTCTGTTACCTTAGCACACAAACATTTGTTAGCATTATATAATACTGACATGAATCTTAAGATTAAGATAAAGAAGTACCAGTTTTTCTTCTCGCGAAGAATTATTATCGTCCTTCAATTCTCTAGGGTTTTTTGGAGCACCTTTGGCACCAGCTGCAGGCATTCTTACTTCCTAACACCCATTATACTGTTAGATGAATATTGTGCAGCACATATTCTTTTGTTTTCAGTTCTCATTATGCAATAAAAAAGCAAGCTTCTTTAAATCTACATAATCGTTTTGCATTTTCAAGTATATTACCTTTTAAGATATCATTAATAGTTCTCCATACCATACCAAGAAACCAATAAGACACAGAATGAAGCTAAAACTTCATAAGATCACCATTAAATCAAAATGAGTTTTAGCTTTTACACCACAATTTCAACTCCTGAGAGAAAAGGTCCAGCTTTTTGGTTCCATAAATCCAACATTCAAAATACTCAACAGCCCTAACAACCCGTTTTACAATTTATCGCATTCAACGACAAAAGCCCCAATTTGGTAAGAGCATTCCTCAAATTCTCATAAATAAGACCAAGAATTTGAATTCCAACTTCGTTAGGGCAAAATCAAGAAAAACAAAATCGTGGGGCCGAATGGAACCTGTATGGAGATGACATCAGGATCAATGGCGTCGATGAACTTGGTGAACTCAGGCCAGTTGTTCTTAACCCGAAGAAGAAAGCTGTTGGCATTCCAAGTCAAGAACTTTGTGGGTTCTTTCTTCTGGGTTTTGATCTCGTCTTCTTCAACTGGTGTTGTTGTTCCTGTTTTTGTTTCAACATCATCGGTCGATGATGGTGAAGAAGAAGAAGAAGAAAGAGTGGGTTTCTTGAAAGAAGCATCCTTCTGCGCAGGTTGAAAAAATCGCTTCATCCTCTGATACACTGATACTACTAATCACACTCGCAGTCTCTTATCTCGGGCAGTTTTTTAAATAATCTAGGCCTTTGTTGGATCGGTTCATTGTGTATGATAGGCTCCAGGCCCATATACTAACCAGACTTTCTTGGGCCCAAATGTTGTGTCATAAGTTAATTATGAAAGTGAATAAAAAAAAGGTTGTAACATATGCAGTATGAACAAGAAATGAACAAATATTTATTGGTTCTTGTATGTAAGAGTGTAAGACATCTGAAATAGCAAAAGCATATATAGGGTCAGAACTTAGTCGATATACAAGAATATAAAATCATTTAGATTGGTTTTTTCCCGGTAATCGCGAGAGCTTGTGAGGACCGTTGAAGTGCTTTTGAACGGAAAGCTCCTAAAGAAACAAGTATACTCTGTTAACCGACCAGTTGACCGAGTATAGGACGGCTTTAAGTTGTTACATATATGCTATAGTTATGATCAAGTATACCAATACTAGTTTGAAATGCTCTGGCTCCGTTTATCCCTTATTAGCCGGTATACCAAGTAAAACACAGCTTCGGTTTATCCCTGGTTAACAAGTAGTCCAGGTAAAACGCAGCTTTGAGACTGTTTTAAGGAATTACAATTTTGTTCAATCTACACGTAAACCAGTATGAGATAGTTATAACTGGTATGGAACATTCTGGCTCTGTTTATCGATTGTGTTGTTCTGTATATGGTTTTACTCGCCATAAATATCAGTAGGAATATAAGAAACGTGTGTAATTTCTTTACTCCATGCTAGAACTCTTACATAAAATAGATCAAAGCTTCAATAACAAAGAAAAAGAAAAAGAAAAAAGAGGGTGTTGAAACACTAACATTTATATGCATTATGTACAAATTACAAACTCTAGCATCCGAGAACTAAGTAGAACATTGATGTCAAACAACAACCACATACAAAAGTTAATTAAGAAGTGGTGCACATACTCTACACATAGCTGCTGCTTTAATCATATTGGATTTAGCAGCATCCAGCAATGGGTCAGCCTGAAAAGCTTTATTAAAACAGAACTTTGCTTCTTCCCATCGCCTTTCAGCAACAAATACAAGCCCTAGATTGTTATATGCAGGGGCGTAACCGGGCTGCAGCTCCAATGATTTAGTAAACATAGCTTTTGCAAATTCATACTGCTTTTGCTGTCTGTAAAAGTTTCCCAAATTACTAAAGATAGTATGGGCCTGCTGGGGGTTTGCCAATGATAAGGCCCGTTTGTATACTTCTTCAGCTTCTAACGATGATGCATCGGATAGTTGCAGAGAGATACCTGGTGCGATGTTGTAGTGTTAAAAAGCCAAAGTTTTTAGGAGGAAAATGTATCAAAAGATAATAAGAAACTATGAACTTCCGCTGAATTTGCAGACGTCCCTAGACTATAGTTCTACATGATTAAATCAACCAGACATGATTTAAGTCACTTAACAAAGGTTCTATTTTGCATGATTTAGTCCCCAGACTTGTAAAAACTCGATAACTGTCCATTTCTCGTTGTTTTTTAATAGGTTTATGCCTTAACCATGCCATATAAAGTCCATGGACTTACGTATGAATTCAGGGAAAGTCCATAGTGTTTCTTTACCATTTGTCCAAATAAAAATACCTATTTAACCCTTCTTTTAAACTAACTTATAATACTTGCATCCACTTCACACATGTCTCTCCTTTTTCTTTCGCAAATATGCTTTTTTTTAATCAGTTTATCGATTAGTTTCTTACCTAATCAGACTTTAATGAACACTAAAAAATATTTGATTATTAGAACTTCAAACAGCAAAAGCACATCCAAACACTATCTTCTATATCATATTTGATTACAGTTGATTATTGGATTCAGATTATAGGACCATAATTACTTCCAAAATGCACAACCGAACCCCTAATATTTATTACTGATTTGAGTCCACAGGATTCCCTTATTTTGTGGTTTATAAACAATACCAGTCAAACCTTAGGATTTTCATATTCTATGGTAGACCAAACAATCAAAACCCATTTTTTTGGTTCAAATTACCATAAGATAAATTATGAGAAATACCTAGGTTCGACCAAGCATATGAACATTCCCTATCACGAGCAACTGCTGCCTTGAGGTAAGTTTGGGATGTTTTAAAGTCTTGAGTACAAAGATTATGAAGCCCAAGTTGGTGCCACTGTACTGGATCATCTGGGTCCTCTGATATTGCCTGAAATACATGAAGGCCCACAAAATTAAAATGCTTCCATTTTAATTTGTTCATTTCTTAAAATAAATGGAAACCTACCTGCTTTAAACTATAAAGTGCTCTTTCTTCAACCTCCATCAATTCATTTTGTTCAATCTTAAATCCTGCTGCAATTTCATGTTGAGCCTTGTGAACCATGGCAAGCCCGGCCCAAGCTATAGGGAGCTCAACTCCAAGTGAGTCCCCTTCTTTTAATATTGAAGCCATTTCATTTCCAGCCCAAGAAAGCTGTTCACTAGGATTTTGCGACCTTTCAGCTTCCCTAATTCGATGAACAGCCACAGCATATCGAGTTGCCAAACAATTGGACTCCAATTTTGCAGCCTGCAATTAACTCAAGAGCTGAATAATAGTATGATCTATTTCACAAAATGATATTAGCAAAAGACGATAATAACCTTCTCCAAACACTTGCCAGAGTGTCTATGATCACCAGCCATGTAATATGCATTAGCAAGATTAGTCCATACATGAGCAGCTTTTGGATCTGCTTTTGCAGCAGCTAATAAACATTCTTTGGCTACATTAACTGCTGTAACTCTATCAAAACAAGCCCCATTGTCACCATTTGCCCCTGCACCTAAAATTGGAGCCCTGGAAGTCATTAACACAGTAATACTTAACATCTTAACAATAATTTTCAAATACATCTAGATTAGCTCAAAATTTGTCTAATATAAAGTATTATTAAGAACAACAGAGCTGATTGAAAATTATTTACATACCTGCGACTACAGAACCATATTTACACAAAAGAAGGGCAGCATAGTTGATAAAAACTGAAGGGTGATTTTGGTCTTTTAAGATCAGGTCCTGGAAACATTTTGCTGAAAGTTCCAAGTTTCCACTAGATGATAAGTAAAAGTATGTATGTCAGTGAAAAATAAAAGAAATACGATTAAGGGGGTGTATGGATCTGTGTTTTGCTTTTGATTGTCTAATTATATAGGAATCAAATAACCAGTTTCATACAAGTTCCAACAAAACTGATCATATAAGGTAAATAAAATAACTTATTTTCCCCACTATAACTTAATTTAGAGAATTTTTTTTCCTTTCACAAACCATATCTACTTTTTTCACATAATCAGAATTTTCCAAACATTCAAACAGCATAAACACTTCCAATCACTATTTTCTACGACCCTTGTAGTTAATTTCTGATTCTGATTATCCAACATCACATAATCAATTCCAAATACACACATCCAGCCTACCTGAAACTTCGTATCAGGGGTTTCTAAACGATCATCTTAATATTTCTTCTACTTCATCATTCACTCCTTGGTGTTCTAACTTCTAAATATATAAATGATAATGATTATACACCAACAATTAAAATACATCAAAAGTGTGAGGTCCTTACTTTTGAAGATGAGCCATTCCAAGGTTCCCAATGCAATCCAAATTTTCAGGGGCAACCGCCAGCAAAGAGGAAAGTACTGATATAGCACTCTAAACCAACAATACAATCGTAGATCATATATAAAACTGTACTTGTTATGAGTGCAATAAAGAAAAGGAAAACATTTTTACCTGCAAATGGCCTGATTTGAGTAATAATACACCTAAAGTGTTCCACACAGATGCCTGTCTAACATCAGATGTCATTGACTCGTTTAACTTGCAAAGAATTTCTTCAAGCTCCTTACCCTCTAAATCTTTTCCTGAACCATATTCTTCTGAACTTCCAAGCAAAATACACTGCAAGTTTACACAAATGGATAACAAATAAATAACTGTAACGATGTAGTTTTCTGAAATGATATTTATACTTAAGTAGGAGTGCAACGTTGTGATGCACCTGGGCATGATGAGTCTGAACTAAAGATAGCAAATCAGGCCTATCGATATCTTCATCACCACGGAGCAAGATTTCTTCTGCCTTTTCATATGCAGAAACCGCCTAAATAAATCCTTTATGGTTAGTGCAAAAATAACATATAAATATGCAAATAATGGGCAAGATCCTACCTTTTGTGGCTGTCCCATTCTTTGGTACATCAGGCCAAGAATAAAATGAACATGTGCATTTTTAGGCATCTTCCGTGCAACGTGTATCAAACCCTATATATATTATATTAAGGTAAACGATTACATCATAACTACAAATTTGCGAAACATTTTTCCTTCTATGAAAACTAGCGAGTCAGATGTGCCTCAGAAAACAATATTATTTCAACAAACATATCAACAAAAATGAGAACTCACTGTTTTAAGGCTGCTGACTTTTTCCTCACGGGATGAGGGCAGACCTGGACCATTATGATCACCTTCAGCATCCGCTCCACAATCAATGGGAAATTCCATCTTACCGATTCGTGAACGGGATTTCCCAAGTTTTTTAGATTGCTTACTTTCAAGTTCAACTGTATCGAAATCTTTGCCCGCAAAACTCATTTTATCTTGATTATTCTCTTCATTACTCAACCTACACAACATACACAAGCACATCTATTACACAATAGCATAAATCCATCTTTTGCTCCTAAGGGCACACATAAATTTGTATGATTTGTAAATGCATCTCATGACATTACTCACAATATTCGAAACAAAGAGATCAGTTCTCCAATACTTTCAGAAAAGTTAATCACAAGGAAAAGCCAATGTTCCTTTAGCCCGTTTTTGTTTTGGGCATCCTTATATAGAATTTAACAATTCCCAAATTAGCAATTTTCTCATCAAATTCCAAAAACTAATTTTGTGAAGCCAAACAACACTCGATTAGTATTTAAATTCTTGAAACAATCATTGACTATGAAGTAAATGATCACTAATTTTGCATCCAAATCAAAGCACGTCCGAATTTCTACAGAGTCTATACAATTAATCTACTTTAACAGTTGAACCTAATTAAGTATATGCAAATGGGGGACAAAATGTAAATGAAATAAACAGAAGTCTAGGAGATCAAATAATGCTAAAAAAACAAGATAACGAGAGAAATGTAAGGGACCTGGAGAGAGAATCGAGGGCGTCAGAATCGGTAGGAGGGTCAACGTTGAGGTCAGCTAATACGAAAATTTTAGGGGGATGAGATCGAGACGGCGATTTGGAACTCTCCGCCGGAGAGACGGTGGTTGTGGTGGTGGTGGTGGTGGCGTCGGCGATTTGAGGGACGCCGGCGGGGTGGTTGGTTGCCGGCGGTTGGGACATTTTTTAGGGTATGTCTATACTTGAAAATTAAAATACGTCATAGACTCATAGCGAGTGGTTTATATTTTAGTGGCTATAGTAACCCGTGTGTTACACGGGATGAATAATAAAAAATTAATATAATAAATATATTAATTATAAAATAATATTTTAAGATATAATTACCTATTATGAAATTTGCAACTGATGAATAGTAGTGATGAACAGTTTAACAGTGCTCACCTTTAGAAACCACTAGCAACCTCTAAAACCCCAATTGCCACTTACTTCTACAGACCACGCTCATCTTCATCTTCTCAACGTCATCTTCTCAACGATTGATCACTGTAAGTTGTAGTTTCCACCATTTCATTGTTCCATCTATCTTCTCATTTTACTCTTAAAACTACCAATGATGTTGGTTTTGTTTCTGAATTTTGGTGGTTTTATGTTGTGGTAGTCGAATGTTTTTGTGAAACCCTAGATTACTTCAATAATCCCAAATGGGTCTCTAATCTTTCCTGCCTCCGGCGACCTTTTCCGTCGTCGCCGGCGCCGGAGATCCTTCCGTTCCCAAATCACCACCTTATATAAACACACAAAAACCGCAAGAAAATCCACTGGAGGAAAGGCTCCAAGGAAGCAATTAGCGACAAAAGCCGCCCGGAAGTCGGCTCCGGCGACCGGAGGAGTGAAGAACTTGGCCTTCTATCTCTAGGAGGACGTTGGCAGGCTTTAAATCACCATGAACAATGGAACAAGAATGAAGAAAAATAAGAACAGAACAAAGTTCAGCAGCTATGCGGATTCGATTTTGCCATGATAATGGGGGAGTATTGTCTTTGCAGTTGAGTCGATCTTCAAGGCTTCCACCAGAAAGATACTCATAGATGATTATCCATGAATCTGGACAGGCTCCTATTAAGGTTACAAGATTTGGGTGTCTCAGTCTGTTCAAAACATTGACCTGAAAAGTCAACAACAAGCACAGATGCATTAGTAGATTATTAGATTATTATTTCAATAGTCATGTTTCTAACCATCATACCTCCTGCTGAAATCCTGTGGGGCCTTGAAGGCTATGTGAGTGCAACATCTTTATGGCAACTTCAGTTTGCCGAATAAAACCTCTAAAAATACTTCCATATCCCCCTTCTCTCCATGTTTGATTATCTGCCTCTTAGGTAATGATACATTTACAATCACTAAGTTCTTCTTTAGGTGCGCTTGCAACTATGGTTCTTTGTTTCTTTATGCGGATGAATGTTTTCCATTTATATCTTCTTTATTATGCCTTTTATGTTTTGTACACTATTTTGATGTCTATCTACTGGATTTCTTTTTGTGTTACTGTTTCTTTTTTAAATGTATTTGTGATTACATATTTTATTATGTTAACCAAAAATTTTGACTATGTTATTTGTTGTGTTGCAAGGTTGGCTTCTTTTGGCTTTGTAATCGTATTTTAGCGTGTGCTGCTGTTAGATACAGGTACGTCTTAAGGTTATCTAAATGTTTTTGAATTTTATGTCAACATTATTTATCAGTTTCTTTGTGTAAGGAGTGGTTTTGGCATGGATCCCGTTATATCTTTTTTTTATTAGTTTCCGTCCGTAGCTTTAATATATTTTTATATTTTCGTTTACATTGCCATTTTACTGTAGTGAACATATATCCATTTGTTGAATGCTCAGGTAGAATTTAATATGGTTGTGCTTATGGAAACCTTTAGACTGTTTTTGATTTTAAACTGCTGACGATGTTTGTGTTTTACTCCCGTTAAAAAAAGGATTTTTTCATGATTTATGTTTAGTGACATGGGTTTTTCTATAGGTTTAAAATTTGTGCCTTCGCTTATTATTCATATTGTCTTTTTAGAATTCAATGCCTAAACGTAAACATAAGGAAATTGGTCCTTCGTGCGCTCCTTCGTTTTCGATCTCAAGGTTTGAGACTGCATGTCAAACCCGTTTACAATCTATGCGTCGTATGTCAATGCTTCAATCTTCAGTGCATCGTCATTCACAACCTTTGCGGGATGTGCCTTCATCCTCTGGTGTTGGGCTGAGTCATGCGACAACTAATGACAGCACTTCAATTGTCTCTCCTGATTACGCTGATTTGGGAAGTTGTAATGAGGTTTGTGAGTTTTGCGGAGCACTTTTTTGGCATGAAGAACGTTTGGCATCTTTTCCCCCCCGTCAAAGGCCTCGATGTCATAAGTGTTGTAAGGCTGGAAGAGTGCTTCTGCACTATCCTATGCAACCTCCGGATTTATTAAAATCGCTTTTCTCTGACCCTCATTTCATATGTAATATTCGCACTTATAATGCAATGTTTTCCATGACATCTTTTGGTGCTACTGTTGATAATTCTGTCAATCGAGGTGGCTCTCCGTATCTTTTCCGTGTTACTGGTCAGGTTTCTCATTGGATTGGATCGGTGTGCCCAACTCCCGGTGATCGGCCTAGATTTTTACAGATGTATGTCTTTGATAGCGAAAACGAGATTTCAAACAGACTTCGGTTATTTTATGATGGTAGTACTTCAGATTTGTCGTCTGCTGTTGTGTCTGCGCTAACTGAAATGCTAGATGAGGTTAATGAATATGTTAAAATTTTTAGGACAGCGAGAGAGTTATGCAATCAGCCAGTGGTTCCAAATTTTTCTATTAAGCTTTTTACCCGCAAACAAGACAGAAGGTATGACAACCCTTCCGCAGGTGTTATTGGCGCAATCGTTTGTGATTCATATTCGGCATCTGAAGATTTTGACATTATTATTCGTGCAAAAGACAACTCACCACATAGAGTTAGCAAGCTTCACCATGCGTATATGCCACTACAATACCCTCTCTTATTTCCTTACGCTGAGCAAGGGTGGTCTCCAGAATTACAAATGTCAACAGGTGAAGAGACAGAAGGCCGTAATCTGACGCCGTCCATGTTTTACAGCTATCAAATTCACGATCGCCAGGGTTTATATACACATCTTTTGCATGCCGGTCGTCTTTTTCAACAGTATATTGTTGATGCATACATTTGTGTTGAACATTCTCGACTTGAGTACGTAAGAAATAATCAACAAGATTTTCGTTGTGAATTTTTTGGACGGTGTACAGGATGCTATTTGTCGTGGTGATACGGAAGCAAGTAACGTAGGTCAACGTGTGGTGTTACCATCATCATTTACTGGTGGTCCTAGATACATGTATAAACATTATCAGGATGCATTAGCTTTATGTCGTGTGTTTGGTAACCCGCAATACTTCATCACATTCACATGTAATGTCAAATGGCCTGAGATTACTAGAGAACTTTCAACTGTTGGTGTCTCTTCTGCACAAGATCGACCTGACATCATAGCGAGGGTTTTCCAAATGAAAGTACGATATTTCATAAAATACTTGAATAAAGTGAAACCATTTGGTGACGTAACTGCAGGTACTCTAAACCTATGTTATCTAATTCGTAATTTACAAATACACCCTACACATGAAATATTGTCGTCACTCACTCAAATTCTTTGCCTACCTTCAGAGCTCTACACTATTGAATTCCAGAAAAGAGGTCTCCCTCATTGTCATATGTTATTATGGGTCACAGAACAATACCGTATACATAATCCAGAGGATGTAGATCGCTATATAAGTGCCGAACTCCCTGATCCAACAACCGACGCCGCATTACATGTCACACCCCGACCGATGGCGGAATCATCGAGGCGGACGAATGTGAATCGATTGTTCATAGCACAAGGTAATAAATACATTGAAATAACGTTTAATAACCATTTATTTATTGAATAATGTCATTCAAGTCTCACATTACAACGCAATTAAATAAAACCGTGAAATATAATATTGTCCTCTTTATTTTTGACTAGGTCCAATCCTATATGAGCAGAGAGAATTCCACTAAATAGCATTTCCTGAAATCATGTGAAAAAGTAACGAGTCAGCTAAAGAATTAGCCGGTGAGTAATCACAGGTTTAAACACACACAAATTTGATTGAATAACTTGAAAACAATTCAATTCACATGGTAATGTTATAACTATCATGCAACAATGTATCATAAATGACAAACAACACGATCAAACCTAATGACTGAATTGACTCAGTCCTCAGACGGAGCCTTATAGAATGTATGATTTCGGTTTCAATCACCACGCGACTAAACAAATGGGGTGGGTTGTCAAACCAATAGATCTATCATTGTTACCGTGGTTGTGTGAATTAATGATCATGTCATCAAGTTTATCTAAATACGAACACATAATTGCAAGTAATTAACATAACATGCATTGAATTGAATATTAGTATGAAATAGAATAAAAATGAATAAACTTAGTTGCGTATGATATCACATGATTTCCCCAAATAATAAAACATGTAAAATGGGCAATGAATACTCACTTGAAAATTATAAGCGTGTTGGAAATAATAGAATGATAGACGTGATACCAAAGGAAACTTCTCGGTGTTCAACCTAAAGTTTGGTACCTTGTGGTTAGAATAACAATGTGTGAAGATCTAAATATGGATTAGGGTCCTAATGGGATTTGAGGGTTTTTAACAATTAGTAAATAAATAATATGATATATTGGTCAAATAACATAGAACAAATTTATTAAGTAATTAAGGTTGAATATATTAGTGGATCATTATGAAATTGAATACTACTCAACTATTTAATTTATACTAATGGATTAAGTAATAGTTGAGCATTAAAGTATGAAAAGAAATAATCATTTTTATAATTAAGTAAAATGACTTGGTCCAAATAATTAGTTGAATAATTAATTATTTAAACGTTTTATAAAATATTGGTACAAAACAATTTTGAAACAATTTAGGTTTTGGCTTAAAATGATTTTTTTATAAAATATAAAGCTTATAAATGAGTTTTGTTAAACATTTAAACTCTTGAAATTTAATAAGAAAATGAGATTATAATTTTAAAATTTTCAGAGATTAATATAAAATTTTCTAGAATAATATTAATTAACAAAACAGTTTCATATTAATATTATGAAATAATAATAATTTCTGAAATACACAAAAAAAACATTTTAAAATTATATATGGGTGCCCAGGTTCGAACCTGGGTAACCCGTGTGCATGCCCAGTGTGTTACCGCTGGGCCAAAGCCCAATCTCTGTTTAGAATTCGAATGAAAATCATAAAACAAGTTTAACTAATTATTTCCCCCAAATCCACATAAACCCTAATTGCAGAATCATCGAATTGAACAGGAATTCGATGTTGATAATCTAATTGAGCATAGGGCTTTTGATTATCATGTGTAAACGAGTGTAATCATATGTCTAATTACCTGAATTGAGATTGATTTGATAAAGAAAAGAAGAACTAGGTCGCGACGGGTGAATAGTTGATTCGAGCTGTTGTTGTTGATCAAAATCGAATTAATGGCACAGAGAGCTTCTAGTGAACCAGATGATCAAAAGCCCTCAAGTACAATCTGTTGAGATTGCCTCGAATGTAGGATTCGACCAGTTGCAGGTCGCGAGGGATGATGAAGGTCGAAATCGATGAAGATGTGATGTATAATCGAAATTGAGTGTACAGAAACGTTGGGAATGTTGATTAGAAACGTTGCCCTCTATTATATAGATTCAATTGCACCAGTTTCACATCGGACGAGTTAATGGATTCGGGTTCGTGTGTTTCAACTTGCATCAATGGTTGAATGGTGTTTTCAATTGAAATTAACAGCAGGATTCCATTTGAATGATTAGAATTACGTTAAGGATCGACTAATTAATTCATTTGATTGTTGTTGTTACGAAATTGATTAAGAATTTCAGTTAGAATCATTCGGTTTGAATTTGAACACTCCAAACGGTCGTTTCTTCGAATTAATGTGAGTCATATGTTCGAATCAAGCTCGAGACTAGGATTAACGGTTCGATTGGCTTAATGTGGGTCTTATGGGTTGATTTCGATGTCGCCGGAGACGGCCCGAAGGTTGGCCGGAGATGGTTACGGGACACAGGGGGGGGGTTGGGTTATTTAAAATAATTTACCATTTTGGTCCCTGTAGTTTGATACTTGTTCTATTTTAAAATAAAAACTTGTAATTCACTTTTATAATTAACACTTTTCACCCTAGACTTTATATAATAAATCCAATTATTTTATAACATGTTTATAATGTTTATAAATTTTTATGAATCTTTTATATTTAGTTTTTTTTTTTTTTTTAATATGAAATGATATATAGACTTTAAATTTATTAATAAATGTTTGCGAATCATAACATTATTATAAATTGTTTAATTTTTTTAAATAGATGCCAAATAATTTATAACATTGGTTAAACTACACCATGTTATATTTAATTCATTGAAATAAATACTCTGAACAGAATAGGTTCGGGTTACAAATTTGAAAATGGGTCAAATGTTACAGTCTCCCCTACTTTAAGAAATTTCGTCCCGAAATTTGATCACGAGGAGGCTGAGACAAAAGGTGAGGATACTTGGATTTCATTTGGTCTTCACGCTCCCAAGTGAACTCTGGGCCACGTTTAGACTCCCAACGAACTTTGACGATAGGGATTCGGCTACGCTTGAGTTGTTTGATTTCACGGTCCATAATCTCCACAGGCCTTTCAATAAAATGCATGGATTCATCGATTTGAACTTCATCGAGTGGAATGCGGAGGTTCTCGTCAGCAAGGCATTTCTTGAGGTTGGAAACATGAAATGTTGAGTGAATGTTGCTGAGTTCTTGAGGCAGTTCAAGCTTGTAAGCTACTTTCCCAATACGCTCAAGCACTTTGAATGGACCCACATAACGAGGTGCTAGTTTCCCTTTCTTCCTAAAACGGATCACCCCTTTCCAAGGTGATACCTTCAGGAGTACGAGGTCACCGACGTTGTATTCCATGGGTTTCCGTCCCTTATCAGCATAATGCTTCTGACGATTTCTAGCAGCCAGCAAGTTATCACGAATCTTGTGAATCTTATCGGTTGATTCCTGAATTAGTTCAGGACCGGTGATTTGTGCATCTCCTATCTCAGACCAACATATGGGAGATCGACACTTGCGACCGTACAAAGCTTCAAATGGTGCCATTTGGATACTTGTATGGTAGCTGTTGTTGTATGAAAATTCGATTAACGGTAGATGAGAATCCCAAGAGCCACTAAAGTCAATGACACACGCTCGAAGCATATCCTCAAGAGTCTGTATTGTTCTTTCAGTCTGCCCATCGGTTTGAGGGTGATAAGCTGTGCTGAGATTTAGTCGGGTTCCCAAAGACGATTGAAGACTTTGCCAGAAATGGGAGATGAATCGACCATCACGATCGGAGATAATATTTAATGGCACACCATGACGGCTGACTATTTCATTGATATAGATACGAGCTAATTTCTCAACTCGAAAATCTTCGCGAATCGGTATGAAGTGTGCCGATTTAGTCAATCGATCAACGATGACCCAAATACTATCATAACCGCTAGAGGTTCGAGGCAATTTGGTAATGAAGTCCATGGATATGTCTTCCCACTTCCACACTGGAATATCAGGTTGAACAAGTAATCCAGACGGACGTTGATGTTCGGCTTTAACTTTTGAACAGGTGAGGCATTTGGACACATACAAAGCTATATCCTTTTTCATGCCGGGCCACCAATACTGATTACGGAGATTCATAAACATCTTATCCGCACCGGGATGGATGGAATAACGAGTTTTGTGAGCCTCGCTCATGATAAGGATTCGAAGATCATTGCGGTTAGGAATCCAAAGACGATCCAGAAAATACAACAAACCATCAGGTTTTGTTTCCAATTGAAGTTCAGCGCCGCATGACATTTCATCGTACATGTTACCCTCAGTGACTGACTCGTGTTGGGCTTCGAGAATTCGAGTTTTAAGTTCGGATTGAATCGTAACACTTTGGAGTATGACATAATCTTTACGACTCAATGCATCGGCTACGACATTCGCTTTTCCAGGGTGATAGCGAATTTCACAATCGTAGTCATTGAGTAACTCAACCCATCGCCGTTGTCTCATGTTTAGTTCTTTTTGATTGAAAATGTGCTGAAGGCTCTTATGGTCAGTGAATACAACACACTTGGTGCCGTAAAGATAGTGTCTCCAGATTTTGAGTGCGAAAACCACAGCTCCTAATTCGAGATCATGAGTTGTGTAATTCTTCTCATGGATTTTGAGCTGTCTTGAGGCATAGGCTATGACTTTTCCTCGTTGCATGAGGACACAGCCAAGACCTTGCTTGGAAGCATCGCAGTGAACAACAAAATCATCATTTCCATCAGGGAGGGTCAAGATTGGAGCATTGCATAACTTTTGTTTAAGTGTTTGGAATGCTTTTTCTTGATCTGGTCCCCACTGGAAAGATTTATCCTTGTGGGTCAAGGCAGTAAGAGGCACAGCGATCTTTGAGAAATTTGGGATGAAACGCCGATAGTAGCCGGCCAAGCCAAGGAATGAACGGATCTTAGTGGGAGTTTTAGGTTCCACCCAACTCTTTACCGCCTCAATCTTTGCAGGATCCACATGAATTCCTTTATCATTTACGATGTGACCAAGGAATTGTACCTCCTTCAACCAAAATTCACACTTAGAGAATTTGGCATATAGTTTCTCCTTTTTCAATAGTTCAAGAATCAAACGAAGATGATGTTCATGCTCGGATCTTGATTTTGAATAAATCAGAATGTCGTCGATGAAGACGATCACGAACTTGTCCAAGTATGGTTTACACACGCGGTTCATTAAATCCATGAACACAGCTGGTGCGTTGGTCAAACCAAATGGCATAACCAGAAATTCGTAATGACCATATCTTGTACGGAAGGCTGTTTTGGGAATGTCATCATCATGCACCCGTAGTTGATGATAACCAGAACGAAGATCAATCTTGGAAAAGTATGAAGCGCCTTGAAGTTGGTCAAACAAATCATCGATTCTTGGTAGGGGATACCGGTTCTTAACAGTAAGCTTGTTGAGTTCCCGATAATCGATACACATACGAAATGAGCCATCTTTCTTCTTCACAAACAATACTGGGGCTCCCCAAGGTGAGGAACTTGGTCGAATGAAACCTTTATCGGAAAGTTCTTGAAGTTGACTAGCAAGTTCTTGCATCTCAGATGGTGCAAGACGATATGGAGATTTTGCTACAGGTGTTGCACCAGGTACAAGATCGATACGAAACTCGACTTGACGAACAGGAGGGAGTCCAGTTAAGTCATCGGGGAACACTTCCGGAAAATCACGAATGATCGGAATATCCTCGACTTTCTTTGACTTCTCATTCGTCTTCACGATATGTGCTAAGAAAGCCACATAATGCTTGCGAAGGTACTTTTGAGCTTTGGTACATGACATAAGTCGAAGGCCTTTGGAAGGTTTTTCTCCATAAATTTAACACCTTTTCGGGCGCAAGAGGGATCCGGATGATTTTCTCGTAACAAACAACTTCAGCATGGTTCTTAGATAGCCAATCCATGCCTATAATGACGTCGAAATTTCCAAGTTGCATCGGTGTGAGATCGATAGGAAAATCATGCTCGCTAAGACTAAGGATACAGTTTGGAATAATTGAATCGATTGTGATAGGTTTCCCGTCGGCTATCTCTACCGTAAATGGTTTTCTCAACTTAGTCCGTGCACTAGCAAGTAAGGGTTCAAATTCTAAGGACACAAAACTTTTGTCGGCGCCGGTATCAAATAAGACTGAAGCATAATGATTATTGATTAAAAACATACCGTTCACCACATCGCTATGGGTTTGAGCTTGATGAGCATTGATGTTAAAAGCACGTCCTTGAGCCGTAGGCACCGTGCTGACAAGTTGAGGGCATCGATTGCGGTAGTGGTTCGGATCACCACATTGATAGCATGCACGACCCTGAGTAATTGCAGGAGGATGTTGAAGAATAGGTGCGGTAGCCGGAGTCTTAGCTGCGCTCTTACACACGTTGAAAGTATGACCGAAACGACCACAGTTGGTGCAGTGACGGCATTGTGCATTAGTAGGGTGGTGGTACTTGCAAATATTGCACTGTGGGAAAGTTCCGGTGTAAGGTTTCTTTGCCGGGACTTGATTGTTGGAGACTGGTTGGTAGCTTGGTGCGACTTGATTAACTGGAACAGTAGGGGTAACCACAGCAAAGTTGTGGGATTTAACCTTCCTCTTCTTGTTTTGTGAAGGTTCAGGTTTTTCCTCCTTAAGGGGTTCAGCTGAGGGTTTCTCGGGCACCTTCTTAGCACCCTTCCTTGTCAGGGTTCCAGCCTTAACATGATTGTCAGTTAACTGAGCAGCTAACCGGATGGTATCTTCCAGAGTTGCAGGATTCCTACCCCACACCGTGTCTTGAATTTTCATGGGTAGACCACCAATGTACTTTTCAATGGCCCGGGATAATGGGGTAACTAAGTGGGGAACAAGTAGGCTCAATTCATGAAATCGGTTGGTGTAAGCTAGATTTTCTCCACTTTCTTGAGCTAAGTCCCAGAACTCAGCTTCTAACTTCTTTATCTCATTTCTTGGACAGAATTCCCGAGTCATGAGTTCTTTGACTTCATCCCACGTTAGTGCCAAAGCAGCATCAGATCCACGGGTTCGTTTCTCCCCGTTCCACCAAGTGAGTGCTCTCTTTTGAAGAACACTTGTAGCATAGCGAACCTTGAGATTCTCGGGACACTCACTATTGAGAAAAGTGTTCTCGATACTCTCAAACCACTGTAAAAGACCAGTGGCTCCTTCGGTCCCGCTAAACTTGGTGGGATTGCAAGAACTGAAGTGCTTGTAAGTACAAGCTCGTGGAGGGTTTGGTACAGCTTGATTTTGAACAACGTTGTTGCCTTGATTCAAATGGGTAAGCAGCGTTGGGATGACCGCAGCAACTTCACGTGCTACTATAGCAGCAATCTTACGGCCAGAGCTTCTAGATCGAGAGCGGTTTTGACGGGAAGACATGCTGTATAATATGGAAAAACCTTTAGAACTTTTCAAAATAATAAAATCGTTAATGAGATTGTTTAGAATAACAATGAGAGGTTAGGAGTGTAAACGTTTGGTTCGCAAACCAAAGCGAATACGTTGACTTATCAAAGTATTTGTGTCCACCACAACCTTAATGAGGACATGCGTACCTATAAGCGAATACTCATCTCGAGGGTTCCCAGGTAAGGTAATCAAGTTGTATGAAATACCTTGCCTAGACAGAACACCTTAAGATACAGGTATCCCACTCTTCCAGCATTGCATGTTCTCGGTCGTGTGACACGGACTTTGACGAGATTTGAAAACCATGTAAATCAAAATTTAAAATTTGAAAACAATTTGATTTAGGCATATAATGCCATATAATATGATTTGAGAATTTGTATGTGATAGGTAAGAATCAAGATATAAGAGAATGTGATAACCATATAAACATAATAGACATAAGTGACACATATAAGCCCTATCTAAACATATAGAATACATGAGAGGACTCATGTGTAAAGGTACTTAGTTATAGTCTAGGTCATTCCATTTCTAATAACCTAATTCCCTATAACCTTGGCTCTGATACCAATCTGTCACACCCCGACCGATGGCGGAATCATCGAGGCGGACGAATGTGAATCGATTGTTCATAGCACAAGGTAATAAATACATTGAAATAACGTTTAATAACCATTTATTTATTGAATAATGTCATTCAAGTCTCACATTACAACGCAATTAAATAAAACCGTGAAATATAATATTGTCCTCTTTATTTTTGACTAGGTCCAATCCTATATGAGCAGAGAGAATTCCACTAAATAGCATTTCCTGAAATCATGTGAAAAAGTAACGAGTCAGCTAAAGAATTAGCCGGTGAGTAATCACAGGTTTAAACACACACAAATTTTGATTGAATAACTTGAAAACAATTCAATTCACATGGTAATGTTATAACTATCATGCAACAATGTATCATAAATGACAAACAACACGATCAAACCTAATGACTGAATTGACTCGGTCCTCAGACGGAGCCTTATAGAATGTATGATTTCGGTTTCAATCACCACGCGACTAAACAAATGGGGTGGGTTGTCAAACCAATAGATCTATCATTGTTACCGTGGTTGTGTGAATTAATGATCATGTCATCAAGTTTATCTAAATACGAACACATAATTGCAAGTAATTAACATAACATGCATTGAATTGAATATTAGTATGAAATAGAATAAAAATGAATAAACTTAGTTGCGTATGATATCACATGATTTCCCCAAATAATAAAACATGTAAAATGGGCAATGAATACTCACTTGAAAATTATAAGCGTGTTGGAAATAATAGAATGATAGACGTGATACCAAAGGAAACTTCTCGGTGTTCAACCTAAAGTTTGGTACCTTGTGGTTAGAATAACAATGTGTGAAGATCTAAATATGGATTAGGGTCCTAATTGGGATTTGAGGGTTTTTAACAATTAGTAAATAAATAATATGATATATTGGTCAAATAACATAGAACAAATTTATTAAGTAATTAAGGTTGAATATATTAGTGGATCATTATGAAATTGAATACTACTCAACTATTTAATTTATACTAATGGATTAAGTAATAGTTGAGCATTAAAGTATGAAAAAGAAATAATCATTTTTATAATTAAGTAAAATAACTTGGTCCAAATAATTAGTTGAATAATTAATTATTTAAACGTTTTATAAAATATTGGTACAAAACAATTTTGAAACAATTTAGGTTTTGGCTTAAATGATTTTTTTATAAAATATAAAGCTTATAAATGAGTTTTGTTAAACATTTAAACTCTTGAAATTTAATAAGAAAATGAGATTATAATTTTAAAATTTTCAGAGATTAATATAAAATTTTCTAGAATAATATTAATTAACAAAACAGTTTCATATTAATATTATGAAATAATAATAATTTCTGAAATACACAAAAAAAACATTTTAAAATTATATATGGGTGCCCAGGTTCGAACCTGGGTAACCCGTGTGCATGCCCAGTGTGTTACCGCTGGGCCAAAGCCCAATCTCTGTTTAGAATTCGAATGAAAATCATAAAACAAGTTTAACTAATTATTTCCCCCAAATCCACATAAACCCTAATTGCAGAATCATCGAATTGAACAGGAATTCGATGTTGATAATCTAATTGAGCATAGGGCTTTTGATTATCATGTGTAAACGAGTGTAATCATATGTCTAATTACCTGAATTGAGATTGATTTGATAAAGAAAAGAAGAACTAGGTCGCGACGGGTGAATAGTTGATTCGAGCTGTTGTTGTTGATCAAAATCGAATTAATGGCACAGAGAGCTTCTAGTGAACCAGATGATCAAAAGCCCTCAAGTACAATCTGTTGAGATTGCCTCGAATGTAGGATTCGACCAGTTGCAGGTCGCGAGGGATGATGAAGGTCGAAATCGATGAAGATGTGATGTATAATCGAAATTGAGTGTACAGAAACGTTGGGAATGTTGATTAGAAACGTTGCCCTCTATTATATAGATTCAATTGCACCAGTTTCACATCGGACGAGTTAATGGATTCGGGTTCGTGTGTTTCAACTTGCATCAATGGTTGAATGGTGTTTTCAATTGAAATTAACAGCAGGATTCCATTTGAATGATTAGAATTACGTTAAGGATCGACTAATTAATTCATTTGATTGTTGTTGTTACGAAATTGATTAAGAATTTCAGTTAGAATCATTCGGTTTGAATTGAACACTCCAAACGGTCGTTTCTTCGAATTAATGTGAGTCATATGTTCGAATCAAGCTCGAGACTAGGATTAACGGTTCGATTGGCTTAATGTGGGTCTTATGGGTTGATTTCGATGTCGCCGGAGACGGCCCGAAGGTTGGCCGGAGATGGTTACGGGACACAGGGGAGGGGTTGGGTTATTTAAAATAATTTACCATTTTGGTCCCTGTAGTTTGATACTTGTTCTATTTTAAAATAAAAACTTGTAATTCACTTTTATAATTAACACTTTTCACCCTAGACTTTATATAATAAATCCAATTATTTTATAACATGTTTATAATGTTTATAAATTTTTATGAATCTTTTATATTTAGTTTTTTTTTTTTTTTAATATGAAATGATATATAGACTTTAAATTTATTAATAAATGTTTACGAATCATAACATTATTATAAATTGTTTAATTTTTTTAAATAGATGCCAAATAATTTATAACATTGGTTAAACTACACCATGTTATATTAATTCATTGAAATAAATACTCTGAACAGAATAGGTTCGGGTTACAAATTTGAAAATGGGTCAAATGTTACATTACACAAGATTGTAACAACCTTTATGTTGCATGGTCCGTGTGGATTGGCAAGATTGAATTCCCCGTGTATGAAAGATGGTGCCTGCTCAAAATCGTTCCCTAAGAATTATGAAATGCAAACCCGTATTGATAACGGTGGTTATATCCATTACAAAAGACTAACGATAACCGTCAACACTTGAAGCATGGCGTGTCACTGGATAATGGGTTTGTTGTTCCGTATAATAGTAAACTTCTTCTACATTTCGACGCACATATTAATGTTGAATATTGTGGATGGAGTATGCTTATAAAATATCTTTTCAAATACATCTCAAAAGGTGCAGACAGAGTTCGCTTTGCACTGATTAAAGATATTGGCGATTCTGAAGGTAATGCGAATGATAAAGCAGAGGTTATTGATGAGATACAAAATTATCTTGACGGTCGGTTTATATGTCCTCATGAAGCTTCATGGCGCATATTAGCCTTCCCAATCCATCACCGAAATCCCCCTGTTCAGATTTTAGCGGTTCATTTAGAAGGAAAACAAAATCTCACATTTCGGCAATCACAGAATTTAGTGGATGTTATCAATAATGAATATGCGTCAAAGACTACACTTACTGAGTGGTTGAGCAACAATGTTATAGAAAAAGATCTTCAACAACCAATTTCAAACAACGGCTTGCATCTTCGCTACATTGATTATCTTTCAAAATATCGATGGGATGTGCCTTCAAAAACATGGATTAAAAGAACATCTAAGCGAACACCTGCCGTTGGTAGACTTGCTTATGTACATCCGACATGTGGAGAACTGTTCTATCTAAGAATGTTACTTGGCCATCAGACCGGATGTTGTTCGTTCACAGATATACGTACTGTAAACGGTGAAATATATCCGTCCTTTAGACAGGCGTGCGAGAGGTTAGGTTTAATAGGAGATGATAAAGAGTGGTTAGGTACTATCACTGAAGCATCAGAATGGGCAACATCAGCACAGTTAAGGCTGTTATTCGTGCACATACTATTGTTTTGCAATGTATCCAATCCAACAACACTATGGGATGCAACCTGGAAAAGTATGGCCGATGATTTAGCTTACAATATTGATTCAAGTCTTCGCCATTCAAACAGATCAATAAATGATTCTGACCTAAAACAATTTGTATTATGTGAACTTGAATTGGTACTAAATTCGAACACAACCCCAAAGTCCTTATCAGATTTCGGATTACCGTTGCCAACAGAAACTTCAATGTCTGCTTTAAGGAACGTTTTGCTACTAGAAGAGAAAAGCTATGATAGGGAGGCTTTACACCGCGAACATCTGTCATTAAAGTTAAACCTCCAACCAGAACAAAAGGCGGTGTATGATCATATCTTATCTAGCTTTGACAAATCATCACAGATTTTACTATTTGTTTACGGTCATGGTGGCTCTGGCAAAACTTACCTGTGGAAGACCATTATATCAGCGTTAAGATCAACCGGTCACATTGTCTTGGCAGTTGCAGCATCAGGAATAGCATCATTACTACTGCCCTCCGGACGTACCGCACATTCGAGGTTCAAGATACCACTTGAATTAAATGACGAGTCCGTGTGTTATATCAAAAAGAATACGAACTTACCCAAGCTTCTTTTAGAAACTACATTGATAGTTTGGGATGAAGCCCCGATGAGTGATCGAAGATGTTTTGAATCGCTAGACAAAACTTTGCAAGATTTAACAGGAAAGATAAATATACCTTTTGGTGGAAAATCTGTATTATTAGGAGGTGACTTCAGACAAACACTACCAGTTAAACCAAAATGTACAAAAGAAGAAATCATAGCCTCATCTCTTCCAAGATCATATCTTTGGAAGCATTTTGTTGTACATATACTTTCTACGAACCTCAGAGTTTTAACATCCTCATTAAACACATCATCCCCGGTTAATACAAAGTTGTTCACCCAATGGCTACTAAGAATTGGAAATGGTGAGGAAGGTGAACAGACAGTCCCAAAAGAGGTTGATACCAAAGTTATTCAAATACCAGCTGAAATGGTGATTGAAGACAGTGATTTAGCAATACATGATCTGGTTAGATTTGTGTACGACGACAATAGCCTTTTCAATCCGACGACAACAATAATGGCAGAAAGAGCGCTCATATGTCCAAAGAATGAGACCGTTGACGAGATAAACGACATTGTCTTAGATTTATCACCAGGCAACTATATTTCTTACTTAAGCACAGATTCAATGGTCCCGCACTCTGTGAATGCTGGTGACATTGACATGATGTATCCTATTGAATACCTGAATACTTTACATTTCAATGGTATTCCAAAACATTGTCTTAAATTAAAAAAGAATACCCCCATCATGTTAATTCGCAACATAGATCAAAAAAACGGTTTATGTAATGGAACAAGATTATTAGTTTCTCAGTTATTACCGCGTGTGATAGAGGCACACATAATAACAGGTACATCAATTGGGAATAGAGTCTACATTCCAAGGATTAACTTCGTTCATAATACAAAAGAATTACCATTCGTTTTTACAAGAAGACAGTTCCCAATAAGAGTGTGTTATGCAATGACAATTAATAAAAGTCAAGGTCAAAGTCTAAATAGGATAGGAATTTATTTACCTGAACCAATTTTTGGACATGGCCAACTTTATGTTGCACTCTCACAGGCTACCACCCCTAACTCCGTTAGAATTTTGACCAAAAAATCCATTGATAACAGTAATAATAAAACTTTAAACATTGTTTGTACAGATTTATTACAAGAGGTAACAAAAAACAGGTCTGCCTCAAGGAGGAAAATGTATGCTCTAACCCAATGTGGCCCTTCAATTTAATTTAACCCAACAAGTATACTTATTATAATTCAAACCAAGAATCTGATAACTGCAAGCGTATTTACAGTTGTTAATCATTATCAAAACCATTTTTGCACAAATACGAACTACTTGATTCAATTGTTATATGAGAGTTATAAATCACCGTTTATTGTTCTGTTCGGCATGTATTTACTTGCTTGGTTTGCTCATCATATTTATTACGATAAGGCTAGAAATTACATACAACATTTCTAATTTGCATTAAACCTCAGTTTGATTTTATTGTATAAAAACATGTATAAACAGGGACGTAATTTCACTCTGAAAGCAGCAGTGACCGAGCTACAAAAGAACAGAGAATGGCATTGCATAGGCTGCCCAAAATGCGATCAATCCCTACTAAAAGTCGGAGACGAGTGGTTCTGTTCTATGCACGGAAATCTCAGCGTAACAACTGAAATGTATGTCTTCTCCAACTGCTATTTTATTTAACTGCAACAAACAGCTAAAGCAAGTTATTATTACAGATATCGAATTACCGCCACAATCTCTGACAACACAGGAAATGTCTCCGCTTTAATCTTTAATGATCCATCCTCAAATCTCACTGGGATGACATGCCCTAACATCCTAACAACAGACAACCCAGACATCACCCTACACCAAATCATCAACAAAGAAGCCATATTCCATGTCCAGCGCACAAAAACAACAAAGCCGAGATGCTGCACTGCACCGTTATCAAGATTGACAATATAACAGACAACCAGCCAACAACAAGCACACCTGCACCTACAACACCATCATCGTTCCACCAAACGCATAGAGCTGAAACAAGCACATCAGCCAAAAGATCACTCTTTACAGAAGAAAGTAAGAAAAAACTTAACTGACCACTAATAACCATAACACAATCCTAACAGCATTTAAACAACAGGTCCTCCTGCAGGAAAGAAGGCAAAAAAGGACTAGCAGGCAACAACAAGACCCTTTTGAAGATGCCAGGAATGCAGCACCTTTTGTTAATATGTGCTGTGACCTTTTGTTAATATGTGCATCAAAACAGAAATATCAGGTAGCAGCAGCAACCTTTGGAAGCCCTAACTTTTGTTAACTCATGCTCCCACCTTTTGTTAATATGTGCACCAAAACAGAAATATCAGGTAGCAGCAGCAACCTTTGGAAGCCATCAGATTAACTTTTGTAAATATATGACAACTTATATTACCAATATATGCAATGGCATAGTTTGAACGTAACTTTTGAATGTAACTAACAGCCATAATCTCGATTTTTATATGAAAAAAAATGACATCGCGCAACGCGCGATGCGGTTCCCACCTAGTATCACTAAAATTATGTATTAGAATGACCGTAAGTTATAAAATAATGATATCAACTTTTAAAAACTTTATTTTTTTCAAAAAAAATAAATGTTTTGTTCTAAAACAAACTGTATAAATTTGTCATTTTTAAAAATTTTCTTATTATAACTCTTAAATTTAATTATTTTTGGTTTTAAAAAATAACTTTTTAAAAATACTAATTTTAAATATTTAGTATTTTTAAAAAAAGTCTTATGCTTTAAATAAATTTATTATTTTATAAAAAATTATTTATTTAGAAATAACATTAATAAATAGATCTATTTATTAATTTATTAAATCAAAAAAGTGTTAAATACTATTATTAGTTATTAAGGTAATTATTTAATAAGAGAGAGAGGCGGGAAATTTTGGTGAGAGTGATTGTGGTGTTGACACGTGTCATCTCAGATACCCTTTTATTAGAGTAGGAAGATTTATTTATATTATATACCCTTCCATTGTCTTATGAAAATCATTTCCTTATTTTTCGAGATTCTTTTTCTGTTTTTAATCATTGTTTTTTTAACAAAATTAAACTCTAAGGAGATTTACGTTGGGTTCCCCATAGTCTTGTTTAAGAAGAGAATTAAAAGAAAATAAATAAAAAGTGAAAGAAAATTATGTTCTTGAGGTTTTTAAGGAACAAAATGAAAGAAAACAAAAAAAAACTTGTGTTCCGGGTTTTTTAAATAAAAAAAATGGAAAGAAATGAAATGAAAATCTTCAATGATTTTTTCTTTTAACTTTCCTTCTAAAATGTAAGGAAAATAAATAAAACACGTAAAATTCTTACTTTCCTTTCTTTTTATTTCTTTGTAACACGAAAATTTAATATGTTTTTTTCTTTCTCTCTATTTTTTTCTCTCCTTAATTTTCTTTCTCTTCATTTTTTTTCCCTCGCTAATTTTCTTCCTGTTTTTTTCTTTTTTTATTTCTTTCGCTTATTAAACTCGGGAACGCGGTGTTAATATAATTTACCTTATACTATTACACATTTACAAACGTCAATGGATATATTAATTTTTTAATTTAGTTTCAATCTTGAGCATATATAATTCCAATCAATAAGCATGACATGGTGCTTGATCCCTGGTTTGTTGTAATGTATTTTAAATCCATGACTCGGGTTCGATTTTAATGAGCGACATTTTCTTGCCTCTTTTTTCCTCCCTTTCTCGTAAATATTTATTGCATAAATATTTGTGAATCTAACCCATTTCATTGATACTTTTTTATATAACTAACCCTGAAAAAACAGTGTTATTACTGTTATGCAAGATATTATGTATTTAATAATATACTATCTATGCAAGATATTATGGATGCAAATTATTAGATATTACTTATTAGAAACTAGAAAGGTGCCCGTGCAATGCAGCGGGACGACATTTTACATTTGACACGTGCATTTAATATTTGTTATTCGTGTAGTAGTTTTACAAAAGTTTATTATCTTTTTTCTAAGCTAAAATTTAAAACAACAGATAAATGAGTTCTGCATAACGACTTTTATATACGCATTAACTTATTGTACCTCATAAAATACAGATCGTTTCAGCAAAAAGTTTACACCAAAATGTTTAAAAATAAAAACAGGTTAAGTTGTAGTCTCAAAACGTTTTTTAATGTGATAGATTAAAATATAGAGCTGAAATCTTAAAACATATTAAGTTTTTTTGATGTATTGGTAGATAATATAAAATTTTTTACAAATATTAGTAAGTGTAAGGTTATTGTGTAACTAATTATAAGGGGTAATGTGTAAATAATATTATAAATACTATTTTACCCTTAAAATTGGTTGTATCTTATGCATTGAATATAGTAAGTGTTCTTAATTTTATGGTATCTTAAAATACCCCTCTCATATGCTTTATATATAGTATAGATTATAAGTTTATTTCTAATTAAGAACACCGGTTTTTAGCGTTGTGACACTACTCTCAAGACATGCTACATTGTAGATGCATTTTTTGTCTTTTAGTCCAATTCATGTTCTACATGTTCCTATAAACTGAAATGACCCATTTGCAAAAAAATAATAATAATAAATAATAATAATAAAATAAAAGGAAAAAAGTTTATACACCTACTGAAACAACGATGGTTTAAACTAGGCGGGTAAGATTGCATCTATTTCGTAAAAGGCTTCTACCAGTGATCACATTTGCATCCATTTTGCAAATTCAAATCATTTTTTTCATGCCACAATTTGCAACGCAAACAAAGTGTGAGCCTTAAATATATGATACTTAAAAGGATCAAAGCCACAAGAAACATGTTTTGAAAATAAATAAAAATCATCGCAAAGGGCGAGCATAGATTGTTAGTATATATTAAACACTAAAATTTATATGTGAGAGCTGATACTAGCTAAGTGTACAATTAATTATGCATATTGTACCACTCTTTTGTGCTACATGTTTTGTTGACAGGCTGCCAACTGCATCACTAACCACGTTTAGAGAGAGAGGCTCGAAAAATCCTTTCCTAATTCATGGTCGTTGGTCGGAGCGGCGGGGGGTCAGAAAACAACGAGTTCAGGTGGATTTGAGGTCGAATAAGTCGCCGACATGGTCGGTCAAACCATAAAAATTGAGGGAAAGTTGTGAGTTGTGATGACACTGGATCTAGATAGTTGTGTTCGTCGGCGATGGTTGGCGATGGTGGATGGAGATGAAAGGCTTTCAAACAAAAATGATTTCTTATTTACACTTGAGACATGCATATTTTTATTAGGAATTGAAATGTGCAGACATATTATTAAAAAAAACTTAAATATAAGTTTTAAATAATAATATTCGGTTTTAAGTTGATTAAAATAGACCAAAATTTAAAAGAATGATCTAGTTTTATTTTTCTTACGATTTACTTCTATTTTTTTACAACCCAAAAGAGTTAAAACCTTGTTTATAGAAGTTTTTATGCTTTTAGTTTTTATTATTATTCTTTTCTTATGTTATTATTATTATTATTATTATTATCCATTACAGCTTTACTTAGTTTTTTTTTAATCTTTTTTCATTAATGCCTAATCATAATTATTCTTTAGAACACACACATTAGAGGATTTTAGATTAAAAGAGTTACTTTTCATATTGTTTTTTTTTCACAGTTTAGATCAATAGAGTTTAAGTTAATGTTAATAGTCACGAAATAACATAAGGTAACTTGTTTATCATACCACATTTATATATATATAGTTGGATCTTATATATATATAGTTGGATCTTGATTTTATAAGAAAAAGAAAAAAGAGAATAACACACACGACCACCTAACAAAATAGATTCAAACGAAAATTTACGATCACACAATCAACTAAGAATTTCTTTAATTATATAACGTTCACATAAAACAAAAATGATAAAAGTAGAATAATAATATAATAATTTCCAAAACTAAATAAACGAGAAGTTTTGTTTAGGTAATATTATTTGATCAATAAATGAGAAAGATTACGAATCCCTATTTTCCCGTTGCAACAAATCTCCCCTGAGATCCACCCTAACGAACACACCCCCTCCCAAACCTACGCGTATATAATGCCCTCTGCAATTGAGTTTCGAACACCATCGAGATACATCTGATAAATTAGTTCTTCATCATCTCCACCACACCGCAACCGCTGACGACTTTTAATGCCGACTAACACCACCGCAAGTTTGGTGACTGTGATCGATCGGACCACCACTTCGATCATTTAAAGGTATGCTTTCAAATCGATCGGAAGACTATTTACTACTGTAATTTCATCTTCTAATTAAAAACCTTTTAGTGCAAAAGAAAAATCAGATGAGTGGCATGAGGCAAAGGCCTTTGAGGAAAGGTTTAGCAAAGTTTTATCAAAAGTACTTCAACCTCTTTATCATACCTTTTTACTATATAATTGTAAGTCGTAACAACGTTATTGTCACAGCTTATCTTTGGTACTTAAAGGCGCTATCGAGGAGGAAAAGAAAGGTAGGTATGCTCATTGATATAGTTTTAGTCAAATGTTGCCAGCTGAGCATATATTTGTAACTTTTAATCACATCTGGGACGAGCTGAGAGATATATACTATTATGTAGATCCTTGTTTTCCTCCAGGGTTTGTTATTAATTTATTTTTTCCTTATGTTATTTGATATTAGTATTTCTTTACATTTTGTCTAAAAGTTTGAATTATTGTTCTTGCAGTGTAAAATATTCTAGGTCACACTGAATCTTTACACAAACAGTGAGGTCTATTTAGTGGCTAAGATTCCTATGCGATCATGCTAACGGTATTAAAATTGTTTAAAAGTTATTTCTGCATATTATCTTTGAAGTGAAATGATGAAGATGAAATGCTTGTAATGAATTCGATTCATCAACTTTATGTAACTTTTTTACAGGTTGAACATGCACAAGCTGGTCTAAGTACTTGCTTCATCTCACAGGATTGTAAATCATCTCCATGGGAACTTTAGTGATACTGAGAGGTACATGTGACATATGAACTCACTTTTACAGGATTGTAGTGCTTTACCTGTTCAGGTAATGCCAAGTAATGTCAAATGTTAATTGAGAATCATTATCAGATCAAGCTTCTTAGCAATGCACGAAATAACTTAATCACCACATTGAAGGTCACCTAAAATCGCCAATTATTGAGCCATTTCTCTTTCCCTGTTCCATTTCATTTTTTAATCTCCTGACATAGTAAGATTAACGCCACTATAAGGATGTAGAGGGGATGGTGTCAATTTATGTGGAAGCTGCTGCAAGCACATGATTCTGTATTGATGACAAATAGCTCATAAACATGTATGAGGTAGTGGTGCAATGTTACACAAAGAACTAAAATTAAACTTACGTTCGAAACACGATATCTTGACTGTTCATACGTATCTTCATATTTTTCTGTCTTGTGAAAGGAGTTCTGTAGATGCCACAGAGAGGAGCTTGGCAGACTAAGGTTATGATCAAATTCTCTTATTAATTCTTTTACATTTTGATGACTTGCAAAGAGTTCTTTATGTGACTAAATAAGTTTTAGGTTTGACATGTTTACTATGGGAAATATTACAAAGAATATTTTCAAGAAGTTGATTGGACTTGAGAGAAATTTGAGCAGACGGCAGACCTTTCAGTCAAACGTTTCACCTTTTTGAATTTGATAAAGAAAGGTATGCTAATTTATAATTGTCCATCTTCTTCTTTTAGGTTTTTCTGTATACCTTACTGTCTAATATCATAATTCTTACTCTGAAGTTTTGAATGCATCTGTTCTTAGTATGACATGCTTTTTGATTTACAAGTGCCATCATGTGATAGGAGCTGAATATTCGATTTAACTAAAACAAGGAATTAGAAGATAGTCGTCCAATCCCCGAGGGGCTAGTCTCCAATTACAAGGTGTAAGAACCCAAATTTAGATAAACATAACATGAATGCCACAAAATGCAGGAAACACCATACTTAGGCAGTTGGAACAGTTATGAATCTGCCTCCCCACTCCCTAAAATGATGATCAGCCCCCACCTCTTGAGTTTTCAAATGAATTCCTGCCATTACTTTCCCTCCACCTGCTTCCCTCCATTAATTGATTGACCCAACCAGGGCCGGCTCAATCAATTTGGAGGCCCTAAGCGAACTAAAAACTTTGAGGCCCTAAGCGAACTAAAAACTTTGAGGCCCTAAGCGAACTAAAAACTTTGAGGCCCTAGTCATTCTCATGTAACTTTTTTGTTTGCCCTTTTAGTGGTAACACATTCGTGCTTTTGATTTCAATTTTACATTTAGATCTACTGTTTATAATCCTATGACACAACGTGAGTCTGAAGCAAATAAGGGTAATCAATTCATGATGATGAACACAAGCAAGTTTAAAATAGTATATTAGTGAACAAGTGAATCTCATTGTAGAAGAGTATAAAACAAATAAGCAAGCATGTTTAATTCCAATGAATTAAAACAAGCATTCAAACAAACTGAGGCTTGAAAAGATCTAAATTTTTTATTTCTATATTATCAATGGATAATTTTTTATGTAAATTTATATATCAAGCAAGACTAAAAAAGTTCTGATTTCTATGTAAACATTGTGCTAATTGTTAATGATAATATAAATCTTCTAATAAGCTATAAAAGTGTGTATAATTCTTAACAAGATTTGTATAAACTATCAATTAAATGATAGCATTAAGAACGTTAAACAAAGTAAACAAAATAAACCTTGAGAAAGGTCGATTTTAGCATGTCAAGAAGAAACAATGCCAGGCACGCATAATATATTGGTTATAAAAAATAAAAAGTTAAAAACTATATAAAATCATAGATTACTCATCTGTTTTGGGCTTATATATAGGACTTGGTTTATTTTAATACCAAAATACCTTGCATTGTGAAGCTTTGGTTTTATTTCAAGCCTCTTCTTCTCCAATTTTTTTGATGCTATAAGGTTGGACTCCAACAGTGGTTTCTCCACCAGTAACAAAACCATTAACAAGTGTAGTATGTCAAGATGCAAAAAAAAGGATAAAAGTTAATAAATGGAAAGGAACACATCCAAACACCCTTAATCCCTTTCTCTTTATCTTCATACGACAATATGCTCCTCTTTAGTTCTTTGCTCCTCTGCATTTTTGTGAAGAACTGATTCTTCAACATTAAATTCAAAGTAAAATAAACATACTTTAGCATCTATTTGCTTTGATTTAATACTAGGCGGCTCTAGTGCTCTATAGTCTACTCTAACCCTACCTGCAACCCCGCATGCTCACCCCTTTGATTTCTTCCATCGTTCTAACTTCCAACTTTCAAGTGGAGCAGGGAATAGGCCACTGGACAGTTTCATGTGAGTCCCTGATTAAGCCCAAAAAAATACTGACCTAATAGTTTTGTGGGGGCCTAACTTTATGAGGCCTCAAGCCCTAGCTTTACCCTTTTTAACTATTGGGCCGGCCCTGGACCCAACCCAGCTTGACCTGCTCTTGGGTTCGGGTATGTATCATCATGTGGCATAAGTGGAGCCCACAAACACTTGAACGTGCTTTAAGGTATGCTTATTATTTGACACTATAAAATTTGAGATTATCTTGATAGTTTATAAAAGGTTTTAGTTTGACACATATTCTTTTCCCTTGAGATTCAATAATACAATCAAATCCCTGAACTTGTTTGGTACTGTTATGGCTTTTTTTTCATGCAGGTCATAGGTACGCTTATTAGGTGAACATGCATCCGTATTCGGTAATCATGTTGTACGGTATGTATAATCGCACTATACTGTTAGATTAAATATATTTTGTAAATATTTCGTTATAATTATATTGATTTAGTTACCGTAGTATACTGATTTAGTTTCCATAGTTTCCTCAAAGTTTGTTAGACAATTGTATTATATATTTGACATTCTGTATTCAATGGGGACAAGGGAATTCTCCTAAATTACATGGTATCAGAGCAGTGGGCCCAATCTAGGCAAAACAATTCTGGCCCGTGGACTGGTCATTCTTCATGGCCCAATGTTCAGCCCTTTTGGCCACCATATTGGGCTCCCCCACCACCCTGCCCTTATCCAACCCAACCGGGCTGGGCAACTCCTATGGCTGCCCTTTATCACCGCAACCCCTCTTATGACCATCTAAGAGTTTTTGGTTGCGCTTGCTATCCGAACCAAAGCGCCACTCGTTCTCACAAACTCGCACTTCGATCAACAAAGTGCGTGTTTCTTGGTTACCCGGCTAACTATCGTGGTTACCGGTGTCTTGATTTATCAACCGGTACCATCATTCTTTCCAAACATGTTACTTTTGATGAATCCTCATTTCCTTTCAAATCCACCACACCAACTCCTCACAACTACTCCTTTCTTGAATCTGACCTATCACCCATCATATTTGACTCACCTCCTACATCTACTCCAATCTCCACCAACTCAACCGATCCCACCACACCTTATCCCCAACATTACCAACGCCGTAGCCGTCAAAACAACCCCACCAATTCACCACCCCCACAATCAGACCCTATTCAACCACAACAAAATACCCAAACAACCCCTATTAATAGTCATCCTATGACAACACGTTCCCGGGCTGGAATTACTAAACCAACTCCACTTTTTAACCTTAATACTTCCACTTTACCTAAGCATCTTTCCCACTTCCCAAAACCTATGTTGCTGCATTTTCCGATCCTAATTGGCACCGGGCTATGTCCGACGAACATAAGGCTTTAATAGATAATGACACATGGGAATTGGTGCCACCACTACCAAACACCCGTGCAATTAATTGTTTGTGGTTGTTCAAACATAAGTTTCATGCAGATGGTTCTCTCAAGCGCTATAAGGCTCGACTGGTTATTAATGGCAAACGACAACAAATCGGTGTTGATTGTGACGAAACCTTCAGTCCTGTTGTCAAACCATCAACAATACGTACGGTTCTTAGTCTTGCTGTATCCCGATCATGGCCTGTTCACCAATTGGACGTAAAGAATGCATTCCTTCACGGTGATCTTAATGAGACCATCTATATGACTCAACCTCCCGGTTTTATTGACGAAACCAAACCAAACCATGTGTGCAGATTGAAGAAATCGTTGTATGGTCTGAAACAGGCACCACGCGCTTGGTATCACCGATTTGCTACATATATTGTTAAGTGTGGTTTTCGGCCTACAACATCAGACTCGTCCCTATTCGTGTATAAGAAGGGTAATCGGATGGCTTACTTGCTTTTGTACGTTGACGACATCATCTTAACGGCATCTGATAATATTTTCTTGCATCATATCATTAACTCATTATCCCGAGAGTTTGCTATGACTGATCTCGGTCGGTTGCAACCATTTTCTTGGCATTGAAATTCAGCACACTAATCACGACTTGTTTCTCACTCAGCAGTCTTATGCACGTGACATCTTAGAACGAGCAAACATGCTCCATTGCAAGCCATGCTCAACACCATGTGATACTGATTCTAAGCTCAGTGCCTCGGCCGGGGACTTGATTAAGGATAGCACACTATATCGTAGTCTTGCCGGAGCCTTACAATATCTTACATTCACCCGTCCCGATATTTCCTAAGCAGTTCAGCAGGTTTGTCTCTTCATGCACGCCCCTAGAGAACCACATTTTCAATATCTCAAACGCATCCTACGGTATCTCAAGGGGACATTAGCTCATGGTATACCTATCACCCCTTCCAAATCGATCAAGCTTACAGCCTATTCAGATGCAGATTGGGGGGTTGTCCAGACTCCAGGCGATCAACTTCTGGTTATTGTGTATTTTTGGGTGACAATTTGGTCTCTTGGTCCTCTAAACGACAACCTATTGTCTCCCGTTCGAGTGCAGAAGCGGAATACAGAGGCATTTCTAACACTGCTGCTGAACTATCTTGGCTTCGAAACCTACTGGTGGAACTTCATCTTCCTATTCATGATGCCAGTATCATTTTTTGTGATAATGTATCGGCTGTATATTTATCAGGCAACCCTATACAACACCAGCGTACCAAACATGTTGAAATTGATATACATTTTGTCCGGGAAAAGGTACGTGTTGGATCTTTGCGGGTTTTGCACATTCCAGCAGACTACCAATACGCCGACATTTTCACCAAAGGCTTGCCGAGGGTTCTCTTCCAACGTTTCAAGTCCAGTCTTCGTGTGCAACCAGTTGACCCTTCGACTGCGGGGGCGTGTTAGATTAAATATATTTTGTAAATATTTCGTTATAATTATATTGATTTAGTTACCGTAGTATACTGATTTAGTTTCCATAGTTTCCTCAAAGTTTGTTAGACAATTGTATTATATATTTGACATTCTGTATTCAATGGGGACAAGGGGAATTCTCCTAAATTACATATACAACCGTTCTTGATTAAGAGCTATCGTATTGCATTTAGTTATCAAGACTATTATCTTGATGAAATTTCGGTTTGTTATCATCATTGAATTGAAGTTCACATAAGATTCTTAATATTTGTAGTATCTTGAAGCTATATCTTCTTTATTTATTACGCAGTAATGATTGGGTCCTTAATTATGAAAATCATGTTACCAGAGTTGGAATTCCTATTATAATAATCTTACACGCGAACTCCAGGTACTAGAACTTTTGGAAGACGGTACTGCAGAGTTTCCTCTAATTGATATGGGTAAGAAAAACTTTTGCTCGCCCTCTTACATACATTTATACAATAAAGGGCGTACCTGGTGCTGCAAAGAGCTCTCGCGTTTCGCAGGGTCCAGGGAGGGTCCGTCCCATTTAAGGGAAGATGTACGCGGTCTTTCCCCACATTTTGTGGGGAGGCCGTTTCCACGGATCGAACCTAAGGGACCGAAGGTCTCAGGTTCGATCCGTGGAAACGGCCTCCCCACAAAATGTGGGGGAAAGACCGCGTACATCTTCCCTTAAATGGGACGGACCCTCCCTGGACCCTGCGAAACGCGGGAGCTCTTTGCAGCACCAGGTACGCCCTTTATTGTATAAATGTATTTAAGAGGGCGAGCAAAAGTTTTTCTTACATACATTTATACAATATTTCATTCAATTTGAAGCCCATTTTAGTAACTCATCAATATTATTGGATTTTCAGCACTAATCTTATTACATATTTTCACATTACGTGTCAATCTCTGACTGTAGGTCATTAGCCAACTTAGTTCAGTATAAAAACAGGATGGTAATATCAAAAGTTATCATGTCTCATCAAGTACCAGGTGAAGCCCTTAATCATATACACAAGTACCAAATGTGAAGAAGCTCTCTTAGCTGCTATACAACAAATTGGTAATATGATAGTTTCATTGTGGTCTTTATCCAGTATCCACATTTAGCATGTGAATCCTGTATTTAATCCTATCAGTGATGATAGGGTATCTTTTACGTAACTAAATTTGATCATTCTGATGAACAAATAAATAATCTTATTTTGAGGTTCATACGTATTGATGCAAAAGACTTAAAAGGCATGCTACTTCTCGATCATTATGTTTACGAGACGAATTTGGCAAGGGAATTCTTACTGAAGGTTAGTTATTAAGAAAAGTATAGTGTCATTAATGATATATGTTTATTTATTCTGTTTTGTACACTGATCATGCCCCTATTACCCTTTCTAGATGGTATCGGTCTCCTTGGTGGAACTGTTGATCATTTATCTCAATGTATGATCCAGTAAAGGTTTGTTACTCTTTAAATGTGATTTTGCATATGAAGAACTTTTGATTTCTTTAGGTGATACTAATCTCTTTAATGGATGTGCAGGTGTATATTGTTGTATAACATGCACATGCTCATGCTCATGCTGACCATAATAAATTCTAGAATCCTCATTTATGAAGTATTGAGCTTTTTGTATATTAATATGGGTGATCCAAAATTTCTCGACTTGCTTAAGCAAGTATACTATATTCTGCCATTTTAGTAATGTTTGATATCTTGTCATTAGGATCCACTATAGCTACTGTTAGGCCATTATGATCACTGTAACTCATCTTTTTCATTTCTTTGTCATGGAAAAAAAATTCAACTCCCAAGTTTGGTATGTACTTGTGTTGATTGGACCGGTAACATTTGCTCCTTCGTTTCATACTTGTTCTAAAGTTCCACTTAGTATTTCTAACTATTCTTGTGGTAACCCTGCCATTTTAGTCTTCTGTTTCCATACCATTGCTTTTGCTGGCAGGCTATTAATCAATTCTTGAGTTGTGACGGTCTGCTTCATGCATCTCAGTGGATTTAGCTTATGTATATGAACAGGTTAGTTGCCTTTTTTTCACAGTTGTGACTCCTCACGTCATAATATGCTTCAAATTGAAGCTAAAGGTGGTGATGCCATCCGCCATGGCATCACTAGCAAATCCTCACAAGGTTGGCACACACACATTATTGTTAGCAAATTACCTTTTCTGTTACTTATTTGATTTCTGTCACAAGTAAGCATACATGATCACATTGTGTGTTTTATTTGTAGGTTCTTTTTGTGCCAAGCATCATGGTCTGGCCATCATGATCTACATTTTTGGGTTTTTCTTTATCATTATCATAAGTCTTTTTTGCATTATAATATCTTCCTCAGATGCTAACATGTTAAAGATGATTCGGCAAGAGTCCCCCCTAAAAACCTTTCAGTGCAAAGGGCAAAACAAGATAAAGTGTAAAAAGATAATTATTATGAGCATATAACAAAAGCTGTTGAGAAATGGTTTAGCAAACTTTCACACAAGCACTTTAACCTATTTATGCAACTCTATACTGTACCTTTTCACCCTATAGTTATAATGATATTCTTGTGTCAGCTAGTCTTTGAAAAACTTACTGACGCAATAAAAACAGAAAAAAAAGGTATGCTCATTGGTTTAATTCCGGTTAAAAGTAAGGATTAAAGTTGGAAGCTGAGCATTTATTTGTAAATTATTTTCATATAGTGAAGAGCTGGGAGATCTACATAGTGTTACGTGGTTCCTTGTTTTTCTCCACGGTTTCTCATGAGTTTCTTTTCTTTCCTTATTTAAATTGATTTCTGTATTTCTGATCATTTTATCTCTAAATTTGTGTTATTGTAGATACAGAATATTCCAGCCAATGTGAATTTTTAAAAAGAGGTTTATTTAGCGTCCCAGACTTCTGAGCGATCGTGCTAGTGATGGTACAAACATTCAAACCTTAAAGGTATTTTACATGCATGGTCTTGTCATCATTTCAAAACTAAGATGATTTATTATTACTGAGATTTGGTAACTGGATAGGTGGTTGAGTACCAAGATAACCTGATTCCAATTAGGCTACGTTTGGTTGGAAGAATGGAATGGAATTGAAAAACTAGTTAATTTTCAAGTAAAATTAAGTTTGAGTGGATAATAAAATGTAAAACCAAGGGAATGTTTCACCTTAAATTCTCTTGGTTGTGGGATTTCAAAATCCTTTTACCTAGAGAGGGAATTTGAAATCACACAACCAAGGGAATTTGAGGTGAAACATTCCCTTGGGTTTTACATTTCATTACCCATTCAAACTTAATTTTACTTGAAAATTAAACTAGTTTCTCAATTCCATTCCATTCTTCCAATCAAACACAACCTTAGAGTTTACACGTTAGTTTTGTCTTTTAAAAATTTATAATCAGAATTTTAGTTATTTGTCAGCCAAACGATGTTACTATTATATCGTCTAGTTTTGTCTTTTAAAAAGTTTAATGCCTTTTGATTACTTTCTCTCCAAATGCTTCCCTTCATCTCCATTTCTAATCTTTCAAATACAAATAAAAAATTAGAAGATCTAAGAAATAAATTGCAATGTTTAGCGACAGGAGTTAATATCATTGTTACCTTTTTTGCATTTTATTTCATAATGAAAATTCATCAGCAGCATTTTAGTGAAGATATCTAAAGCATATGAGCCTCTCTTGTTGCTTGCCCTCCAATTGCTCCTTCTCCTCATGTTACTGGCCTTGTAATTGCAACTGCAGACTTCCAAAAGAATCTTGCCAGCTGGAATATTAAGTATGTTGACCAAATTAATTTAGTTGCTAATTGTTTGACTTTGCTTGGATTGCTTTGTTTTTCTATTTATTTTCAGTCCTGTATGGGGTCAAATGCGAAAGAATTGTTTCGTTTGTAGACCTTGATCTGGATAGATAAGCCGTAAGCGTTTATCACTCCCGGAGATAGGTAAGCTGGGTAAGATGTGCACTAAGCAGAAATCCATTTGCACCTTTATATTATTACAATTTACCTTATTATATCTTTATATTTATTAATATTCAAACTTTCCTTCCCTCCCCCCCCCCCAACACACCCCGAAAAAAAAAAAAGAGAAGAAGAAGAGAGTCTTACTTCTTGTGGAGATATTCACATCCTATATTGTGGCTCTTTTGTTAAAAGTTTGACACTAAATCGACGAAAGTCGTATTGCTTTTTCTTGATTACCCAAAAGTTACAATATATTCTATTAAGTTAATTGAACTCACGATCAATGTTTGTCTGAAACTAAGACTCCTTAGTTACTGCTATACTTGTAGGGTTGTTGAAATGCGAGAACTTCTTGATGAACAAGTTGCTGAAGAAGGTGGTGGTGCAGATGTGCAATGACATCAGTAGCAATACTTCACAGAGCTAGTCATACATATTAGTATTATTGTACAAATAAAATTTACACATCAAGATACCTAATTATTCTTTTTCCTAGCCATGTTATTCATTGCATCCTTACATGTAGAAAGTTTACTATAACAGTTGCATCTTCTAAAAACCTTGCAGTGTAAAAAGCAAAGCAAGGAAAAAGCTACAAAGATAAATGTTCATTGATTTGTTCCAGTTAAAGAATAAGGATATAAGCTGCCCGCTGAGCATTTATTTGTAAACTGTTTTCAGATTGGAGAAGAAACGAGAGGTATATATGATTATGTGGCTCCCTGTTTTCCTCCATGGTTTGTCATTAAAATCTTCTCCTTATGTTATTTGATTTCAGTAGTACTTTTTCACCATATGATTATAACAATACTCTTGTGATAGCTTGTCTTTGAAACCCTTAAAGACACAATAGATGAGGAAAAAAAGGCATGTTCATTTATTTGTTCCAGTAAAAGAATAAGGATTGATTTTATAAGCTAGATTGTATTTTCGTTATTTAGGTTACAATAGTCTCTTATGCTTTAATCAAATTGTGTCTTGAGTAACTCGTCTCTGATTATCTTAGAAGTTACATTACATATGGAATTCTAAACTTTATGGGCTTTGAAATATGCAAGGGTGGATACAAAAGAGAACTAAGGGCCGGGTCTCCAAAAGTGATGGAGCACATCCAAATGGCAACCAACCAGGCGATTTTATATGATCTTATTAAGGTAACTTATGTAACATGAAAAAATTTAGAGACCAACCTGGTTAATTTGCATTCATTAGGCCAATTTGTATAATAGAACATATCTTATGTGGTTTATATTTTCCATCACGTTCTTTACAGGTGCGAGAAGACCCTATTTTCCGTCGAGAAGGGGCCATATTTATGTTAATGCCAACGTGAATACGAGACAGGTTATTACATGCTTTGTATATTATGCTTTATATTCTATGGTTGTGCACTTGTGCAATTAAAGTTATGTTTTTTTGGTTCTCTTTATCTAAAACACGTAGTATATTTAATTAATCTCCATCTACATGTTGTTTACTTGAGTTTATGCGGTAATTTCAGGAACAAGCATTCTGGTCCCTACATTAACTGTTCTTCTTGAGGTTGATTTTCAAATCTATCATAATAATGTTTGCTTATAACAAGTGTCCTACAAGTTCTTTATTTCAGCCATGCAGGTTCGTGTGGGGATGCAACCAGGCTTACATGTAGTTCTAAAGGGAAAAGTTGGGTTTTGATATATTTTTATTTCTTTTTTCTTAAGAATGTTTTTTGGGTCTTCTAAACTAAGGTTAATGTGTTGGTACAGGTTAATTAATTTCCTTCAACTACATTCATGCAGAAACCTTTTGGTAAGGGCCTTTGATCAATCTTTTACTTCTATTTGATGCTTTTTTTCCTTAGCTTCTTTGTTTAGTTTGTACTAGGTTTTTATTTTTATTTTTATTTTTTAAATTTTACTTGCCTTATGTGAATATTGTAAACGGGTTTTTGAGGTTGGTACTCTAGCTATCTTAGAGTCAAGTGGTTGATTATTCATATATATTTGTTGAAATATTATGGTGATATTAATGCCATCATATGTTATAAAATGCAGGTTGCATGTTTTTTCACAAGATTAGATATGGAAAAACATTTAATTTTGGTTTTACAGAGAATTTTCATTTTGGATTTTTAATAAATGTTTTGGTTTACTTCTTTTACAAGGACCTAGGGACCTATGTATTTTTTTTAAAACTAGAGTAATTAATATATCATAGATGATATATATATATAGGAAACTCTTTATAGGATCTTTACTTAAGTTTTGAAAAGATTGTTGTATTATAAGTTGTATGTTAGTTTTACTTCTTAATGTTCATGGAGTGTGTATTAATGTGGTTGATGAGACTTTGAGAAAATTAAGTCTAGATAAATACTCTATTTAATCTCCTATATTATCTCATGTGTTAGTTGTTCTCCAAAACCATATGTCTACACTATATATCTATACTATCAAAGCCTTCCCTCTTACATTTCAAACGCAGATCAACCTTCTACTGAATTCTTCTCCATCCGCCTCTCCCCTGATTCTCTTCCAAAACCCTAACCACCCAAACCACTTCCTTTTACACCCTTTGATTTAAGCATTGGAGATCCAGTGCTTCTGCTCAGCTCACCACCAACCCTCCTTCAATTGACTTCTTTGCACGCTGCCACCGGTCACTCTTATGTTTGATTTTATGAATCTTCATGGCCTGAATACACAACATTAGTAACCCAAATCCGAGGTTTAATAGGTAACAAAGTCGCATTTGTTTTGATTCAAATGATTTATGTTACATTGATGTGGGTTTTGGTTCAATCTCTGTTGATTCAGATGAAACCCCTAATGACTCTTTGTCAAATTCAAAGCGTTCAAAGGTGCGCATCTCTCTGTAATTTGAAATTGTGTCGCTGGATGCCATAACTTGTAACACTTGTTGAAATTATGGTCGAATATATATAAACCAATTTGAATGTGGTGTTATGAAGTTTAGTTTCACTTGATGCCGCTTATGTTTTTGCATTTGGTTTTGCAGATCTAGAACTCGAAATGCAATTCTTAATTTTATTTTCAAATTCAATATATAGTTTGATATCGTAAATGTTTGTTATAGGTAATAATTCTCAATTGAGTTGTGATCACCATTTGCAATCCCTGATTGTTTCGATTTTCCACTGTAAGGGAGCGGTTCAGGGTGGTGGTGGTGGTGGTACCGGTTATCATATATGCATATAGCCTGCAAGGATTGTGAAATATAATTTTTATGATGCATCAACGGAGGTATTATCCAATAACACCAACCAATATATGATTATCATATATACATATAGCATGCAAGAATTTAAATTAATTGAATACATGAAACTTGTATTCTGTTATTGTTATAATTTTAGGTAAAATTAGAGAATATGATGTACGATCAGATTTGAATATGTGGTTAATTAATGTAGGTTCCCCAACTATTGAACAAGTTGGGCTGACTGTTGCCATGGATCGCAATGGCAGAGGCTGTGATAGAGTAGCACCCTATTATGTTATTGAGGCATTCCCTTCTAATGAAACTATCAATAATGGAATCAATTTTTCACAGGTGATTATGTTGCTCGTATTGTTATTGCAGCTCTCGAGTGTCGACTTTATTGTTTTACATGTGGATTTTTATATTGTACTTTAATTTTTCCTTTAAAGTAAAAAGGGTTCTAAGCATGTCAAAGACCCCAGGTGATAAAATGGCACCTATTAAGGTTATTATGATGGTAGCATTTCTTTGGTTAATTTGGAGATGGTAGTGGTGGAGATCAACTAATGCATTATATTGATAATGGTTCAGTTCGTAATCATCACTGCTTAATTCCTGCAGCTTTTTTCTTTTTTGTGCACTCACACTTTCTTTCCAGAATAATACCATATCTATCTTAGTTTTGTATCCAGATATATTCCTTTATGGTGATTCTTTTCATTTTAAGTTACCTCCTTGTTCTTTTATATATATTTTGAATTTAATGGATCAAGGTTAGGTGCTTCTCTAGATGTGTAGAACCAGGGCCATTTGATCTCTCTATGCTTATGTGTGTATGTACATTTTCTCTATTTGATAGTTTGATGTTTGATCTCTTCGTTTCTTGACCTTAGTGTAATATGTATTAACGTTTACAGATAGTGTTGTTCATGTTGGGAGAAGTGCAGGTTGAAATTTAGCATTTGGTTGATAACTACGTGAGTTATTACAAATCATTTTATAATTTCCAGTTTTCATTACTATTTTATGAAATTTGTACCTTTGTTCTTCAACGATCAGCGCTCACAAATTTCTCGAACGATCACGGCGTGTTAGAGTCTCTTCTTAATGAACTACATATTGTGGATGTTAATTTCCACTTGTATCCATGATCATTAATCTCATTCTATAATTAATAATTTGAGGAATATCCGAATATGCTACTTTATGTATTTTCAGAATGAAGTCATTAAATGAGGCAGTCATGAAGCCTTTTAAGATAGGTTGCTTCCCAACATGATGTTCAGGTTGGTTTATTTAAATTACTAAGCCTATTTTATATCATTAGAAAAAGGTGTCTTACTCACATAGTCACATGTTGTTTACCAATGCAGGTGTGCCATATGTTTAGTTAGTAACATAATAACATCACGTTGATTATTAAATCAGTGGGGCTAGAAGATGATGTCAGTGATTCGGTTTTTAAAATTTGGAATCTAGAGGATGCAAGTTTCATATCATCTTATACATTGTGATTCTTTATATTTAGAAGTTGGCAGGTAAGGATAGTTGAGTTATATAAGTTATATTTTTATATTTCACTTGTGATACTCATGGTGATTGGATATAATTTCATCAAACGAAGATGGTAATATTGTGTCATCAAATTATCTTTAATCTTGCAGGTGATCTTCCTGTTGTATTCTCATTGATGCCAGTCTTGTTTTGGTAGACGCAAGGATTATGATGTATGATTTGATTGCTACAGTTTATGTGGTATGTTTACAAGCTTCATTAGATATTTAACCATTGAAGATATAATTTAACCTGAATTGACTATATAATTTAACCTGAATTGACTATCATTGTCAACATTACAACCTCTTAGTATACACTATTTTTTATTATTTATTTCGATCACGGTTATTCAGCAAAAGTCATTGTTGGTGGTTAATTTGAAATTCATATTTTTATTCAAAAACTACTTCATTTACTGAACTTTTTAAGTTATTTGTGAGATAGCTGTGTCATGTCTTATAGTTTGCAACTCATTTTGATGTTCATAGATTCTCATCCAATGGTTGATGTTCAGCAAAATGTTGTTTACAGATTCTCATCATAATACTCACTTTCATCCATAGCATGATTTGGGTTAACTCTTTGACCTGTTTGATAATATCTGTTCGTGCTTTTCTCTTGTTAATTATGTATTTAGTATTAGCCCATTTTGTTATAACTGTTAAGGCCCATGGGCCTTAGTTAGGGTTCCCCCCCTCTATATGTAAAGGAGTTTTGTATCATTGTAATTCATTCAAGTTAAAGTAAATACCCAGTTCTTAGAACATGGTATCAGAGCTACAAAGCTCCTGGTACAAACCCTAGCCACCACCTGATTTCCAGATCTGCCCGGCTCTCAATCCCGTTATCGAGAAACATTATATCTCACCGCCACCACCATTAGCTGCAGAGACCCCCGATTAAGGAACCCTGGAAAAATCACCGCCGTCCGCCACCGCACGCGCCCCCACGCGCCGCCTAAAAGTCGCGGCTGTTCCCACGCGTCGCTGCTCCAGAAGCTTCAGAATCTCTGTCCCGATCGATTCTTGTGATCTGTTTCCTGCTCCCACGCATTTCTCTGTTCTGCTCTTAGATCCAGCCTCCCGTTTTTCAGATCTGTTAACATTGGTAACATGGGTGATGAAAGAAGACTGATTCAGCCACCCCAACTCAGATTGCTCCAGGTATCATTAATTACTCTGCTGTGTTACGTATTCCTGTTAAACTTGACTCTAAATGTTGGAGTTCGTGGAGTCTCTTTGTTGAAAGAGGACTTATAAGTGTTGGTAAAGAAGATCATTTGACCGAACCGCCTCCGGATCCGATAACAAAGGAATGGCGCCTTGATGATAGTGGTATTCAAATGGCGTTGTGGAATGCCATGGAGCCACCGACTCTTGCTATTGCTCAAAACTTCAATACTGTCAAAGAAATGTGGGAACATCTGTCATTGTCCTTTTCTGCCAAAGAATCCCTGTCGCATGCTTTTTCGGTGGTCCAAGCATACAGCAGAATTGAGCAAGGTGACTCCACCTTCACTGATTACTTTACCCGGTTCTCAAAACTTAGGGATGAATTACGTACTTTGTACCCACCGACCACTGATCTGAAAGTTCAGGAAGAGCGCAACAAGAAAATGGATATTATGGTGTTCATTGCAGGTCTATCACCCAAGTACTCTAGTGCTCGACCATTACTGTTGAGTAACTCTAGTGCTACCTCATCTGTGGCATCCACATATCACTTACTACGGGAAATGTATGGTTCGGATGCCACTACTCGGGACACTGACACTTCTGCTTTGCATACCAGTGCATCTGTTAGTAAAGGCATTGGTCGTGGTTCTAATTCAGCCCAACGAAAAAGCAATGGTCGCGGCAATGGAATCACATGTCACTATTGTCACCACGAAGGTCACACGAAGTATAATTGCCCAAATCGCCCTCCTGGATCTCTACCACCTCCCCGACCCAAGGCACGACTAGCTACTGCTGATGATTCTTCTGATCCGGTTGGTTCTACGACACCAACATACTCACTAAGCCAGGAGGAGTATAACCAGTTTCGACAGTTGCTGAGCCTTCAGTCACACACTACCAGTCCACATGCCAATTCGGCTCGTTCAGGTACATTCGCTAGTCTTAACTCATCTTGGATTGTTGATACTGGGGCTACTCATCACATGACTGGGAATCAAGGTATATTGTCTAACCTACAAAATACCCCTCACCCTCCTGTTCGAATTGCTGATGGATCCTCATGCCCAGTTCGTGGTATCGGGTCCATTAGCAACTCGAAAGACCTTACACTTTCATCTGTATTGTTAGTACCCAAATTTCCTGATATCCTTTGTTCTGTAAGCCAACTCACCAAACAAAATAACTGTTGTGCAAAATTTTATCCCACTCACTGTATTTTTCAGGAACTAGGGACGAACCGACTGATTGGCACCGGTATTGAATCAGGAGGCCTCTACCGTCTGTCTTTAATGTCACAACCTACTGCTAACATATGTGATTCCAGCATCAGGGAGGCTCACTGCCGGCTAGGCCATCCCTCTACAGCGGTTCTGAGGCAAATGAGACCGGATTTATCTGTTTCTTTTGAATTTCATTGTGAGTCATGTCAACTTGGTAAGCACACCAGGCGTTCTTATCCCCCAAAAGTGTCTAGTCGAGTCTGTAACCCGTTTGAACTTTTACATTCTGATATTTGGGGACCTTCCCCCGTTAAGACTCCACTGGGTTTTGAGTATTTTGTTACATTTATTGATGATTATTCACGTACCACTTGGGTTTATTTATTAAAATCTCGTAGTGAATTAAATTCAATATTTCAAGAATTCCATTGTTATGTTCAAAATCAATTTAACAAATCAATCAAAACCATCCGCACTGATAATGCAAAAGAATACATGTCTTCTGAGTTATCCACATATCTTAAAACTTATGGTATAATCCATGAGACCTCGTGCGCGTATACATCCCAGCAAAATGGTGTTGCTGAACGCAAGAACCGCCATTTGTTGGATCTTACTCGCACAATCATGATTGACTCTCACGTTCCTAATCGTTTTTGGGGAGATGCAGTTCTCACTGCAGCTTACTTGATTAACCGCATGCCTTCATCGGTTCTTCATGGTAAAACCCCGTTTTCTATCCTCTTCCCCACAGGCACTCCCTTTCCTCTCGCACCTAAAATTTTTGGGTGTGTAGCCTACGTTCATGATCATCGCCCGGGGACAACCAAACTTGACCCCCGGGCCATTCGTTGTGTTTTTCTTGGATACTCTCGCGTTCAGAAAGGGTATCGTTGTTACTGCCCCACCCTTCGTCGTTACTTCACCAGTGCTGATGTCACTTTTCACGAGTCATGTCCTTACTTCCTTGAGTCCTCTGATTCTCTTGATTATTTGTTTCCTGATTCTAATCCTGACCCTGTTACACCCGAGTCTGTTACTGTTCCTGTTATTCCTGTCCCTGTCTCCACTAGTCCATCGGAGCCCCCGGTCTCAGATTCAATTCCTGCTTCATCTGGCCTACCGACAGAGAATCAACCATTGCAGTTCACATACGCCAGGCGACATAAACACATGACAACAACTCTTGATTCACAACCGGTCCATGACTCTGGTACGTCTTCAGTTCCACATCCTAACAATACCACTGATACAATCTTACCTGATTGTATCACTGATACTACCCCTTCTACACATGTTCACATCCTAACAATACCAATGATACTACCCCTTCTACACATGATCCACCTACTTATGACCCACCTGGTGCCCCATATCCTGATATCCCCATCGCCTTCCGCAAAGAACCGAGACATCCCACCCGCTACCCTATTCAGAATTATGTTTCCTATACACATCTCTCACCTGAGTGTCATGCCTACACCACCACCATTGATTCTTACCCAATTCCCAAGAATGTGATGACAGCCCTAGCTCATCCAGGATGGAGAAAGGCTATGGAAGAGGAGATTGGGGCCCTTCGTGCCAATCATACGTGGGATCTTCAGCCGCTTCCACCTGGGAAGCGTCTTGTTGGTTGTCGGTGGTTATTTACAGTTAAACCAAACCCTGATGGACTGGCACCCCGATTGAAGGCCCGTTTAGTTGCTAAGGGTTATTCTCAGGCATATGGCATTGATTATGATGAGACTTTCTCTCCGGTTGCCAAAATGCCATCCGTTCGCATTTCCATTGCTCTTGCTGCCATTAATCATTGGCCCCTCCATCAACTTGATGTCAAGAACGCCTTTCTTCATGGTGTTCTTGAGGAGGAGGTATATATGGAGCAGCCACCTGGGTATATTGTCAAGGAGGAGGCCTCGAAAGTATGCAGATTACGTCGTTCATTGTATGGTCTTAAGCAGTCTCCCAGAGCATGGTTTGGCCAGTTTTCTAATGTTATGGCTGAATTTGGGATGACTCGTAGTTCATATGACCATTCTGTATTTTTTAGACATCATCAGGGTCGGAGGATCATTCTGGTGGTTTATGTGGATGACATAATCATTACAGGAGATGACGAGGTTGGAATCACCAATCTTAAACAGTTTCTTCAGTCTCAGTTCCAGATTAAAGACCTTGGTCGTCTCAGGTACTTTCTTGGCATTGAGGTATCACGTTCACCACAAGGAATCCTTCTATCTCAACGGAAGTATGTTCTTGAAATGCTGTCTGAAAGTGGATTACTGGGATGTAAACCAACAGACAGTCCGATGCTTCCTACAGGAAAGCTTCTTCCAGAAGATGGAAGTCCGATGAAGGATCCAGAACAATACAGACGGTTAGTAGGAAAACTTAACTATTTGACAGTTACTCGTCCAGATATCTCCTTTGCTGTTAGTGTCTTAAGTCAGTTTATGGCCTCCCCATATACCGGACACTGGGATGCAGCTCTTCGTGTTCTTCGATATCTTAAGAACGCACCAGGATTAGGGATCTTGTATTCTGATCAGGGTCACTGCCGGGTGGGTGCGTTTACTGAAGAAGGAAATGGACGAATATCCGGATTCTCAGATGCTGATTGGGCAGGCTGCCCTATTTCACGACGATCTACAACTGGATATTGTGTATTTGTTGGAGGAAACCTGGTATCGTGGAAGAGTAAGAAGCAACACACTGTATCTAAGTCAAGTGCTGAATCAGAGTATAGAGCGATGGCAGATGTTACATCAGAGATGATTTGGGTTCGTCGTATACTCAGAGAACTTGGGGTTGTTTCTAATGACTTGATGATGTTATATTGTTATAGTCAATCAGCTATACACATAGCCAAGAATCAGGTATTTCATGAGAGGACTAAACATATTGAAGTTGATTGCCACCTTATCAGAGATCGTGTGACAGGCACTCAAGTTGATCCTCCATCCATTCAACCAATCATGTCAAGACTGAATTTCAACTAGCAGACATCTTTACAAAACCTCTTAGGAAAACTCAAATTGACTTTATATGTAACAAGTTGGGCATGATAACATCTATGCTCCAACTTGAGGAGGAGTGTTAATTATGTATTTAGTATTAGCCCATTTTGTTATAACTGTTAAGGCCCATGGGCCTTAGTTAGGGTTCCCCCCTCTATATGTAAAGGAGTTTTGTATCATTGTAATTCATTCAAGTTAAAGTAAATACTCAGTTCTTAGAACATCTCTGTTACGGGTACTCATATTGGTTTTTGTTTGTGCCTTCAGGTTTTTGCAGGTCACATCACTGTGTTCCTTTGTTTGCTTCAATCTAAAGGGGTAATAGATCCAACGTATGCGATCTGCATTGTACATCCTATTTGAGGCCGTAATGGAGTAAGAATTTATGTTTTTTTATTTGGATATCTTTTAAGTGTTTGGTGGGGTTTTTAAACAAACATTATATCTAAGATTCAATAAAGTAAAGTCGATTACTTACTACTCTGTAGCATACATAAATGTGAAAACATAATTAATCACTTTGTTGAAAATGATTATTTTGATCACTTTGTTTTCTTAACCTATTCTTGCTCATCAAAACCAACCAATTCACACACCTAACATGTATGATAATATGCAATCCCTTGAAGTGTTGTTGATGTCAAAGTTTCTAGAACTACGGGTCTGTTTTCTTAAAATTGGAATTTTAAGAACTGTTGATGTTAAAGTGTTTATATTAGGTTTCATACCTTGGTATTTTATTTTAAATTCCTATTTTTAAATGTCAAATTTTATCATGTGTGTAACGTTCAGTATTATAGAAATGAGTTAGTAAAATACTTAAATACCCTTTTTGAGTTGATAGCTATAATGTTTTTTTATTAATGTCTGTGGTTAGTTTTTGGATGATAAAGAAAAGGGAAAATATAGTTTGGGAATCAAATCCATAACTTATATAGATTAACGATCAAATACAAAGTCTAAACAAACCTCTACGACTGTCATGTAATATAAAATTGTCGTCGTCATCACCTCGTGTGGGTTTTCTACTAGTATTTTAAAATATGTCATATATTGTTTTCATTACTGACTAGAAAGACATCAAATTCTCCTTTAGGAGTCTCAACTGCAGCATAGATAGAAGGAACTGAAGAGAATAACCTTCTGTATAAGATTCGAAATAATGAGTTGAGATATTGTAGACCGATGATCCTGTAGCATAAATAAAATCTTTAATTTCGTATAGAGAGAAAACAAACCACTTCTATCCTTGGAGCCCACGGAGTACTATATGAAGAATGGCTTTCCGGTCCCTTTGTTTTTTCAATTAAATATTACTTCCACAACACATGAAAGCATGACAAAATGGACGAGTATGGAAAGATAACTAATGTGTTTGAATAGAAAAATAATCGTTTTACTATGTCATATTTTATACAGGTTAATATGAGTCCTAACTAGTAAGAATTTTTAAAAAAATGTCATATTAGAAAACAAAAACAAATGACCGAAAATAACATTCATCACAACTATATTGGGTAAAGCCGAAATATATTCTAACTCTTTAAAACATAAGGTTCTAAATAAAAATAGCATAATTTGAAGATATATACACTTACAGGGTTATTTCTCAGAACGCATTCATCTCTCTTTCTTCTTTTCTCTCTTCCACATTAGTTTCATGTCTTTCGACGAAGGAAAAACATCCAATAAGATGCTTATTCAATAGCATTAGTAGAAAATCGTTAAAGTATTTGCATATAAGTTCTTTACATTAGATATTGTTAAAGTAAATTTGAAATTGTAACTTAATATTATTTTACATATTAATTTTCTTTCATTTCTACAACACCCACTAAGAATCCAAACACCCTAAACACAATTACAAACACACAAAAGCCATTCGACATTTCCCTTATAAAACTGTGTGTAAAAATCACACAAATACGCTTTACACCTCATGAATCAACCGACTTAAGGTCGAAGCTACTTCTAGCTCACCTCATATAACAGTCTAAACTTTAATTCATCTGTTTTGAGGATCCATCTTGACTCTCCATGTTCAAGCCAGCTGGGCCGGGCCGGGTCAGGTTGGGTTTTCAACCATTGAAACGGGCCTTTACGAAACAAGATGAAAGGTTAAACCCGAAAATCATCCGCTTCCAACTGCATCCGACCCGCGAGCCCGAGACCATTTTTTCTTGTTCTTCCAAAACTCATCTTTCTTTGCTTTCTTCTTACCTTGACCCAACCCAACTTGCTACTGATTATACCCATAATCGCGCTCTTATCCTTCTTATTCTTAGTAGCAGCTTTCACATCCAAAATCGCCCTCAACTTATGATAAGATTTGGCATCAGGCACCTGCCCACTTTTCACCATTTGTTTATGATAATAAAACGCCCTCTTAAAATCACGAACGCGAACGTAGGCATAAATCATGGTGGAATAAGTAATGGAATCAGGTTTCAGTTGTAGCACAGCCATCTCTTTCAACAATTGTGGCAGTTTACCTTCTTGCCCTCCACGAGCATACGCATTTATCAGCATATTATATGTCATAACAGTTGGCTGAAACCAATTTTCCCAAATTCACATATGACATCGCGTGCTTCACTATACATACCTTGTTTAGCAAATCCGTCCACAAGAATGTTAAATGTGACTCGTGTTCCTTCCACTTTATCATTGATCATCATTTTCCATATTCTCATTAATGACTCAGCATCACCAGCTCGTCTGAATGCATCCAGTAAAGCCGTGTAGGTTTCTATTGAAGGTTTTACCCCTTCACGTAACATGTTTTGAAATGCCACATCAGCTTTTTCATGCCACCCGCTGATTGAATACGCGTGTATCAAAGCTGTGTAAGAATGAGATGTCGGTTTTATACCATTTTTTCTCATTTTCAAGAATGCATCAGCAGCCATGTCACTCATTTTCTTTTGGCGCCCATAAGCACTGATTAACAAGTAAAGGATTTGACATCGGGTTTCAATCCCATTTCTTCCATTTCTATCATTAACTTTTCAATTACCTCTGGTTGCATTCTTCGACTGTATGCATCCATTAAAATGTTGTAAGAAGCAGTTGTAGGGGCAATTCCCTTTGATTTCATTTCACCAAAAAGACCTTCAGCTTCTTCAATTTGATTTGATTTGCTATACGCGTTTATAATTGTGTTGTAGATGATTGCATTAGAAGTGATTCCTTTCTTCTCCATTTCTAACTGGATAATAAGAGCTTCTTTCTTCAAACCCTCATCACAAAATGACTTAATTAGAGCACCCATGACTTCTAAACTCCATTTAAGTCCTCTCATGTTCAAGATTTCAAAGAACTCCCACGCGTCTTTTGCACTGTTACCTTTTTTTCTCATAATTGTAATCATTATAGAACATGTTACATGATCTGGTTCAACATTGTCTTTTTCCATTGCCTCAAACAATCTCCAAGCATCATCGTACCTAGAACAAAAGCCCGAAATTCCAGATTTAAAAAAATTTTTTAGCGAAAACATTGTTAAAAAAGATGAACATGAAAACAATAGATTCCATAAAGAACTACAGAAACATAAAATGCAACAAAATTTGTGTTTTTGAGTGTTTGGCAGAAAAGCGATTATGACTATGAATTTATGAGTATGATATCCATGTTGTCAAAATTGGAGAAGCAATCAACCTAGTTGTATTAAATGCGTAACTGCCCATCTATAGCTTTAGGTGATGTTTGGATGTGTTTTTAAAAGTGATTCTTGCAGGTTCAAGAATCAGATAATCAATTTCTCAAAACCAGGGCTAAGTAATTCTACATATGTCTTAATAATCCACTCAAATTATTGTTTGTCTTTTCTTTGGTTATGCATCATCTGAAACAATAAACATAACAATTCAATGGTATTAATTCAATAATTTTTAATAATAGGATGCTATGAAAAGCATAATACTTTGATTATTCCAAGTTAGAACCTTTATCACCTCAAACCCTCAAGACACACCATATATCACGTCCAAACAAGTAACACATTCTCCTAACAATCTATTAGACAATGAGGTTAAAAAGGAATATCTAGCGCGATAAAAACAGAGCCAAAATCATGAAATCATACACATGAACTGGTCATAATCTAATACTATGAAACAATGTATTAGAGAAGAAAGATGAAATCAATACCTCCCACAACATGAAAGAGCAGAAATTGCTGAATTATACACATGAACTTGCTTGAACTCCACGGAACCAGGTAAATTATTGAACAAAATCATCAATTTGTCACCCATTCTTGATCTTCCCAACACAGGAAACAATGTAGAATACGCCCATGGTGTGATCAATGAAGGCTCCTGTAAACTCATCCACTCAAAGAATACAAACAACACATAGTCAATCCATCTTCTTGACCCATCAATCCCAACACTTGAACACAATCTCTCTCACTTAATTTCCCCTCATACGACCCTAAAACCTCACCTAAAGTCACATTCTCCGGTAAACTCCTCGCAATTTCAAGAATCCCATTGACAATGTTACTTCTACTACTAACCTCATCCATAAAACCACCACTTTCTTCAGTTTCATGTGTGGATTCAGTCGCATCAATATCTGGGGTCCCGTATTCTTCGAATTCGGAATCGGGTTCTTCGGGATCCGAATTGGTGATGGAGGGGGATAGATGCCATGAAGAACGGCGGTTTTCTGGAGGGTGAATTTGCCCTCATGTGGAGGGTCTGGATGCTGAGAAGAAGTTTGTAATTTGAAGAATTTGTGAATTGGGTCTGTTACTGATTCATCTTTTGTGGGTTCACTTTGTGGGGTTTGTTGATTTTGTTCTTGTTGTTGTTCTTCAAGAAACGGAAGGAAGATTGAGGATGAAGGGTTTTGATTTGGGGGTGAAATTGCAGATAGAGTGATGTGTTTTCTAAACTTATACAGAGGGGTTTCACGGCGATGAAGGCGACGGCGTAACGGGGAGGATGACGGTGGAGAGTGAAGAACTTTGAGGGTAAAGAATGGGGGTTGAGGCTGACGGTGACGTTGACGGTGACCGCCATTGTTTTCTTTTAGCTTCGAGCTCCACTGGTCCTTAGGGGCAAACAAGATGATTAATTTAAAAGATTTTAGGGCAGACGGGCCTCCGGGGCCTCGGGGCCTCCGGGCCTCGGGGCCTCGGGGCCTCCGGGGCCTCGGGGCCTCGGGGCCTCCGGGGCCTCGGGGTCGGTAGGTGACGGGACGACCCCTCCCCAGCCTCAAAACACGGGAATTGGGAGACAAAGTGGGAACCACTTGCGGATGGCGAGAAGGTTTGGAAATTTGAGGGGATGGAGCGTGTTGGTGGGGCTTGGGAGGACAATAATGTTGTTCTCTCTTTCAGTTTTTCGAAAAGAACTCTTAGCGTTTCGTAATTTAAATTATGATTATTGGCATGTTAATATTAGACTTATCACGGTTTTACTTGTATGATAATCATATATTTATGTAATATATATTATGCAAGTAGGGTTGTAAATTACAATAAAAAGAATACAATGATTGTTATGGATCATATTTGAATTATTGAAATCTAATTTCTTTTAATAAATCAGATATTTTCTTGTTGAATATTTGTATATTAGTAATGCATTTGCAAGCTATAGCTTATATTTTCATGATAACTGTATTTTACGCATCAAAATTGTCTAATCTTATTAATGTTTTGAAATGGGGTATGTTCAATGTGATGACAATTCAAGTTTTGTTAATTGTTAAAATGGCATAGATATATGCCACTAGCAAAATAAAAGTTATTGGAAGGGCGACTTTTGATTGTTCAAGTTTATGTAGGAAATTATATTTTTCATCTTATGCATTTATGAGTACTAGTCGGTTTTGCAAGTGCGGTGCCGCGGCTTGATTTTTAATAAAGTTTATGTTGAAACATAGGTACAGATACGTACAACACAAAAGGTATATTCGAAAAGTTGTTTTAGAGAACTAAAAATATATTATCTTTGACCTGTAGATTTTGATCAAAACACTAGTATGATAATCTCATCGCCATAATATTTTCTAAAATTAAAAGTTAAAAAACATTTTATATCCGACTTGGTTGATTTCAACTAAAATTTTTGTCGAGACTAAGATAAAAATAAAAATGTCACAACAATGCCTAAGAAAGAGAATTAAAAAATTAAAAAAGTAAAAAATACGTTATATTCAACACGTCTTTATTTTGAGTGAAACTTAGGTCGAAACATAAATTAAGCATTTCGTAACGGTATGTTTAAAATTAAGAAAATAATATATTAAAAAAGCTATAAAAGGAAAATAAAATATAAGTAGTAATTCTAAATTTTAATTAATATTAAAAAAATCTAACTTGCAAATACAAGTAACACCAAAGGGCACGCTATAACGAAAAGAAGAGTTCTGTTACTTTACCACCAATGACAATCTAAAATTGTAGACAAGTTTTTAAATTGTATAATATTTATCCCACCCCGCCATGAGGTGGCAACATGCTCCACCGCTTCAGTCGCTCCCATCGGATGATTGAATGGAAGGTAATGAAGAAGAATGAAAAAAAATCAGATGATTAAATTCGTTGAATGATATTGTAACATCAGTAATTTGGGAGCGTTTGGTTGGAAGGAATGGAATGGAATGAAGAAACTAGTATAATTTTCAAGTAAAATTATGTTTGAGTGGGTAATGAAATGTAAAACCAAGGGAATGTTTCACCTCAAATTCATTTGATTGTGGGATTTCAAAATCCTCCACCTAGAGAGGGAATTTGAAATGCCACAACCAAGGGAATTTGAGGTGAAACATTCCCTTGGATTTTATATTTCATTACTCACTCAAACATAATTTTACTTTAAAATTATACTAGTTTCTTCATTCCATTCCATTCCTTCCAACCAAACGCTTTAGATTCTATTGAAGAGGGACAAAAATGAAAGAAAATGTTAGAGGATAAGGAATTTAGACATAAACTATTCATATGACGTCTTAATTTATTATTAAAATGATAACTCGAATATAATGTTATGTATTATATAGTAGTAAAGATTGAATTATAGTTTGTTGAACATTTATAGTGTGAGCCGAGCAAATTTCACCTTTGAAACCAAAGGCACAAGGTCTTCGTATTGAATCATCAGAGGATATCACTGGAACCAAGTAATATTTGGATAAAAGTTAAATAGTCCCACAAGCAATAAGTTATAATTCTTATTTATCACATATGAGGTATTAACAATTAAAATGAAAATGGAAACTGCATTGTTTTTTTCTTAAAAGAAGAACAATACAACCATATATAGAAGCTATAAAACTTAACACCTAAATTACTATTTCTACAATTCTACCCTTGTGTTAATTTATGCTCTAACAATCATTCAAGCGAAAACATCACCGGTACTATGACAGCTTTGAAGTTTGTCACATTCAAAAACCCTAAACATTATAATAAAACCGCCATATGTACGCGAATCAAAAACCCAAAAACACGTTTGACTACAAATCATTAAGTTTAACAAATAAGATATCTAAACAAACTAGGCCCAACAAGTCTAAATCAAACATAAAATGCCCAACAATTGCAGCATCAACTCTGATTCGAGAGATTCTAATCGATTCATGACGTAACATGTCTAGTCAAAACCCTAATTTACTATTGTTCAGTGCTAATTTCCGATTATAATTGAATGAACTAGTTGTTCATTCTTTCTATAGCTGGTTTGATTAGCCCTATTTTAATGAAGAGTTGTGATTTAACTTTTCGGGTTTATCGGCCTAGTTTTGAACGTCTTGAAGCTTTTTAGGTGGATGAATAACTAGAGAATTGGATGGATGAGCGTCTTAAAATTAGTTTTCTTGGCATTAACTGATTCAGAAGTTTAAAATCATAACCAACAAATGAGCGTAAAGAAACATAATTTGATCGAGTTTATGATCAAGTTTATTGGTTGGAAAAGTAGAGCATAGACACTAACGAATGTGCGATTCTTTTAAGGCTCCCACTTAAAACTTAAGGTTTCAACAATGAACATCGGCCAAGTCAATCAATATTCAAAAGGAAGTAAATAGATGATTAACGAAAGGTTTTCTCAACAAACAATAAACAAATTATGGACAAATGAGAAGAAAAAAAAAACATGATTTGCCCACTTTTATTTGTTATTAATACAATGCAAGGAAATAATTAATGTAAGAAAATAAAATTATTATGACCCCCAGTTAAAACATTATGGTAAGTTTTCGAGCCGACTTTTTATCTTCTAGTTACATGAACTCACAACATGCTTATTTATACGATCCATCTCAAACCATGGTACAACATTTACGAACAAAAACATTAATATAATCACCTTATTATTGAAAAATACTTCATCTAACAAACCCAAAGGAAGTTCACAATATGGTTTTGACACGTTTTAGGTCAAATCGTTAGTCAAACAATTAATAACCTTACAGTTTTAAATTTTAACAACTCGGCTTTGATTTTCAGTAATCAAAAACCATAAAGGTGATATAAACATGACAAATTCTGAATTTCAGTTTTGACGGTTTGTTTTTATTTAAATGTCTGAATATGAGTAACGCCCTAGCATAACGTGCGTGGATTCGATGGAGTGATTTTTATCAACCTTTAAACGTCAATTTTTTCCATGGTTTGATGTTGTAGACATAATGCGCGTATCTTGATAACTAGTTTTTAACACATTTATATGGATTTGGAACGTCACGTATGTGAATCAAAACATATGTGGACATCCAAACACAAGTATTAGAACCTTTCAAAGTCATACAACTCTAAACATATGCTTGCATTGACCCTTCATAAGCATACCACATATGCTCAAACATATCTCATGATAAACAGCAAAACATTGAACTGTCATGAAGTCTTGTATATCGTTAACTTTAATACTTACACGATAAGCAGACCTTTACAATCCTCAAACTACACTCCTTGTTGTCGAAGCCTCAGCTGCCACGCCTGTTTTCAAGATTAAATATTGTAACTTTCAACTTGACTCAGTTCGTGAAACATGTTGGATTATATATCCAAAAAAGAAAATAAATTAAAACAAAGAAATTTGTAGACGACATCAATACGGCATTACCTTCTTCAAAGGTAACATGGGAGATTTCCAGCAGTGCACTTTGGAGTCTTTTTTCTGCCTGAATATTTGCTGATTGCGTTACATAAGGCTTGATTAACAAATTAAGTACATATAATTAAGTAAAACGGAGGAATCTGACCTTTCAACCCCATTGCAACAAGTAAATTTTTTGCATAACCCACAGATGACACGCCTGCCACCAGCACAAGAACATGTTCTTGATGATTCCGTCTCAGAAACAGGCAAAGCAAGGTGGTTGTCTGTTTCACTAGTTGTGTATGTGTCTAATGAACGGATTTTCTTATGATGTTTCACGCTTCGAGTAAAACAACAGCATGGCTGCTGACATGGCTCTTGACTAGAAAAGTCAATACTCAATGCATTTCCATCACTATTTCTTATCATTCTTGCTGCTTCTTTATTCTGAAAAGTATGCAAACCATGGGAGCCACCATCAGATATGTTGTTAACATTTTCAGATAATTTGGTGCTTTTCTTGTTCGACAGCTTGTTTCCCCTAGCACAACTGAATAATCTAAATGAGGATTTTTTAATTTTTGGATTATCCGAATGGCAGATCCTGATCTCAACATTACATCCTAATGCAGCTTGTAACGCACTTGCAATCGGTTTCCATGATTTCTCAGCTTTTGATACATGATTAGAATGGTGGAATTCAAGTTCAACCACAGCCAATCCTATATACAAAAAACAATCTCATAATTCGGGTAAAATATAAATTTAATTATATGTAAGATTAGTTGGTTACAGCTTACACAATTCAAGAAAGATTATTAAAAATATATATTACCTTGGTGAAAACAAACAGAAGCTAAGCTCCCATATCTTTTAAGGAAGTTACCAAGTGAAACAGATTTGCATAATTCCATAGCTCTACTCCAAATCAACTCCAGTGCCACTTTGTCTTTTAACATTTCTGATTCACATCCATCGTTGTGGTTGCATTGAGATGGTACAAGTTGTTTTAAGCTCTCATCAGCAGAAACTGATAGAGAAAAGAGGGATCTTTAAACATGGGATTTTGTAATTATATTTAATTAATTTATGTACCTCATTCATACCTCTCGGGTGTTCTGATCTTACGCACAAACTTGAATCATTCGGATTGAATGATGGTACAGAGCTCAACTGTAATAAGGCAACAGTGAGCCATGTTGTTTGGTTCTTGGATGCTCTCAATTGTTTTTCAGTTTCTGATAGTATTTTCAAAGCATTATTAAGCTGCTGCAATTCAGCTTCAGCTAGAATAAACAGAAAAGGCAGTAATTATAAGTTCAAACACATGATTTGGAAAATGAAAACGTATTTATAGCGATGAAATGTACTTACAAGTATGTCGTTCAAAAAACAGTCTTTTAACCTCAGAAGCATCATCCTGAAATTTCCCAGCAAGAATGTCCATAATTAGATTTGCTAATTGTGATATTAATTGCATAGGATCGATCCTTGATTTCATTAGCTCCCGGGCTCGTTTAACTGTATTTGAAGTGTCAGATGATAAAGCCATAGCCAGTAACTCGAGTAATTCTTCATCAGAAACAATACCAACCTGCATTGATACAAAAAGAAAACAAATAGTAAATTCTGAAAAATACACCAGTTAAGGGTATAAAAAACGAACATGAGTAAATTTACAAATTCACTCACCAATTCATATGTCAGTGACATGGTTATTCTTTTCCCAAGCAAACTCAGTTGCTCTAAAGTCATCTCTGCATCTCTTAGAGATCCATTAGATCGTGTAGAAATGAAATCTAAAGCAACTTGATCATAATCAAATCCTTCTTCTGAACAAATTTTCACCAATCTTTGAACAATATCTGCTTCACTGATCTTTAAAAATTGGAATCTTTGGGACATGGATGCGACTCCACGTGGCAGCTTACTGAGGTCGGGAGTGATCATAATAAAAACAATATGGCGTGATATGTCTTCAAGGCAATTCATAAGAGTTGACCATGTTGACCCATGCATTAGCTGGCATTCATCAATTATAAAAACCTTAAAACTTGAAGACACCGGTGGGAGCATGGCGTTTTTTATAAGATATCTAAGATGTTCAGCCTGATTCATACTAACTGAATTTACTTCCTTAACATCTCGACTTCTTCCCGCAAAAAACAATGTGCATTCTTGGCAATTCCCACATGGCTTTTTCTTTTCGAGTGATAGACAATTCAAAGCAGCTGCGAAAATTCTTGCTGCAGATGTTTTGCCCGTTCCACGTGGCCCGTGAAAAAGATAAAAAGAACTAATCCTTTGACTAGAAATTGTACTCAAAAGAGATTTTGTTACCATGTTTTGTCCCACTAATTCATCAAATGATTTTGGTCTGAATTTCTGGCTCAGACACCTAGGACTCTCAGAAAATGGAGTTGTTTCACTACCATAGTGTTTAGAAGCCCCGATTTCCTGGAATCCTGGAGTACTTGACCAACAGGACCCAATTCCGCACCCATCATAATCGGTTTCTTGATCATTAACATTTTTATTTACATATAGTGGTGTTCCGCAACTGGACCCACCAAATGAAGCATCACTCAAGGATAAACATGGACTGCTTACACAATTAATGATATCACCACCTATAATGTTAGATACTTTATCATGCTTCCTACGGTTTGATCTTTTACACTCATTAAGATCTTGTCTTTGTGGATCTAAGAACAACTCCATTGGTTCATTGCACGAATCCACACCCTCCATGTAATCTCTTGTAGGCATTGTGCACGGCAAATCATTGTAATTATTACAGCATCTTTCAATTAGTGATTTGTTTTCACAAACAGCTGCTTGATTTGTTTGAAGTAAACCTGATTGATTGGTTTTCTTACCTAATCCTGACTTAGGTTTATGTGTATTTTGAGCATGATACGTCTCCCAATTAACAACATGATCACTACTGTGCCTAAATAAACCCAAATCATTCAGCTCTGAAGTGTCGATTTCATGGATGCAGTTATTTACTTGCTCAAGAACAATCTCATTAGTAGAATTTGTTTCCCAATTAAAATTGTCAACGAAATTTGATAATCTACTTAGTGAGTTGGTATCGGGGTCTCTAAGTGATCTTACTCTTCGAAGAGCGATCAATGTTTTTGAAATAGGAAGGTCAACTGAATGCCGACGACCATCCATTATCACCACACTAGTTCAGTTTATTAACCATAAACCCACCCACAATCACTTGACAGCCTGAAAAGGGGTAAAAACATTTCATAATCATAAAGCAGCATCGTTCAAAGATCAAAAAGCAAGAAACTTTCATCTTTATATTTCAAAAAAAGATCTAAACCAGGTCACCACATAACAGAGAACAAAAGTGTATTTTTTCCACTCTGAATCAATACCATTACATGTTTCTTTTCTTATTCCAACACCCATTTTCAGAACACCAATATATTAGTTTAAATGTGAAATAAAAAGTGGAAACAACTCACATTTTTTCATAAATTAAACCCTAAATTAGACAGATAAGAACGCAAAAAGCATCTCTAAACATCAACACCAAACACAAAAATAGCAAAACATGGATACCTTTACATACCTCTACACATAACCAGAGAACAACAGCAGAAAAAGGTTATAACAGAAGCCCACATTCCCTTCTTCACTACAACAAAAAAACAGAGGAAACCCATTTCAACAAATGCCACCACATAAAACACCAACAAAGACGAATTGAAGCAAAGTTTCCCAATTTCCCAAGTGAAGGTTGACAAATTAGCACTCCAAATCCACAAGATCTCGACAAAAAAGAAATGCATCTTCACGAAGCTCAAAATCAACGACTTTGGGGGTGAAATTGAAAACAGTACACAATAATGTCACAACGTGATGTGCAAATACAAACAAACAATGCGCGAAACGACAAAACAACAGAAGCGTTTAAATATACATAACCCCAAACACACGCACCTGAGAATAATGTGAAGGTCTCGGAGTTCAAAATGGGGCGAAGATTACGGAATGTGGAAGACTTTTGGGGGAATTAAAAAACCCTAACCCTAGAAGTTAGAAGAAAGATATGTGTAGTAGTAGTAGTAATGGTGAATGGTGAGTGAGGTTATGAAGAAGAAGAAGAAGAAGAAGTAGTTGAAGAAGGAGAATGTGGTGATGGAGTAAATGATATTATTATGGGTTGGGGTGATAAACACGCCATTGCAGTCACGAGCTTTCTCTCTCTAGGAAGATGTCAGATTCTTTCTCTCTCTAAACCTGTGAAATATGAGTTGGTTTGTAGTTTTTTTTGCAGGGAAGAAAGAAACAGTGATTTGGATGTCAACTCCACCAACTCTAGTGATGAAGAAATAGTAAAAATAATTCAATACAACTAACACGAACATGTCGATGTTTATGTTTGTTGGGTCGTTCATTTAACTTTAGTCGAATATGATCAGCAATCGTATCGACATTTTGTTTATGTTTGTTTATTAATTATGTTCATTCGTTAAAAAGTAAAACAAATGTTTCATGAATGTAAACGTATACAAACTTACAAAGACAAACATGATTAAACAAATTAACAAAGATAAATGAAATTAATATATAAATGAACAAAAACGAAATATTTGCTCATATTCGTCTGTTTATTCAGTTATAGAGCACAATTTATACGATAAATCTCTACCTTTGAATGTTATAGATAAAATAATATTTTATTTTCTGACATTTGTATTATTCACGTCTTTTAACGAATATAAATACTTATATGATATGTAAAGTCTTTAATGATAAATTGATTGGTTAGGAACAAGTATGTGAAATATTGGATAAAATATATGGTAGTATTTGCTACATATAATAGAAAAAGAGAAATAATTTAATTTTTTTATAAGGTGATTAAAATCAAATTTTACTGAAAAAATATTTATGTTTTAGTAAGTGCAAAAATAATAATATAACAATTGTTATCAAACTCATTAATCGTTATGTTTTAATAAAAAACTTTTGCCGCTGGCACTTGTAAGGGTTGTTTGGCAGCATCTAAATTAGCCTCTTAATGGTTCAGATATATGACTGGTTTATCATTTAATGGTCCATCATTTAATGGTTCAAACTGTTTGTTTCGCGAGCAAATATCTGAATGGTTCAGACATTTGTCTCTGAATAATTATGCATTATATTAATTCTGAATGGTTAAGAGGTCTAATGCTGAACGGTTAAGACATCTTAACTGAATTGATCAGAAATTTGTTTTTTAATAATTAAGCGATATACTAGCTTTTAATGTTTCGGATCTCTTAATAATTCATACCTCTTATTGATTCAGCACTTAATTATTCATAAATAACCAAACAGCCCCTTACTTTTGTCTTGCTATCCAACAACACTACATCATGTTGTTCTTTATTATTGACCGGCCTTATGATTCTCGTTATAAAATGTAGGGCCCAACAGTCGATATCAACTTCGTAAGAGTTGATGGTAAGATGGTAATATATAACTAACGATTAGTTTTTTTTTGCAAGTTTTCTACTAAAAAATATATGAAAATGATTTTTGTCAAATGATCCAGAGATAGCAGTTTTATACATGGCAAAAGGAATGATATCCACGTATAGGTAGATAAAACTCTTAAACAAATACATTTTAACAATATACTAAAGTAGTTAGTTATAGAGTCAACTCCCTAAATGATCCCCGTGCTATTATATTTATTTAAAAGAACGTTTATTTTGTTATATTTGTATTGTTTACATAATTTAAGAAAAACAACCCCTTGGCCCTTGCACAATTCATGGTGAATCTTATTATTTGTTTTCTTTAAGTTATCAATAAAAAAGAAATTCTTTTTTTAACGGAAAAAATTTAATGAAAAATGTGAGTCCCTGCTTCGAAAAATAGATGATATCTTAATCGGGACCATCTATTTATTTTCTAGTTGGGACCGCACCTCCAACCCTCTCATTAAAAACATATTGCTGAGAAAACTAACCGGCTTAACTCTAAACATTATGATCAGAGTAATACTTGAACTCATGACCTTCTAATATTTACATGTAACGAGTACTTTATCTTAACCAGATAGGTTAACTATCATTGGTATCGATGTAAAACAGTTTTTTTTTTTTTGAACGGCCAACGAATAATTTTTAAGCCCGGTCACCCGGGTAAACCCATTGGCGAAAGGCCACCCACGCCCGCGAACACAGACAGCACTGGTGACCCGGCTCGCCCACCATTCCAAGGAAACCCACCACCCAAAGGCTCACTGTGGTAAAACCCTTGGCCCACTTGAAGCATATTGCACCTAGTGAGACTCCAACCCATGATCTTCACTTTGAAAAGTCATAGGGTGCCTCCTCCTAAACCAGTTGATCTAGGAGTCATTGGCCGATGTAAAACAAATGAGAGTAAACTATTTACTTCCTATTTTTGTTAATACCAGCCTGGTCCTGTTATTAAATGCGGACCTCAAAAGTGTGTTGATGAACGTAAATACTCATAATGATAAATTGGGTGTAGTAGTCACTCACATTTATCTAACTTTAACATTAGAAAATTTACTTTTTTGATACGATAGTATAAAAGCAAAAAAAAAGGACATTGTACCTTACGGTTTATAAGAACGTGATAAAAAACATGTGATACTAGAGGGATAGACGGATTCGAACACGACATGACTCTTAGCATTATAGTTTTTTAGATTGGTTTCCTTTTACTCTCCTCGTATTGTCCTCTATTTTTCTCTTCCCCCTCTTACACAAATAGTAATTTCTACATTTAAGGTTGTTAATATTTTTTTTTCTTTAAATCAACACTCACACACCCATATAACCTACTCATCACAACTAATTAACGTTATTTTTTATAAAGGAGACTTGAACTCTTTAATTTAAAAAAATTTAAGGGCTCTAAATACAATAGCCTGCTTCACCTGGTAAAAAGACAATATAGTAAAATAAGACTTTTTTATTTTTTCTAAAAACAAATAGGTAAAATTAATTTTGAGGGGGAAAGTAAGGTGAAAAAGACAAAAAAAAAAAAGTGGTGACTATTGACTGGTGAGGGGATGGGTGTGACATTACAACAGAGTCTATGCCAAGGATATTAGTGACATTTAAATTTGTAAGAAACACTAGTTCAATCCATATTTTTAGCTCAACAATTAAGATAAACTACTTATAACATATAAATATAAAAAATATTATGAGTTCAATTATCATCATGAGCGATATGTTTATCGTTGAGCTAGGAAATTTTTTAAATATATTTTTTTTTTAAAAAAGTTAGGGATGCCATCCTGATTAAATACAATTAACAAATCGATTAAAATAACAACCTATCATTTTGTTAGGTCTAGATTGTATAGGACTAGATCAATTTTGTATAGGCTTAGTACTTGAAAATCAAGTCTTGTAATTAACATTTGTAATAGTCAAAATATATATAATGTGATTTGAATCTATAGGTTAACCCCATATATGTATGTGTGTTGATTTGTGCTTTGACAGGAAACAATATTCTTGGGATGGATTTGATAAAACTGACCAAGTGTAGGAAACATCTACGGATGAACAATTTTGTTAATCCGTAGATATGTTTCATACAAGACCAAATGACCAAGTGTAAGTTCCTACGGATGATCAAGTTAAGTGAAGACTCCTACGGAGGAAGATTATCTACGGAAGAACAACATTCCTACGGAAAAGCAAATCATCCACGGAAGAACAGAAGATCTGCGGAAGGCAAGACTCCTGCGGAAGACCATTATACTTGTGTGATTATCAATTCCAAGAAGTCAAACAAGTCAACGAGATCAACAACAAATCCCGAGAGATCCGGTGTTTCCTTAACCGACTCAAATCATCTATAAATATGATTCCTAGGTTTCACATCTCGGCGAACACAATCAATCAATATTACGGCTGTCAAGTTACACCATTGTGCAACCCTAATCGCCGTCACATCAACATCAACATTATTCGATACACTGTATTCGATTGTTTATAGTATTCATTATTATTCTTTTGTAATCATTACATTATAGTTAATGAAATACATTTGAATTATTATAGATTTCGTGTTTACTGTGTTTCTGTGGTTGTGTTCATAATTAATCATTCAAACAATTAAACGTCAATTAATGATAATTCCGCGATCATTAAATTGATTTATTTTAATACTGATAATTCCTGAATTGCGATCCTAGGATTCACAGGTGGTATCAGAGCCATTGGTGCTCATTGATCTAGATCAATTGATCTATCAGTATTAAAATTGTTTAATTGATTTTCAAACAATTAAATCAACGACTTGTCTTTCAGCAAGCATTCTCTTATTGCTTGTTTGATTTAGATCTATATTCAAATCCATTGAATACTAGATCTGCGTCTTTGATAGATTTGTCAATTCAAGCACTTAAATTTTAAATCTTGTTTTGCAGTTAAACATGAGTACTTTTGGAGGAGGATCTTATCAACCACCAAAGTTGGAAACAAAAGCTGATTTTAAATCCTGGAAGATCAAGTTCAGAAATCATGTGAACTACACTGATTCTGACTTGTGGGAGTCCATCACACAAGGTCCTTATATTCCACCCACTCTTGGGCCGGATTATAATGACAAAAACCAGCCAATCAGCACTAAGGACTTGCCACCTGATGATGTCAAGAAGGTTAAAGTCGATATTAAAGCATACAGCTTGCTTAGTATGGCTTTACCTGAAGAAATCTTGATCAGGTGCGAGAACTATAAAACAGCAAATTCCCTATGGAAGATACTTCACACTCTCTGTGAAGGGAGTGATGAAATCAGAAGCATAAGGAAAGACACCCTTAGATCACAGTATGAAACTTTTCATCATATTGAGGGTGAGTCAATTCCTCAGCAACTCCATAGATTCATGCAACTCGTCACTGAGATGAACATCTTGGAGTTAAAATACACAACTGAGGAACTGAACAAGAAATGCTCCATACTTTGCCTGAAAGTTTCAAAAACACCATAAACCTGAAGACAACTGGTCTAGATACACTAGTTGCCAAGGTTGAAGCACTTGAACTGGATGAACAATCAAGAAACAAGAGTGTGAGAACTCATGTCTCACCTTATCACTTCAAGGAAACAAAGAATGCTGGAAGTGCATTTATTTCTAATAATGAAGATGATAACTCTTGTGCTTTGAGTGATGACGAGGAGGAAGTAAGTTTTTATGCCTCCAAACCCACTAAAAGGTCATCTCAGAGTAAAAATCAAAAGGAAAAGGCTAAATCTACAGAGAAAGAGAGCCATCATCAACAGCAAATTCAGAACCAATACTGTGATATTGGATTCTGAAGAACAAAAAGCAGCCTTTGCAGCTTTTAGTTCTAGCTTTCAAGCATATCTTGGAAGTTCCCTTTCAGCAGCAAACATCTGCCAACAAGATTTGGAGGAACTCCCTCCTGATGTTGTAGAAGAGATGGATCTGCAATGGCAGATGGCTATGATTGCCTATAGAGCCAAGCAATATCTTCGAAGAAACAAAAATCTGGCAGCAGCTAGCAAAACATCGAAGATTGGAGTGGATAAGTCTAAGGTCAGATGTTACAAGTGCAATCTCTATGGTCATTTTTCTAGAGAATGCAATCAACAATCAACTCCACAGCATCAGCAGCAGCAACAACACATCATCAGCAACAACACTATCAAATCAGCAGCCAACCTCTCAAAGATCTCTGCATAGACAACCTCAGCTCACATCCCCACCAGCCACAAATACATCAGCAGGACCAAGTAACTCTAAGGAGACAGGGCTGATCATACTTCAGGATGGAACTTGTGACTGGAGTTTGTATGAGAAGGAAGTGATAGAGGAGAATCAAGCACTGATGGCACATATGGAAAACAAAGTTCCTCCAATGGCCAAAGAGGTAAAAGAGAGGTTATGTTCATCAACTTGTGTTGAGGAAGTTGAAAGATATAGAGTCCATGCTCAACAACTGGCTGATAAAGTAAAAGAAACTATGGTTTTAAAATGAATCACACTTAAGAGAACAGAAACTATATCAAATCAAAATAAACTCTTTACAAAAGATTTAGAAAAATATGTTTCTGAAAACTACAGCCTAAAAGCCCAAGTTGAGCATCTGACCACTTCCTTAACAAAATCCATGGCTGATCATGCATCTACTGAGTGAAACTTCAGAAGTTTCAATTATCATCTCAGCAATATGAGAAGTTACTCATTCTCATATTGAATCAAAGAACAGGTCAGGGTTGTGGCACCACCTATTAATAATAACTACACACCTTTACCTGAAACAATGACTAACAACTTGTCAAATCATTTTGTGCAAAGCACCAACATTGACAAAAGATAGTCAAATAAACAACAATAAAGCTGAGATGAGTGAAACTGAATCAACTGAATCAGAGTCAATTAAACATAATGAATCAGATTTTGATAACTATGATGACCTGGATGATTCTGATGAACATGATAATGTTCAACTGAACATTGGTAAGAATGTTCAAGTTGAACCTGGTCTTCCACGAGTCCTTGAAGAATCAAAGCTGCAATATCCGCCAAAGCAACGGAACATGCTGAAGACCATTTGTAAGAGGATTGCTGAACTTAATGAAGGATTACAAGAACTGCATCTTCCCAAGATCGACAGCTGCGGATCAAGCACAAAATCACCTTTGTCATCTGATAAAGGTAAAAATATTCAACAAGAATCCTCGGAAAGAACAGACTGAGGAATCCGTAGAACATCTGCGGAAAGCAAAAACTGCCAAGTCCGTAGATCATCTGCGGAAGACAAAGACTAATGATTCCGCAGAAAAACAACGGAAGAAAGATACTGATATTGTGGATGAGATAAAAAGGGAAACCTCAAACATGCTCACAAAAGCTAAATTCAAACAACAGAAGCCATCCACAAATAAACATGAAGAATTACCAGCTGATGAACCCAAGAAGAAATCAACTGATGGCTCAGCTAGTCAGAAAAGACCAAAAAGCTGAGAAGAAAATTCTGAGAAATATTGCAAATGGTGTGATATGAAGAATCACAGCACTGATGAATGCTACTTCAGTAGTTACTGTTCATTTGCAACATGAACTCACATGACTGATGACTGTTTCTTCACAAACATGTGCCATATGTGACAAAAATAAACATTCCACTCAGGAATGTTATTTTAATAAGAAGAACAAGAAAAAGAGCAACAAGAAATCACAAGGTGCATCATCAGCTCAGAAAGTGACAAAGAGACAAAGCCTGAGAAGGAAAAACAAAATTCAAAGAAAAGATATCGTTGCTGACAAGACTGTGAAGAAGAAAATGCCAACACAGGCTAAGACCCTCATAAAAAGGTGGATTTGTCTGATAAACAAACGGAAGCTTTGATGATTTCTTTGACAACTTTGATAAAGGAACTCCTGTGTCACAATCAAACAGAAAGATGAAGAAACCTCAAGACTAACAGGATCTTCTTCAAAGTTGAGATACCAACCAAAACAAGCTAAGTTGAAGAAGACACGGATAAGCATGAAGACACTCAGAACCCGAATCATCTTCAACAGAATCATCCTCACAAACATCAGATCTCAAAAAGAAACAACTAATATCTGAAACTTCACGATTAATTCATGAAGGAGTAACTATTGTTGACACAACTGGCAAATCCAAGACAATTAAGCCTTGGGTTTCAACTCTAATTAGTTTTCTTTTTGTTTGCAGGAACAATTATGGAGAGCTGACAACAAGTGGTATGTGACAGTGGTTGTTCCAGACATATGACAGGCAACTGTGCACTTCTCCATGACTTCAAACATAACACATGCCTCTTATGTGGCATTTGGTGGGGATAAGAAGGGAGGTAAAATTGTTGGTGAGGAATGGTAACTAATGGTGTTTTAACATTTGAAAAAGTAAATTACTGTGAAAATTTGCAGTATAATTTACTTAGTGTTTCCCAAATTTGTGATCAAAATTATTTAACACTATTTGATAACACTAACTGTTACATTCTTAAGCCGGTTTTACAGTTCCAGAAGACTGGATACTTCTTAAAGCATCAAGAAAGGCAACACATATATATTGGATATGAACAACAAACACTCACAAATCATGAGACATGCCTGCTGTCCAATCTATCTTCGAGATGATCTCAATTGGGCATAGAAGGCTTGTCCATTCCAACATGAAGACATGAATAAATGGTGAAAATGACTTAGTCATTGGATTACCAAAGAAAGAATTTCATTGTTCTAATCACTGTTCTTCATGTTATAAAGGAAAACAACACAGAGTGTCTCACAAATCCAAAACAATCACACAAACACTACACACACTCAATTTGCTTCACATGGATCTCTTTGGTCCAACCAATGTGCTGAGCATTGGAAAAAGACAATATTGTTTGGTGATAGTTGATGATTTCACTAGATTACATGGGCTTTTTCTTAAAACATAAAAGTGAAACATCTGAAACATTAATGGACTTTAATCAAGATTGAGAATCAACTTGATTTAAAAGTTAAAATTTTTAGGAGTGACAAGGAACTGAATTTGTTAATGCTGATTTGGATCTTTTTGCAGACTAAAGGAATAGCTAGACAATTCAGTGCCCCAAGAACTCCACAACAAAATGGAGTGGCTGAAAGGCGAAATAGAACACTGATAGAAGCAGCCAGAACAATGCTAGCTGATTCTCAGCTCCCCATTACATCTGGGCAGAAGCTGTGAATACAGCTTGCACGTTCAAACAGAACTTTGATAGTCAAAGAACATAATAAAACACCTTACGAACTCTTATTTAAAGAAAACCTTTTATAGATATCTTAGAGCTTTTGGGTGTCATGTGTCTGTTTTAAATACTAAAGAACAATTGGGAAAATTTTCTGAAAAAGCCTATGATGGTTTCTTTGTTGGATATTCATCCCACTTCTAAATCATACAGGTGTACATTCCAGAACATACATAGTTGAAGAACTCCCAATGTTTCTTTTGATGAACCATGTTTACTACAATGTAAAAGGATCATCTTGGTTATTTGATATAGATGCATTAACAGAATCTTTAACACTGTTATTTGATCAATGCAGGTGCTGTGGATACATGTTATCCTTTGTGCCACCAAGTGTGAATGAAGTGCCCTTAACAGCTGATCCACAAGAGCACTGTGGCACCTGAACCACAGCAAAGATCAAGTCAGCAGCATGAAGCTATTTCTGGAGAAGCTAACTCTTCATCCCCAGCACATGTAAATTCATCAGCAGATGTTCCCTCATCCGTAGATGTTACTATTGATGCTAGAAATGAAGAGGAGGCAGTCATCCAACCACCATTACCAGCTGACCAACATTGTTCATCCGTGGATGATGTAACTCCTACGGAAGTACAAAATACTGCTTCCGTAGACCTTCCTGCGGAAGAACAAAACTGCTTCCGTAGAACTTCCTGCGGAAGAACAAAATACTGCTTCCGTAGAACTCCTGCGGAAGAAGACAAAGCAGCCAATCAAACAACCAGCTGATCCTAATGACCATGAGTCTTTTGATTATTCATCGACTCAACTTCTCAGCTAACACCATCTGCTTCAATGGGCTTCTCTAACTTGGACTCCACAGTTCAAGTTGATGCTGTTTCAACAAGCAGAGTACACAAATCTCATCCAACAGACAACATCATGGGGACCGCATGCCAGAACCACAAGGAGCAAAGGAGGTGTGGCAAACATTGTGTTCACACTGCTTTTTATCTCAAACAGTCCCTGCAACATCACAGCTGCACTGAAAGACAACAGGGATTGAGGCCATGGCAGAAGAGTTGCAACAATTTAGAAAACAGAAAGTGTGGACTCTTGTCGATTTGCCTTCAGGTCAACATCCAATTGGCACAAGATGGCTTTTCAAGAACAAGCTGGATGACAGAGGTATCATAGTAAGAAACAAGGCCAGACTCATTGCACAGGGATACACTCAGGAAGAAGGAATAGACTATGATGAAGTCTTTGCCCAGTTGCAAGGATTGAAGCTATACGAGTCTTCCTAGCCTATGCAGCATTCAAGAAGTTCACAGTCTATCAGATGGATGTCAAGTGTGGCTTTCCTTTATGGGAAAATTGATGAAGAAGTCTATGTGGCACACCCCCTGTTTTTGAAGACCCTGATTATCCACATAGAGTATACAAGCTCGACAAAGCCTTGTATGGTCTTCATCAAGCACCCAGAAAGTGGTATTAACACTATCATCCTTCTTGCTGAAGAATGGGTACAAGAGAGGAACTATTGATCAGACACTCTCCTCAAACAAGAACATCAAGATCTTTTGGTTGTTCAAATATATGTTGATGACATCATATTTGGATCCACCAATAAGAAGCTGTGTCAAAACTTTGAAGACTTAATGAAATCTGAATTTCAGATGAGCTCCATGGGAGAATTGACTTTCTTCCTTGGCTTACAAGTTCATCAGAAACCAGATGCATTTCATTAATCAAGAGAAGTACATTCATCAAATTTGAAGAAGTACAATCTTGCTGATTCCACTTCCTGCAAGACACCAGCATCAACAATAGACAAGATTGTGCCTGACCCTGCTGGAAAATCCGTAGATCAAAGATTGTACAGATCTATGATCGGTTCTTTAATGTATCTAACTGCCAGTAGACCTGACATATGTTTGCTGTTGTGTTTGTGCCAGGTATCAATCAGACCCAAAGGAGTCACATTTGAATGCTGTAAAGAGAATTTTCAGATATCTGAAAGGCAAACCTGCATTGGGACTTTGGTATCCCAAAGATGGAGATTTTAGCCTCTACTCTACTCAGATAGTGACTATGGAGGGTGCAACAACAACAAAAATCCACAACTGGTGGATGTCAATTTTTAGGACCAAGACTTGTTTCATGGCAGTGCAAGAAGCAAACAAATGTATCTGTATCCACGGCTGAAGCAGAGTACATAGCTGCTTCAGCAGGTTGCTCTCAAGTACTTTGGTGCAAACCAATTACTTGATTATGGTTACAATTTCCTTCATACACCAATTCATATTGATAATTCAGCTGCTATGTTTATAACTGCTAACCCCAGTTCAACATAGTAAAACCAAACATATAGAAATCAGATACCATTTTCTGAGAGATTGCTCTGAAAAGGGTCTAATCAAGTTAGTCAAAGTAGACACAACCCATCAGCTTGCTGATTTGTTTACTAAAGCATTTGATTCTGTTAGATTCAATTTTCTGATAGAATCTTTAGGATGATTAACTTAGAATAAATCAACAAAAGCATATGATTGACTTTGTGAAGAGTAATCGTTGAGGATAACTTAAGTCTGTTAGAACATCTATACATGCATTATATATGGGAAATGATAGTAGACTATACTTGGCTATTAAACAAACACTCAATCTGACTTATATCATACTGATATGTGAGTAGGTTCAACTTGAGTGAAAACAAAGCTAAGAGCATGCCAAACTAAAAACATGAGGTAACTGTCTGTGAGGATCCATTTGAGAATCATGAAGGTATGTTCTCTCCTGCTGTGATCAAATCACTTACACAACACACTATGTAAAATACTTTATAATATTCTATCTTTGCATCATATTCCCTCTGTTTGTGTGAACAAAGACCATATTCCCCTCTGTTTTTGTGTGAACAAAGACCTGGGAATGTGATTACCAATGTGATCTTCATTCTCCCTCTGTTTTGTGTCAACAAAGACCTGGGTTAAAGTTCACCTCTGTTTTACAAAAGTAAAGACCTGGTGACTATGAAGATCATATTTCAGCTCTAAAAAGGAATCACTTGTGATCCATTGAACATCAAGCTCAAGAGCTATCACATCAAAGTATTCATGAGACTGAACATTGTCTCAAGATAGAACTTATAACTTAATGTACATAGTCATTAAGTGTGGAATGTAGTGATTTGTCTCATCTACGGAAGACATACTCTAACGATAATTGAATGTGGGACTCATGATTGCTACTGATTAACAAATTTCACAACATGATAAATTGCATGCCTAGTTGCTACAACACTCATGTTTGAATTTAGAGGATTTCTATACTTGCAATCAGATATGTGTTGAATCAACTAACAACATCATCAGAAGCCAATTTATAGTATGATCCCTCTATATATATATGCATGCATGTACCTGTTTCACAGATGCTTAATTGATAATTCAACAGAATTTCTCTTATTTAGAATGTCATAAGCCTGTCATGCCTGTTCACAACTTAAATTTATGATGAATGCAACAGTTTCACATTAATCACAAATTTAGGGGGAGTAGTTCATGCATGAAAAACAAACAATAAAAGCTGATAATTGATCTGACTTATTTTGAAGGAATTGGAACTTGAGCACTAACTTGAATACAGGATACAGGAAACTTGCTTCCCTGTACTTAATTGCCATGGAAATAAAGTCAACAATGTCCAACATCAATATTTGATTCTACTATGTAGATATCATACATTTAAAGTTCTCAAAACTTTAAGTTCCGCAGAAGTTTCAGTAATACTTCTCATCCGTAGAAGTAACAGTGAAATTTCTGCATCCGCAGAAGTCACAGTAATACCGCTCATCCGTAGAAGTATTATGTGATCTCTGATTCAGCAGCAAAACAAGCAAACAAAACAAATGCATTATTTGAACTTACATCCAATGTAAAGTTCCGCAGATGTTGACATCCGCAGATTTGACATCCGCAGATGTCAAGGTTCCGCAGATGTTCTGCGGAAGAAATAATGCACACTAAACACTTGGAATAGGGAAAGGAATAAATGAAAGTGGGCACAACATAGGAATAAATGAAAGTGGGCCCAACATAATGTGAGCCCAACATAATTAATAAAAGATGTTAATTATGTTCGACTATAAATAAGGTTTCTGACCTGAAATTCATTTATAACTTTTACAGAGCACTTTTTCAGATTAACCTAGAAATTCGCCCATTTTCCCTCTTTTTCAAAATTTCAAAAAAATCACATTATCCAGTAACCGATTACTGATACTGCAAAGGTAAATCATGTCGTAAACATCAATACGGAACTGGTTAATCGATTATTGTCATTCAAACGATTCAACTGCGTGGTTTCTAACTTGATTTTCTTTGCAGATGGCAAATAGATTTGCTAAGGAGCATAATGTGTGCGCATACTTGAACGCTGATGATCCAGCGGCGGAAGGATGTCGAGATATCATCAGATATCTCCGACGATCCAGGCTCTTCTACGCCTTGACGGCTGAGCCTGTGATTCATCAGTCGCACATAATCGGATTTTGGAATTCAGCTCGAGTGGAAGAACAAAACAATGAGGAGGTCATAGTGGCTGAAGTTCTGGGTCAGCGTCTTCGAGTGAATGAAAGCACCTTACGAAGATGCTTGGAACTCGGAGATAGAGAGATAGGTCACCCGGACGTTTTCGAGAATGAATACATAGAAAAGGTATTCAATCTCATGGGTACGATGGTGATTATGAGAAAGGAGAAATCAAGAAGGGTAGGCTGTGCAAACCGTACAGGTTCTTATGTCACACCTACCTGAAGTGCATGTCTAACAGGAAGTCGGGGTTAGACAGATTTTCTCGACACATCTCATCAGGAATTATTGGGGTGTTCGAGGGAAGAATCTACAATTATGCAAGATACATCTTCAATTGTTTGTGCGAGCAAGTCAAATTACAAAAGAATGAGAAGATGTACATGTTCCCCAGATTCCTGCAATTGGTGATTAACTCAGAGCTCCCAAGCTTGAACAGGGTTGGAGAAGTGTTTGTTCAAGCTCACCTGAACAAATCGGTGCTGAATAAACTTAGTGGAAAATATGAGGGTCCTGACATGCCTATGTTTGCTCATGTTATTGATCCACAAGCTGATCTGCCACAAGAGTTGGCATGGGCAGATGAAGCAGAATCATCTGCTGATTCTGCTCAATCTTCTCACTCACCACACCAAACACCACAACACCAACAACAATCACCAATCCAAACACCACCACTACAACATGCATCATCCAGCCAATCATCCACTCAACAACCACAATCACCATCAAGCCTTAACACCCAACCAATCTCGCCAATTCAACCACACCAATCACCTGTTCTGATATCATCATCTTCATCTCATCACACTCAACCATTCTCTCCACTCCAAATCCAATCACCCATACAACCACCACCAGAATCCCCAAAACCCCAATCACCGGAAAGTGCTGAGACTGAACCACTTGAGGTGACTGAGTCTGTACACTCTGTACACTCAGGAGACACCGAATTACTATCTGAAGCCAGCACTGTTCCTTTCTCTCCAACTCACACAGATGAACAACCTTCATCAGCTCATACCGAGCCAATACCTGCTGATGAACCCGGGGAGACTCAAGCTTCTGCTCAGGATGTCACTGCTTACAATGAAGATGAATTAAGTGACAGTGACATCCCTGTAAGCAAAAGCTTTCTGGTTGCAAAATATAACAAGTTGGTGCTTAAATCCAACAAGAGAAAACAAAGAATTGTGGAGCTGTACGGAGTCATCCAAGAAAAGGATGAAGAACTAACAAAGAAGGATGCCAGTTTGAAAAGGATGAGAGAAGATGCCCAATGCAACAATGAAATTATTGATGCATTGTTCAAAACAAAACGGGAGCTGGAGGCAACTTTGAAACTAGAGCAAAATGAAAAGGCCGAGCTAATTAAGCAAAAGGATCTGGAGATAGAGAGCCTGAAGAGAAAGCTATCTGATTTGAAAACAAAAGTGGAGTCAAGTGCTGAACCAGAAAAACAATCGGGTAGAGCTACTAAGCCGCTGATATCCTACACCCGAAAAAGGAAATACTTCGGAGCCACACAAAAGAAACAAGAAGAAGAAAGCTCCCCAAAGAAATCAAAAGTTCCATCTCCTGATCCTACACCTTCAGTAGAAGTTTCTGCTGTGAAGGTATCTTCCGGAGAAGAAGAAGAAAGTGACAAAGAGTGGGAGGAATTAACGAGGATGGAGTCTCCCGCTGCTGATAAGGGTGGAAAGGCCGATGACCTTCTAACAACTGCTGATATCTTGGAAGAGAGGCCTGACTCCAGCATGTTTATGACCCTCATCAACCATGGTTTTCCGTATGACATGGTTGAGAGGATGAACACTTCAGAGATGACCAAAGCGCTGAAAGAATTTGAGATTGCAAGATTCATAATCCCAGACTGTGATTATGAAGCATTTACAACATTCCAGTCTGTGGAGAAGATAAGGAAAGATTTGGGCCACTGTGACACAGCAAAACTTTCAAAGTACAATATGACCTGCTGGTTACAGGGGCACAATTACAAACCGCATGAGCTCAAAGGCAGAACAACTGGAGAACTGCGGAGGATGATGGAGCACGTGATGAAGGTGGAGCTGGAAACTGGTGTAAAATTCAGAACCACTGCTCCACATCCAAAAGAACAATCAAGTAAACTTGTTGCTGATCCAATAACAGTTGACCCAAAGGATCAGCACAAGGAAAAAGAAACACTTATCAGAGAGCCAAGGGCATTGATACCCGGAAAGGTATGGCCTCTGGGTACAACTGTACGAGAGATTACAGAGAAGAAATCAACTCTTGTACAGTTGTATGATCATATCACAACTCCCAGTTCTGTGGAAGAAAACAGAATTATGGCCTGGAAATATGATCCAGACTGGGATTGTGCAATAATTAAGAGGACATCTGGAAGGATTGAATACTTCCATGATGTTGAAGCCCTGCTCAGCCTCCCAGAGCAAGACATCAGGGATCTTCAGAGCATCCCAATGTTCAACTTTCCAATCCATCTCAGGGGGAGAGACTTCTCTGCAGCTGTGAATGGCATGAAGACAAGCTTTTCTGATGATGTACTCATGCAAGCAAAGAGAAATGATAAGGAGCACAACAGAATGAAGCAAAATCAGAAAAGAAAGACAGCTGAAGTTTCATCCCTTGTAGATGATGAACTGCTGAAGAGAGTGGGATGTACCAGAAACTCACACACCATCAAATGCATCACTGGAAATCAATTCACGTGTCCTATCTCAGAATGGGGATACGTTGAAAAGAATAAAGAGATGGTGTTGCTGAGAAATGTAGATGGGAAGAAGGGTGACAGGATAAGAATTTTTGATCCAATGGAACTCAAGATGCTGCATCCAAGCTACACATCATACCTACATGATAAATTCTTCCCAAAGCTAACAGATGAAAAAGCCCAGAATGACCTCTGCTTGTATGTGCATATAATTCAAGTGATAGATAAATTGCATGCAAAGGCATACAAGAGAAGAAAACATGAGGCTGGGTTACTGAAAGGAACAAACATAGATGATGTGTCTGAGCTCAGAATATCTGAAGAAGATGAGTTAGAGATTGTTCATAATAATAGTGTAGTGGAAACACTCACTACGGAAGAAGATGTCTTGGGACTCAATTATGACACACTGAAGAAGATCAGCAGGATGCAGATAAAGTACAAGTATGATGATCAGAAAACTACTGTATCTTACTTCTACAATAAGATGATAGCTAGAGTCAAGGAGCTAGCTGTTTTGAAGGACTGATTACAAGAAGCTAAGCCTAAGGGGGAGTATTGTTAGGTCTAGATTGTATAGGACTAGATCATTTTGTATAGGCTTAGTACTTGAAAATCAAGTCTTGTAATTAACATTTGTAATAGTCAAAATATATATATATGTGATTTGAATCTATAGGTTAACCCCATATATGTATGTGTGTTGATTTGTGCTTTGACAGGAGAAACAATATTCTTGGGATGGATTTGATAAAACTGACCAAGTGTAGGAAACATCTACGGATGAACAATTTTGTTAATCCGTAGATATGTTTCATACAAGACCAAATGACCAAGTGTAAGTTCCTACGGATGATCAAGTTAAGTGAAGACTCCTACGGAAGGAAGATTATCTACGGAAGAACAACATTCCTACGGAAAAGCAAATCATCCACGGAAGAACAGAAGATCTGCGGAAGGCAAGACTCCTGCGGAAGACCATTATACTTGTGTGATTATCAATTCCAAGAAGTCAAACAAGTCAACGAGATCAACAACAAATCCCGAGAGATCCGGTGTTTCCTTAACCGACTCAAATCATCTATAAATATGATTCCTAGGTTTCACATCTCGGCGAACACAATCAATCAATATTACGGCTGTCAAGTTACACCATTGTGCAACCCTAATCGCCGTCACATCAACATCAACATTATTCGATACACTGTATTCGATTGTTTATAGTATTCATTATTATTCTTTTGTAATCATTACATTATAGTTAATGAAATACATTTGAATTATTATAGATTTCGTGTTTACTGTGTTTCTGTGGTTGTGTTCATAATTAATCATTCAAACAATTAAACGTCAATTAATGATAATTCCGCGATCATTAAATTGATTTATTTTAATACTGATAATTCCTGAATTGCAATCCTAGGATTCACACATTTAAAACAAACTCACTTATTTTTCGTTCAAAAAATAAAACACTGTTTCATCAAATATTGAGGCCCCTTACAGACCAAGCACACGTCACAGTTCCGGCGCGTGTCTTACAAACGTGGTCCTTCTTTTGGTTATGGACCATCTTCTTTATTTTGTCTGGTGACCGGTGACATTATTTATCCTATTAATTGACAAGACCAAAATTAACTTATATTATATTATATTAAATGTTTTACATTACTATTTGATATTTTCAACGGCAATTTATTAATGAGGGGTCTCGTTCGTCCTCTTTTAGTCTTTATATATGTTATAGTGTTCTTTTTGTCTGTGTTGTATGCTTTATAACCTGCTTGCTATCGTTTTTGAGTCGGGAACCTCTTTGAAAGCGATATCTTTATCTCTCAAGATAAAGGAAAAACTCGTCACCAACTACCCTTCCTAGACTCAACTTTTTAGTAGGATATACTGGGTATGTTTGTTTATAATGCTCTTCTTATTCTTTCATAAATTCTTTTTATTATGCTTCTTGTTGTGATTCTTTGTTGATTCGACGCTTCAAGACGGGCATTTCTTACGGTTTCATCTTCACTTCAGCTCAATTCCGCTTCTTCCTACATATTTTCAAACTCATTTTGCCTAGCCTAAGGCAAACCTAGCGCCATAAGAGAAAAGGGGGAGAACGGCAATTTTAGAAACGACTATATCTTTTTTAAAAGCTAAAATACACAGGTAGATTATATATACCACACCTTTAGAGTCTATGTTTAAACTAAAAACGTATGATATAAATACTTAACTAACTTAGAACTTATACATCTAACCATGGCTAAACTATATGGGTTATCAATGTAAATAGATTCTTTTAAAATAAAAAGTTATTTGTTTTTTCATTCATGAGAATTAATAAAATTATCATTTGAAGTTAAATGTTTAAATTTTATCATTTGTATCCAAAAGTCTTATTAAAATTGACATTTGAATTCATTTGATTACACCTAACTAATATCGTTAACTTTTTTCATTAACCTTACAATGTGAGAGTTAATTTAGTCAAGACAATTAAAAAATAAAGAATCAGCCAACATGTGGGGTTTTATGCTTAAAGTCTCTTTTTGTAATTGCAATTATGATTTGATTTTATGGTAGTATTTTGTGGTTTTATTTTGCTAGTGTCTTTTGATTTATTAGTTATATTACTTTTGCCCGTTTTGTTATATAGTATATTTCTTTGATTTAAAGTTTAAAGTTTAATTATGGTTGACTTAATATTGTGTTATTTTTTTTTAACTTTTTTTAGTCTAAAGTTTTAAACATTATTAACGTCTTGCTGTAAAACTATTTTTTGATGGTTTAGCCAGTTTTGTTGAACTAGTCGGTTTTGTTCGGCCCATAAATCCTAGCGAACCCAAATAAATGGTTGATGGCTTAGTATTTACATATACTACAAACTAGGGATGATTGGTAAATGGAGTATTGGGAATGCTAAATCACATATGCCGGTGCAGCTGTGATTTTTTTCCCTTTTTGAACGGCAAACGTACGACCCTACTTCAGGTGTTATCTTAATCGGACCCACCTATCCGTTTTCTAACCGGGACCGCACCCCAACCCTCTCAGGAGGAAACTCATTGCTGAGTAAACCTCCTGGCTCAACTCTAAGCATTTTTTCCTAAGAGTGAGACTTGAACATATGACCTCCCAGTGCAGCTATGCTAGGTAAGTGAGTATTAATTTTCATTAACTTTTAGCGTTTTTTATTTAATTGCAATCGAGTAACTCTCAACTAAATTACTTTAGCGTAAATTCAGTTTCATTTTATAAATTATTGAACAAAAAGTCTGGGTACAGTCAAAAGTAAGGTCAAAAGTATAAACACTTTTATGTTTAGAGTCAAAATTGACCACACTTTGGGGACTTAAGATGTCATTTAGGCAAATTCAAAACCTTATATAAGAAAGATTTATCTCTTAGGTCAACTAAGACGAAAGAAGTAAGAACATATGGTAGTTTGGTAAGTGTGTGCGCTTTAAGGTGTGATCAAGACAGAAACAAGAAATTTAGATATTGAGGGTGATTAAAGCATTTTAAGCATTTTGTTTGTTTGTATCTTATATTCAAATATTAACCACGTTGTGACATTGGTATCATTAAACAGCTTAGAAACATTTCATATGATGATAAAAGTTTGTTACTTAGGTTTGCTATTTATTTCATAGGCTAACAAGAAAAATATGGGCATGTGGGTTATTGATGAATTTTAACTACATTTGAAAGCAGCGTATTATTATGAAATTTTGTGTTATAATTCAAAATGAAATCCAAAGGTTAGTCACAATATCACATCTAATGTGAATTTTAACTGAAAATATTGATTTTAGATCAAAATTGACACAAATAACAATCTGATGAGTTCATGAACGTTCCATATTGATTAAAGATGGATTTTAATGATCTATTATATTTCCATACGTATGTTTCAACTATAAAATTGATATTAAATATGATCAAACTCATTTGTGCAGTTTGATGCTTTTGGGACGAGGTGAAATAGATTTGGTTGAATACGTAAATCATATCTTGCTATGGATGGATTTAGATCTTAAAACTCAAGTTTTGTAATAATAGTGTAACCAACTTCTTGATCACTTTACGGTCACCATGAGCACCCTCTTTGATGTGTAAATCATTCTTAAAACAACAATCAGTTGGTTTGATATAAATATATACCTTTTTTAAAAAAAATCGTAATATCTTTAACATTCCTAGAACATTTATGGGGTATATTTATTAGAGCATTCACAGTCCATTCCTTATCTTTATCTATATAATTACACTAAAAATCACTACTTCTTCTCTCTCCTTTCAATTAAATAATATATTTTTATACCTTTTTCATTACCTTTTTTCTCTCCTTCACTCACAACCACTTTCAAAAATATTAAAAAATTTATAAGGATTGTACAGTGATTCTTCAAATATACCAATCCACAATAACATTTTCTCTCTCCTTCACTCACAACCACTCAAAATCATTCCATATAATATACCAAACACACTCACATGATTATAGGGCACGGGTTGTGAATGCTCTTAATACTGCAAACTTTGATGGGATGGAGTGGTCATTGAGTGACTTCACTCATCGACCATCTTTCTCCTCTATGTAGACGTCACATCACATTAATTAAAAAAAATAAATCTCGTTCAAAGGAAAAAAATGTGTTCATTTGAGTGCCGCTACTAATTCACGAACTAAAATTTAACTTACTTTAAACCAAATAATAGGTGAATTAAACTAAATCAAGTGTTGCATTTACATCCAAAACACATGAGAAGTCATATCAACTTGTTGTGTGATGTAAGAGCAGAGTGTGCTCCATATAATATCATAATATCGTTTCCAAAAGTAGCAAAAATTTATTAAGCACCGGCACTATCAAGAACATTCACAACCACAAATGCCTTTGTGAACTATAATGATCATAACCAGGTAGATATAACATGAACAACAAAAATTAGGATATAGTCCAAATGAAAATTCTTTCAAACACATGCCTTGCAACACGATATATAGATAAAGAGGAACAAAATTGGTTGAAGTTGAACCATGATGGGTCCAAACTACTACCCATTTCAAGTCCACATGTTATAAAACAAGAAAAACAAAGAAACCTACAAATAAATCCTCTAATTAGCATAACGTTAGACTAGAAATTTCATGAATATATAAGTGAAAGAATGGAGGATGAAGAAGATACAACAATCATTGGCGGACTTGAATTTTTTATAAGGGGCGGAAATCTTTTAGGAGTCGTATAAGTTTTTTTCGGTCCGGATAGGTCTGATCGGGGCGGGTCATATCAAAGTTCAGAATTTTTATTCTAAAGTTTATAATCATAAGTTATAAATTTATAATTGAAGATTTGAAGTTTGTAATCTTTAAAATCCTAGTCCATATTCTTATCTCTACTCAAATAACCATATAAACAATAAAACAAAAGTAACTATATAAAACATTAAAACTCTCAAATACTTGATAATATTACTCCAGTGCGGCAGCCGGAAGTGATGATTGGAAAAACAACGGCCAGAAGTAGCGACGTAGTGATTGGAAATGAAAACTTTTAATTGGTTATATGTCAAATATTAGATTTAAAACTTAATTAGGCTTATGTTTAATATTGGTTTTTAAAACTTAAAAGATTAACATTTTAGAGACGGCTGGGAACGATTGCAAAATCTTACAAGGTGCGATATGAAGTTTCAAAATCAAACTTGGGCGGTAAACAACTGCCGATGTAAAAAAAACAATGTTTTCAGAACCGGATCGGACGTCGAACTGGACGCCAAACTGGTTTGGTGGTCGGATCGGCCGGAACGGATTTAAGAACCGGATGACGTCATAATTATATATATAGTATATTATATATATAGTTATATATGTAATCAAATATAAGTAATTTATATATGATTTATATATGTAATCTATACTATATTAATAAGCATTTGGGGAGGGCAAGACGGTCATTTTACCAAAAACTCTTAAATTTAAGAGTTTTACAACCGTTAAAGCATTGTGTACAATACCTTAAGCATAGTCCAATGGAGAAGGTAGATTCAAAATTCAAAAAACATTTAGTAGGCTCTCAACTCCAAGACCATCGCCATCGATCCTCCTTCACCAACCGGTTTCATCGTCATCTTCTTCTTCCCCAACACGTGTTCCTTCCATCCTATATCTTCGGCGGAGTAGCTTCTTTTGGCGGTTAGCATCACCCCCCCACGTGCTCTGTTCAGATCTATTCTCCCACGTCTCCCTGATAACCACCACATACCTTCAATTCTTATTTAAAGGTGGTTTCACACTTTCTTTCATGTGCTCCACTTTGATGTTTTCAGTTCCTTCGGGTTAGAAGAGATAAAAGGAAAAAAGCTCTTTTTCAATTATATATGTTTAGGTTCGTTGAAGGCTATGGAAGAAGATGTGCACCTGCAAGACAAATACGTTAGAAAGCGGCTTTACATCGGTGCTTAACTTTGTGTTCTATATACTCCGACGACGCGTTCCGGTGCTATTGTATTTGAACAATCACTTCGTTTCTGATTTATCATATTACCATCCAAGTCAAAGATGCGAGAATTCTGATCATTTCGATGTTAATGATGCAGAGTTTTCGATCAATTTGATGTAATAAGGTATTAAGGCAAGTTCTGGAATCTGATTTCTTAAATAAACCTGATGAAATTCAGTTTACGTTTATAGATATTGATTTCTTCTATTATCGTTCTTCTTCTATCATGATTTGTTGATGTGTAATTTCTATTTTGAATATTAAAAGAGATGCTGATGATTAATTGTATCTAGGCACATCCATCCCTCCAATTTTATGTTGAAAGAGATGTTCTTAATTGACGCACACCAGTTGTTTGATCATATGCCTCAACATATGACGTTAAGGATTTGAGGCCTCTTAACGATAGTGTTCTTATTAAGGTAACTTGCTTTGATAATTTGAACAGTTGATACAATCATGGACCTTATTTCGAATCGAGAGTCATAGATGTTAAAGGCAATGATGTTCTTAACTTTCCATTTACTTTACTTATAGATTTTAACTTTCTGGTGTTTGGAAAGGAAGTTGTATACATGTTTAATAAATAATAAATAATAATAACATGGGCTTAACATTTTCTTGTCTTGCATATAGCCTATTCAAACCATAAAGATGCAAGTGTCAATGGGTGTCTCTTCACTACCATATGTGATTTCAACTCACTGGCTTTAAATGTTGCAGGGTACAATAGAACCCATGGGAAAAACATGGATTTTTGTAAGTATATGTTTGTATTAGACAATAAAGAACATACACTCATATAAAAGGTTCTTGGTATACATACTTTCCTATGGTTTAATTTATTAAAAGGTCTAGAACCATCTTTCATTACAACATAGGATTGTTGAACATCAAATTTTATGAAAAGCTTGTGTATTTCTTAGGGTAGTTCCGATAAAATAATGTACTAATAGTGGTTCTTTTTTGCATTCAGGGGAATGGACGCATTTTTATGCTGGCGTGTTTAGCTGTTAAATTATCTTAGGGTATATCAATATGCAGCCATGGTTTATTTGCACGTGGTATTACATGGTAAACACACTACAACATCCTTTATAATGTTTGTATTGATATTTTAGAGTTCATGATAACAAATATTCTTTTGTTAATCAGCAAGAAAGGGTGGTGATTGAAGTGGTATTGTTCTAAACTGGGTGTAAGAGTTAAACTTGCTTATAGTGCAGCAATATGTCTATATATATGTGTGTGAAAGAGCTCAACCACCAATAGTTCATTGTGATGTAAGATTAAGCAATTTTCTTGTGTTTGATGATTTGAAATAATAAATAGTTGATTTCAACTTAAGTAGATTGTTTTTTCAGATAACGCAGCTCGGTTGCATTCAATAATGGTGGGAACTTTTGAGTTTTGACCATGCTTTCAAGTAAGTCTTGCTATCAAATAATTTTGTTTATTATGTTCACGCTGTTGGTATACACTGATTTACTTCATCCAAGCATTCATATGTTTTTACTTAAATATGCTTGATATGAGATAACTAAAAAGAGTCATTTAAGCTTTTATAGTGTTAACCGTCATTCTAATAAGTGATTTTTGTTAATTTTAAAATTATGTGAGACTTCCACACCTTTAATTATTTTCATGTTGGATTAAATGGTACGGGATTCTCAACATTGAAGCATATAGTGTTACGACTTTGGAAGTCAATGTGTTGTCCATTAAAGCTTTGAGCCTTGGGCTGAAAGTTGTTAATTTTTTTAGACGGACGTCTTCGCCTAATAGGATTGTGGTGTTTGTTTTGGTGACACTACCCGGGATTGAGCTTCGTGGTTTGACATGAGTACTATTCAATTAATCTATACTATATTAATAAGCATTTGGTTTATGAGGATCCTTCTGCAGCGCATTCTGCTGGCGGATTTTACAACAGTGCACCCTTTTTCTTAATTTATTATGTATTTACTTATTTACATTATTGCATTTTGTGGTTACAATTAGTTATTTTATTCTTTATCAGATTATGAGCTGAGAGGCTACAAGATTAGTGTTGGAATGGCTGAGAAATCTGCTCCAAGGGCCCCTTCTGCATATGGTCAAGGGTATGGTTTTAATTACCTCCTTGTACATTTATCTGTATTTTTCATTAAAATATACATTTTATGCAGTCAATATATCGGGGGATGGGTTATTAGAATGTTTAGTATAATGGTCTATATGCCTCGGTTATGAGAATCTTCATGTATATAAATATGACCTGGACATATGCATCCTGCGTCAAGTGTATAAATATAATAGCATCATGGAATATTCTGCATAGAAGGTTTATTGTTTGATGTTGTGGTAGTGTGTTATTTTACTGTTGATTAGTCCGACTATTTTTATTACATGACTATTTTTATTACATGATGTTGTGGTGGTGTGTTATTTATATTTTGTCAGTTGCTGTCAAAGATTTGAATTGTATGCACGTCACAGATTTGGGTTGACAAACCTTGCCATTGGTTTCTTTAACTTTTTACTATATGTTCATTACCATCCTTTCAAACAATATGATTGTTTTATTAAATTTTTGTATGTTAATTATTGGAGACATCTATGATCTATTTGGTATGAGTTGTTATCTATACTTTTGATTTTTGCGAGTTTGGTTAGCTTATATCACAATTTTTATTAGCTTCTATTATTACCCAAATTTGTATTATCATCAAAGAATTATTGTACCACATACAATAGAATAGAAGTCATGAGAGTGTTCATTAACTAACAGAAAAACGAGCATCACGTTGTAATTATAGTTTTTCCTACATTGTGAAATGTTTAGAATACCCTTGAATGACAATGGAGGACTAAAAAAAGACATGCAATGTGATTTATTCAACATCGGGGTGTAAATCTTGACCCATTTCTATGATGCAGGCACATGGGATCATTAAAGTACAAGAAATATGGTTTGATTCAGAAAGCTATTCACAGATTCCCCAAGGTGAAGCAGAACTACTGTACGTTGAGTTTATTTTTATTCATTGTTCAGATTTTTATATGCCACTCATAAAAAAGAAGGTTTTATATCCACACACACAACAAGTCCTGTGAGCTCAATACCAACGAAACCACTTTAAAATCAAAACATCCTTTCATAATTTTGTTGTTTAGTGGTAGAGGTAGTTACTTCGATTATGAATGAGTCTATTTGGTTTATGTTTTGTCTCAAATGCGATGTTGAATGCAATGACTAAATAAAGCAACTTATGGTTTGTAAACATCTGATTATTTGGGTATATACCTTAAGCAACTCTTAGACCATTTGGCCTATTGTCCAGGTTTAATCTGTTATTAATAATATACAGCCAAAATTTTCTCCTTTCATATAAATGGGGTGAAATTGGTCAATGTATATACCTGTGTAGAAGATCCTCAATTAAAAAGTCCCCATAATCGCTATCAGTTTTTTAAGTGCAGTAATATAAGTTAGTTTTTGGGGACCTTATATTGCAAATTAAATTATTTAATTTTTATAAAAAGGTGAAATCTTTACTAACATTTTGTGTAATTTTGCATAAACCAGGTTCATAAGCTTGTGGGGCACGAGTTGATGATTTAAGGGGAGCAAGCTTACAGAAGTGAAGATATCATATACATAAATCAAGATTGTGTGTTTCTATTTATCTGTACTTTGAAAACCGCACAAGTATTCAAAAAACGAATATCGCATTGTAAAATATAGTCGATGACGCCGCCGCATCGCGCTGGTTCCTTACTAGTTTATTATTATATATAAAACTTAACTATATATGTATATTTAACACACTAATTTATAGTTCAGCACCCCGTTTTTATCTAAAAAAGAAAAAAAAGAACAAAAGTCGGTCCGAACCGGTCCGGTTTCCCGATCCGATAACCGGTTCGGGACGATCAGCCCGGTTCGACCAGACAAAAACGAATCATGGTTGACCGGACCGGCCACCGGACCGATCCCCGGTCGAACCGGTCGGACCGGTGCGATCCGGTCGTGATAACATTGGAAAAAAGTCAAAAAAACCCTAGAAAACCAAAGAGAGACGAGAGGAGGAAGAGTACGTAATGGGCAGAGAGTTGACTATTCGACCAAATGTAGCTATGAAACTCCAAGTCTCGAATGACATATATATGATTATAGATGATGAAGTCATGAATAGCGTTTGGTAGGCAGGAAAAATCATAATAATTATTTCTTTCCAATTTCATTCTGACTTTGTTTTCTTTTTTTAGTCTATTTTGTATATTCATCTTTTATCACTTAGCCATTAAAGTCCATATTAAACCAACACAATCTATAACTTTTTATATTAAAAGTCCAAACTCCAAATGAACACATAATATTCTCCAAGTCAGTATCACCTCCCTCGAGTAGGTTCGATGCTTTTGGGTTATTTAGTTAGGTAATAAAGTAACTAAAAACTAATATCAATAGAGTAGCAAGAGCAATAGTAATGCCAATAATAGTAATGAATAGGTATTTTTAATTGTCACTTTAGGCAAAAAAAAACGCACAGGGGCACGCATATGAATCACTTGCACGATACGTCATCTACAGAATTTACATACAAAATTTACATATGAATCACCAAGCTTTAATGGTTTCTAAAATATTTCTTACAACTGTTTTGGATATATATGACGTTGGATTTTGTCAAAATCCAGTTCCTTCTACCAGATGATGATTATGTCCACAATAATCTTTGACAATGTTATTTTTGTGCCAAGTTGACTCGAACGGACCAAAAAATGGCATTTTAATTTACGTTCGTTTATAGTTGGGCTCAACTTATGAACAACCAGATTGAAAAGGTCGGTATATAGAGCATACCCGATTCTCTTGTTTTGTGTAGGGTCAAGGGAGAGTTCAGTTTTACAATTTTATGTACGCAATCTTATCATATATTTTGGAAAGTAGGCTATTTCATACAACTTGAAGCTATGAATTGAAGGTCATAAAAGTGGCTTGAAAAGCTTAAATTTATTACTACTGGTTAAAATACGTTAAACACATACGGGAGCATTGTGTATATTTGTGTTAATATGTTGATTAACAACCATTCGAGCTCAAATAATATAAACAATTACAATTTACTATATAAAATTATTTAGAAATTTAAAATATCAAACTTAAAGTTTTCTAAAAATTTAATTCTCTTAAAATATTTAGAAACTTAACTTATAAAATTTTTCTAAAATTTAAATTTTAAACTTTTTATATATTAGTTTTCTTAAATTAAAGCTTAATTTTTAATATATAGGGGAGTGTTCATGAGAAAATCATAAGTTATGTAAAAACTACGAAAACCAAAGGGTTACATATATGTAACTACGTAAAGGTATAAGTTACGTATACGTAATTCAAAATTCACCGTCATGATTGAAGGGATATAAATAAAAATATATATAAGTACTTAAAATAATAATTTACTTAAATACATTTTAGACAATTGGAAACATGAACTATTTATAACCATTGGGCTTTTATATATTTTCAAGACTAATGAAATAAGTTTGAAGTGTAAGGGGTGTTTATGTAATTTATTTTCTTAGATAGCGGTGAGGACCATATGTTTCAATCTATGCGAGATTTTTGGAAGACATATCACAAATTCACATATCCCCTGGTTGGCATGGGGTCCGACCAAATATGTTAAAGTCTTATGTCAATGATTAATTTTATAAAATTGTTTGGTGTAATGGTTGTTTACAAAATTAGCTACAACTACTTTTTTACTCGACACGCGTTGCGACGAGATGCATGTGACGTGGTAGAATATATATTACAACCGTCCCAACTTATTTTTTAATTATCACGTCAATGATACATATTTATTTGATCCCACTCGTTTACGGATAAAATTTACATCAAAACGTAGACTAATTCAAACGTACATAAAAATCTGATTTTTAAAAATAATTTAAATGTAAGACACGTGTGTTGTGACAGTATGTGATATACGTTATGCTAGTGCCCCCGCTTACCTTACTAAATGAGTGTTAGTTAATAATAATTAGGATGTGATACAAATTGAAAATCCTTTCTATTATTTTTTTCATTCCTACTTGTTATCTTTTTTAAGTTTATTCTCAATTTTTTTTCAAATTTATCCACCTAGACCCGTTAAGATTTATATCTAACCCAAATAAATCCATGAAATTCAAGTACAAAATGAATTCGTAATTTATTCTCTAGGTCAATATCCTCCCACCCCCAAGTAGGTTCAATGCTTTTGCGTTATTCAGGTAATAAAATAATAATTACAAATTAGTAGTAACAATAAATCTAGCGTAACAAGGATGATACGAGTTTTTATTAAAGGAGTGTTTAGACGTATTGACTTCTATACTTCACATAGCCTTTTTTATGTACGGATAAATGGACCATGAATAAGCTTGAGCTCAACTTACTAACGTATAGCTTATAAAGGATAAACTTAATATAAATATTTTAAACATAAATGGTAGTCTTATATATATTTCTATTAATCTTTTGATTACTTGCCATATAATTTTATAACGAATATTTGTTTATTTATACTTATTACCAGATACTTCAATACTAAACAAACACATTAATTAATATACGTATTAATAAAATATCTTATACGACCATCTAGTTGCATTGTGGTCACCGCTTGTGATTTGTTTTCTACCGTATTAATTACTAAAATAATAAAAATAATATTTACGTTCCACGTATTTTATTCATATATATTACAAGAGGTGACGTTGATGTACACATAGATAAAGAGCAGGTCGACATGTCATCCAACGTGGACAAATACCTTCACTTTATTACACGTCAGACCCATTGGTGCCTTCTCCCAAAGGCCATTTTTCCTTTATTCTGACCTTTAACCTTCATGATGAGCTGGTTTATCCTTTTTTTGCCACATCAGATCACCTCTTGTGCACTTTTCGATTTTTTTAATGTGACGGTTTAGGTTATCATTTTGGAGTTTCCACAAACCTTTATATGGATCATATTTTAATAATTAAGTTACATTAATGATTACCTTCACAAATGTTGTATGGTTCAATTCATTATAAATTAATGATATTCACAAGTAAAAATATTTAAAAAAATGTATATCAGAATTCAGAAGAGGTAAGACTCACAAACTAGAGTATCACACTAAGAAGTGTCAAGTTCTAACAAGATAAGAAGATATGAACGTAACACTAGTATTAAATATAAGAGTTTGCATTTAGTTGAATCTGGTATTAAGATCATCGTGTTACGGCAGGGAAGTAAAGCCATGAAAACTGTCGTTAAGACTTGTTGCTAACTCTAGTGGCGGAGCTTGAACATCCCCGTAGGGTGGGCGGGGCGAAATTAATTTTTTTTGGGGGGGCGAACTCGATAATTGTATAAAAATTTACACTACCGTACCCAAAATTTACACTAACGGATTACAATTTAACACTACCGACGAAAAAAAGGAGAGGGGGCGCCCCCCCCCCCCCCCCCCGGCCTCAACAATCCTCCGCCCCTGGCTAACTCGTGTATTAGAAGAGAATTTGATAACGTATGTACCTTAAATTATAAATATATAAAGCCTGATCGTTGTTAATAACATTCTTAATTTATATGAAAAGAAGAAAAACCGTGTGGCGACTAGGGCGTAAAACTATGAAAAAAGCAACATTGAAAAAGTCACTGAGAATCCGCGTGATGAGGTTGTATTGATAACATATATAATTTATATAAGAAAAAAGAAATCTGAATTTTTTTGATAACATTCGAAACCTTACATAAATAAACAAACCGTCACAACTCTGTGCTTTGCAGCGAAGCCAGTAATAGCATTTAGAGTTTTGTAAAAAACAAAGTTATCAAAAAAATTCACTAAACATTAATTAAAATAAGTACGCCTTAATAAAAAATATTAGAGTAAATTACACTTTTCGTCCTTTAGCTATATAGCAAATTTCAGGTTTCGTCCTTAAACTAAAGAAATTACAGTAAACATCCTTTACGTTTAAAAAAACTTACACTTTTCGTCCTTTACTCTAACGGACGTTAATTTTGTCTGTTAAATCAGATCATGTGCAAGTCACATGAGGGCAATTTAGTCATTTCAATCCATATAATTATTAAAACAATAAAATAAAACTAAACCCACTTAATCCACATCATCATCATCTTCACCATCCACCATCCACCACCACCACCACCACCACCACCACCACCCCTTCATCATCATCTACCACCGCCACCATCTCAACCTTTAAAAACCCTCCACACCATCGTCACCCCTATCAAACCCCAACCCACAACCACTCGACCACCACAACCATCCATCCACCGCCACCGATTAAACTCTCATCCTTAGATCAAGAAACACACAAGCATTCATCCGTTCGACTTGTATCTTTTTCTAATTTGAATTCTCAACTCTTACTCCCCGTTTCTAGGGTTTTTACCATCTGGGTTTGCTTAATTTCAGTCGAAATAGGGTTCAAGATGAAAGGGTGTGGTTGATGTTGGTGATTTTGTGTATTCTGAGCTAAATTGGGGATTTGTGTGGAAGAATTGAGTTGCAAGTCAGGTATCATTTCAATCCACCCAATTTGTTGTTTGTAGATTGTAGTTAAATTGAAGTTACTTTGTGGGGTTGCATTTATGGTTTTGATGTTTTGATTGGGTGTGATTTTGGTTGGTATGAAGTTTGGTTCTTGGTGGGAAGATGGGTGTGGTGGATTATGTAACATCCGTAAGTTTTAATATTCGTTTATTTGTTTAGATTAGTGTTCAGTCGCATAACATGTAAGCGAATGAGGCTTAGTCGCATGTATGACAGGCGTATGAGCCTCATCGGCACGAATGAAGGCGTTTGGGCTCCAGTCGCATAGCCTTCAATCGTGCGACTGAAAGCCCAGTCGGGTGAGGCGGTTAACAATAAAAATATGCACATATATGTGTAATATGTTGATATATGTGTGCAGAAGAGATAAGAACACACACATACCAAACACACACACACCCCGTACACCACAACCTTCGAACCTTAAATTAATCAACGATTTCGGCTTTGTTTCGGTAAGTTTCGCTTGACACGGGTCGATCCTTGAATGCATTAAGCTGTGTATGTGGCTGAAATTGATCCAAAAACATGCTTAAATCTAAGTTTTGATTTAATCTTTCATTAAGTTGAAAACCGAGAATTCGAAACCGAGTTTTTTGTGAAATTTTGGTGAAATAAGGGCTCAAAGCTGTTGTAAACGATGTGTATAGGTTCTGTTTTGAATATGGCATGATCTGAATGGTTAAAACTCAAGTTTCTGGATCAAAAACGTCAAGAACACAGCTGCTGATCCGTTGCAGGCGAATGAGCTCAGTAGCATGACCCATTCGTGCGAATGAGCCAGTCGCATGGCTCAATCGTGCGACTGAAGCTCAGTCGCATGAGCCAATTTGCACGAATGAAGGTCATTCGCATAAACCCTTGTTAGAGCTCATTCGCACCTCTGTCGTATGGTTCAGTCGTACGAGTAAGCTCAGTCGCATGTTCGGTCGCACGAATGAGTCAATTCGTATAACCTCAGTCGCATAATGATCTGTTAGGAATTGATTTGACTAAATCAATGCTTATTACTTTAGATTTGGCTTGAAAAAGAGAGTTTTAACTGCCCTAGTATATTTGGATTAGTGGACATTTGCTGAGAATATTAAGGTGAGTTCTAAATGCCCTTTTAAGGTGTTAATCTTGTTTTTGACAAGTCGAGCACTGGCATGCGTATAAATAAATAAAATTGGGTTAAGAGTTGAAATTGATAAATTGTGGTGATTGGCGAGGTGGAGTTTTGACCCACCAATTATAGATGGAGTTTTGACCCATCAACGCCAGGTGGAGTTTTGACCCACCAATTATAGATGGAGTTTTGATCCATCAACGCCAGGTGGAGTTTTGACCCACCAATTAAATTAATAAATAATTCATAGCTACCTTGCGGGTATTCGATATGCATATCGTATAAGTTTGTCCTTGAATTGAATACTAGGACAAACAAATGGATCAATTGATGTTCTGTGAATTAATTGGGTTATAACTGGTTGATAAATTTATTGTTGAAATGTGATATATGTTAGAACTCACCAGTTTATCCGACGTAGTGTTTTACTCTTTTATGCATGCCAGGTAATAATAATAGAGACGTTCATGGAAGTGTTCCACGGGGTTAGAAATCCGGTTCTGGTGTATGATACTGGCAAGGATGTTGGGTTTTGGGAGTTTATACGAATTTGTATAAAACTTGTAATATGTCGGTTAATGTTTTGTAATGAATTTGGTTGTATAAACAGTTTTTAATACAAAGTATATATACAATTCCGTTGTGTTTATAATCTCTGAATTGTTTTTAATAATCCAACTCGTAGCACCCTCTTTATTATATTATTTAGAATTAGGGGTGTTACAGATTAGACAATGTTTGTGGTGGTCGGGTGCTCGGGAAGATGTGTTTTGATGTTTTGATTGGGTGCAGTGGCGGTGGACGGATGGTTGTGGTGGTCGGGTGGTTGTGGGTTGGGGTTTGATGTGTCACACCCCAACCTAGACGGCGGAAACATCAAGGTGTGAGGAATACGATTGTTCACAGCCACATAACGCTATGTTTAAATGTAAATATTCAAATTAATAGTTTCAACAGGAATTACAACATAAGTCTCAATCATGAAATACATTCAAGCAAATATCAAACATAACATATCATTTCATTTATTTAACTAGGTCTACATCCTAGTTTTATTGCAAGCTTCAAAAGACCACTTTAAACTTGGGGGTTACCTGAAACATGATAAAAATAAAAGGTCAACTAAAAATAGTTGGTGAGTTTCCAAGGTTTTCATACATAATATGAAAAGATTATAAGTAGCAATTTATGTCATAGGTTATAAGCTAGTAAGGTTATAGAACACATATCTTCACAATCAAACCTCGACTTGATTACAAGTATAAAAGATTGGCTAAGTGTATTTGGTTCCCTAGTGCACAAGCATACGGCTCCTAGGAGTCGGCAATACATCGACTTTAGCACCAAATAGGCTTGTCAGGCCCAACGATCTAAGACGTCGCCAGGCTAGCAATAGTTAATGATTGTAACAAACTATGTATCTCATATAATCACTTACAACATACAAATAACCATGACAAGATATAAAGATGAATTACAAGTGCTTTACAAGTCTCAAACGTTTATAAGTGTGTAATGTATAAGTATCATGTTTCACCCCAAAATGGTGTGAAATAAAGTAAAAGGGGGCAATGAAAACTCACTTGACGTATAGGTGTATAAGGTGATAATAAGGATTAACCGACGTTCCAACGAATTCTTTTACAAGGCACCTAAACATATTTATTACAAGATTAAGTATGATAATAAGATTAACAATTAGACGTGAACTAGGGTTTCAATTGGAATTGTGAGGTTTTGTCGAGTAATTAAATTTATAAAGTAATTATTCGCGTTTTGATCCATTAGAAGAGTTTTATATGTGTGTTTAAGTATTTTAAGAATGAATTTAAGTATGAAAATTGATAAGGTTTAACATATATAAAACTTTATAATTATTTAAAATTAATTGGAATAACGTTTTGATTAATAACAATATTAATCTAACTTTTAGTTAGTATATTTTATAAGAGAATAATATTTTAGAATAATTTATGAAATTATAAAATATATAATTTCTACAATTATCATGATAAAACTTTTATTATTTATTATTTGAGACAAATAATTATTTATTATTTGAAACAATAATAATTAGTAAACTAAAACATGAAAATTATCCAATTGTAACGTTTTGTTAAGATAAACAACTTTTGAAGTCTATCTTATAAATTATTTACCTAGTTTTATTATTTGTTTTAATAAAATAAAATAAAATATTAAGATATTATAAGAAATAAATTTGCAGAAATTGGTTTGATGTAAAGAAAAATATTTCAAGTTTATAAAACTGGTTTCAATAATTTTTAGAATTTTTATACAATTTTTAGGGGCTAAAAAGGCCTTTTAAAAAAGAATGGGGGTTGCCGGGTTCGAACCCGGGACCTCCAGTGTGTATGGTGCGTGCTTAACCAGTGAACCAAGGGCCGTGGCCGCATTAGCACATGGTTTTTAAATCTTTTAAACAGGTTTCAAGGAACTCCCCCAAATCCAAGAACCCTAAAAACGATTTGGGTCAAATTGACCCTTGATTTGATGTTGTTAACGAATATAACCATAGGGCTTTTGTTCCCTATGGTTAAACGAACCAGATGAGTATCAGATTACCTACTGTTTCAATGGAATTTGATGGTTGCAGGTCGAATGTGGTCGCGACTGAGTTGAAGTCGATTCGAGATGCAAACGATGATAATAATCGAATTAACTTGGCAGGAAGCTTCGTGTGATGACCTCGATGCAAAGCCCTCTGTCAATTTGGTCTCAAGTTACTTGAAAGATGGTCCTCGACTAACTTGCAGGTTCGCGGCAGGGGGGTCGATGTTGTGATTTCGTGTGTTTTTAGATATAATGGAAATGGTTAAACGATTACATATAGATATACAAACATTCAGGTTTAATTAATTGGATTTTAACAGAGGTTAGTGCGATCGATTGGACTGCTAAAGCTGTCGACCACGCGAGAAAAGAATCAGGGGTTGAATCGCACTGAATTTTCAAATTGAACTTGAGCACGCGTTCGAATCCTCCACGTGAATGTGTCGGGGTGTTTGTTTTGATTTAAAATTGATTAATTCGGTCGCTGTGGGCTCGCCGGAGTTCGGTGGCCGGCGGCAAGGGGTCGACGGGGAAGGGGGGTTGGGTGTTTGAATAAATTACACAAATGGCCCCTGTACTTTCGAATTCTATTATTTTAGGTAATAAACTTTTATTTAAAGTTTTCAAAATATCAAAACAACCCCCTGCACTTTAATTCTAAGTTTATTATTATTATTATTATTATTATTATTATTATTATTATTATTATTTATTATTATCATTATTATTATTATTATCATTATTAATATTATTATTTCCATCAACATTATGGTTATTATTTTCATAATTAAATTAGTATTATTATTACTATTATTATTAGTTATTATTGTTATTATTATTAGTTATTATTATTATTATTATTATTATTTTGTAATTAGCTATTATTATTATTATTATTATTATTTTTATCATTATTATTATTATTATTATTAATTTATTATTTATTATTAGCAAAACTAACTTTAAATCAATTCAAAATTACAAGATGTTACAGTCTCCCCAATTTAAAAGAATTTCGTCCCGAAATTAAAATGAAACTATGCGAATAAATACGGGTATTTCTTCTTCATGTGCTCCTCACGTTCCCAAGTAAATTCAGCGCCACGCTTATTCTCCCAACGAACCTTGACGATTGGGGTTGTGGTGGTTCTAGTCTTCTTCATAATGCGATCCATAACTTCAATGGGTTTCTCGACAAAGTGTAATGACTCGTCGATCTGGATGTCATCCAACGGGACATGCAGACCTTCGTCAGCCAGACACTTCCTCAAATTCGAAACATGGAATACAGAATGAATTCCACTAAGGTCGGAAGGTAATTCCAGTTTGTAAGCCACTTTCCCAATCCTTATCAGAATCTTGAAAGGTCCTACAAATCTTGGAGCCAGTTTACCCTTTCTTCCAAAGCGAACAACACCCTTCCACGGTGAAACCTTAAGAAGAACCATCTCCCCAACTTGGAATTCCAATGGCTTACGTCGCTTATTAGCATAGCTCTTTTGTCGACTTCTTGCCACTTCAAGGTTCTTTCGGATGATAGAAACTTTATCGGTCGTCTCTTGTATGAGTTCAGGACCAGTGATGAGGTTTTCACCAATGTCGGTTCAGCAGATCGGTGAACGACATTTTCGACCATAAAGTGCTTCGAATGGTGCCATCTTGATACTCGAGTGATAACTATTGTTATACGAAAACTCCGCAAGCGATAGATGCGTATCCCAATCACCACCAAAGTCAAGGACACACAGGCGTAGCAAATCCTCCAAGGTTTGGATCGTCCGCTCGGTTTGACCATCAGTTTGAGGATGGTAAGCCGTGCTTAGATCTAGTTGTGTACCCAAGAGTTCTTGCATAGACGTCCAAAAATGCGAAGTGAAACGGGCGTCACGGTCGGATATGATGTGAAGAGGCACCCCATGACGACTTACAATTTCATCAACGTATATACGAGCTAACCTTGATGTCTTGTAAGTGTCACGTATGGGTATAAAATGTGCCGATTTGGTCAATCGGTCAACGATCACCCATATGCTATCATGTCCTCGAGAGGTTCGGGGTAGTTTAGTTATGAAGTCCATGGATAATGTGTTCCCACTTCCACATAGGAATCTCGGGTTGTTCAAGTAACCCACTTGGACGTTGATGTTCGGCTTTAACCTTCGTACACGTGAGGCACTTAGCTACATAAGTCGCTATGTCTTTCTTCATTCCAGGCCACCAATATTGACCACGCAGGTCCATGTACATTTTATCGGAGCCAGGATGAATAGAATAACGAGTTTGATGAGCTTCGTCCATGACAAGGGTACGAAGATTATCACGATTTGGAACCCAAATTCGATTCGCGAAGTACATCAACCCATTAGGTTTCGTCTCCAGTTGAGTTAGAAGGTTATGCTCCAGTTCATCCTTCATTCTTCCTTCTTGTTGAATCATTTGTTGAGCCTCCAAGATACTAGACTCGATATCACTATCTATTCTCAAATTTTGTAGCAGTACGGTAGCCTTGTTGACATCTAGTCGAATTTCAGTATCGAATCTTCTCAAAGAATCAAACCACTGTCGTCGATCACGAATCTCTTGAAACGAGGTCATCTTGTTATGGACTTTACGACTTAGTGCATCGGCTACGACATTTGCCTTCCCAGGGTGGTAACGAATGTCACAGTCATAATCATTAATCAACTCAACCCAACGACGTTGTCTCATATTGAGATCTTTTTGATTAAAAACGTGTTGAAGGCTTTTATGATCAGTGTAGACTATACATTTCGTACCATAAAGGTAATGCCTCCAAATCTTCAAGGCAAAAACAACAGCACCAAGCTCGAGATCGTGGGTCGTGTAATTCACCTCGTGAACCTTCAATTGTCTTGATGCATATGCTATGACCTTTCCTCGTTGCATAAGAACGCAACCAAGGCCTTGTTTTGATGCATCACAATATACGGTGAAATCATCGTTTCCATCAGGTAGGGTCAAGATAGGAGCATTGCACAGTTTATGCTTTAATGCTTCAAAAGCTTCTTCTTGTTCGGGCCCCCACTCGAATGGTTTATTCTTTTGTGTCAAGGAAGTGAGTGGCTTCGCGATCCTTGAAAAGTTGGCGATGAATCGCCGGTAATAACCAGCAAGACCAAGGAAAGAACGAATCTCGGTCGGAGTCGTGGGAGCACACTAATTCTTCACAGCTTCCACCTTTGCAGGGTCAACGTGAATTCCTTGGCTATTCACCACGTGTCCTAGAAATTGAACTTCCTCGAGCCAGAAATCACACTTAGAGAACTTCGCGTATAGTTGTTCCTTCTTCAACAGATCGAGGATTTGACGGAGATAAAGTTCATGATCGGAACGGGACTTGGAATAAATAAGAATGTCGTCGATGAAAACAATGACAAATTTGTCTAGGTATGGCTTGCACACTCGGTTCATAAGATCCATGAAGACCGCAGGAGCATTTGTTAAGCCGAAAGGCATAACCGTAACTCGTAGTGTCCATAACGAGTACGGAACGCGGTCTTTGGGATGTCATCGTCATGGACTCGTAATTGATGATACCCGGAACGTAGATCAATCTTCGAGAATATAGCAGCTCCTTGAAGTTGATCAAACAGATCGTCGATACGAGGAAGAGGATACCGGTTCTTGATGGTCAACTTGTTGAGTTCCCAGTAATCGATACACATACGGAATGACCCATCTTTATTCTTTACGAATAAGACAGGTGCACCCCAAGGAGAAGAACTAGGGCGAATGAAACCTTTATCAGTCAATTCTTGAAGTTGACTAGAGAGTTCTTGCATTTCCGATGGTGCAAGCCGATATGGTGACTTAGCCACGGGGTTTGCTCCCGGTATCAAGTCAATTTTAAACTCGACTTCACGTACGGGAGGTAAACCGCTAAGGTCATCGGGAAATACTTCAGGAAAGTCTCGTACGATAGGGACATCCTTAAGTTCTTTCCCTTTGACTTTTGTGTTGACCACGTAAGCTAAAAGGCCATATACTTCTTAGTTAAGCACTTTCGGGCTTGAGTGCAAGACATGAGTTTAAGTCCTTGGGATGGTTTCTCGCCGAACACTTTCAAAGTATTCCCAGATGGTAACGGTATACGGATACACTTCTCAAAGCAAACGATCTCGGCATGGTGTTTGGCTAGCCAGTTCATACCAATGATGACGTCGAAGCTTCCAAGTTCCATAGGAATAAGATCAATGGAGAATTCGTGTTTGTTAAGGCTTATGATGCAATCACGTATTATGGCGTCAACGACAATAGATTTCCCATCGGCGACTTCGACCGTGTAGGGTCTTTTCAGATTAATACGTGGTTTAGAAAGTATGGGCTCGAATTCTAACGACACGAAACTCTTATCCGCACCCGAATCAAATAATACAGATGCATAATGATCATTCACAAGATACATACCTGTTTGGTAAAAATTCTATTATTGATACGTTGAATACAAAGATAGAAACATCAATGGTACAAGAAATGATTTAAACGGGGTTCAACGTCGTACCATTCACAACGTCATTGCTGACTTGTGCTTGGTTAGCGTTGATATTAAAAGCACGTCCTCGAACTGGTGGCACATTACCCACAGGGCGAGGGCATTGTGGGCGGAAATGACCAGGTTCCCCACAATTGTAGCAAACACGGTTTGTGACCATGGCGGCGTTGTTAGGCGCACGGTGACAAGTCGCCACCCAGTGACCATATTTACCACATAAGGTACAGATACGGCATGGTTGATTCCCCGGATGATGATATCTACACGTGTTGCACATAGGTTGCGGACCAGCATAGGCTCTAGCCCCAGGCACTTGTGCCACAGGTGCAGCGGTAGGTACAAGTTGTTTTTGGGGTTGTTTGGGTGCAGCCACAGCATAGTTGCGTGCCGGTGTAAACTTGCGCTTCTTGTTGTTGTTGTTGTTGGACGGTTCAGCTTTGGTCTCTTTAATGGCCTCACTAGCCATCTTTTCCACCTTCTTTGCACCTTTCACAGACATGGTGCCTGCTCGTATATGGTTCTCGGTGAGTTGAGCGGTGATAGTAATGGCTTCTTCTAAAGTTGTGGGTTGGCTACCCACTACAGCATCTTGAATTTTGGGTGGTACACCCTTAATGAACTTCTCGATGTTGCGGGGAACGGTATCGACCATGTGAGGCAGTAATAAACTCAACTCATGATGCCTAGTTGAGTAGGCCAAATGATCACCATCGTTTGCTTCAAATTCCAGAATTCTTCTTCCAGCTTTTGCAATTCACTTCTCGGGCAGAACTTCGCGATGGCGATGTTCTTGAACTCATCCCAAGAGAGTGCCAAAATAGCATCAGCCCCTCGGTTTCTTTTCTCGCTATTCCACCAGGTAAGTGCCCTTTGTTGAAGCATACTAGTGGCATAACGGACTTTGAGTGCCTCGGGACACTCACAATTGACAAAAGTGTTTTCCATGCTTTCGAACCACTCAAGAAGACCAGTGGCTCCTTCCTTGCCACTAAAGCTAGTGGGCTTGCAAGAGCTAAAGTGCTTGAAAGTGCAAGTTTGGTTGTTGCGCACTTTGTTTGCACTATTCTCTCCTTGACTATTTCCATTGTTGCTAGAGTTGGTCATCAAAGTGCTATTGAGTTCAGCAACCATGGTCGGAATGACAGCAGCCATTTGTCGAGCAATCATGGCGGCTAGCTTACGATCGGAACTTCTACGCCTTGCAAGTTGACGAGACATGCTGGACATACTAAAAGTGAGTTAGTTACGGGAATGAGGGTAACAAGAATAGTAGTTTAGACAAAGGCAAGCTAAAGTTTGTAAGGTACACAGAATGGTTCCATTTGGTAACACATTACCATTTGGAACCGTGGACACTTCAAGGTAAATTGACTCATTTGCCTTAGAGATTTGTGTATTTTGACCATAGTTTATCACTCATCCCAGAAATCCCCAGGTAGCTTAACGGTTCCCTCAATGAGATTTATACGAATACGCTTGCCTTAGCCCGAAGGCTTTTTGCCAGGAAATCCAGAATACAGGTGTCTATGTGTCACACAATATTTCTTAGGTTCATGAAATCAAAACCTTGATGAGATTTATATAGATTAGACATAACGTCTAAAGATCCAAGTCATAAGCATAACTATACGATTCCACGTGTCGTCGAGAATAAGATTAAGAGGTTTCATGTTCGGGGAGAGTCTAAGAGTCAAATGTAAGTTTTGGGAGACATGTAGAAATGTTTAGGCAATCCTATGCTAAGGCATCAAATTGCACATAAGGGAACATAGCATTATGTAGCATGCAAACCATATACTTTAAAAGATAGAAATATAATTCTATAAGGTTCATGCATATGCTATAGTCTAGGTCACCATTTCTAATAACCTAATTCCCTATAGTTACGGGCTCTGATACCAATCTGTCACACCCCAACCTAGACGGCGGAAACGTCGAGGTGTGAGGAATACGATTGTTCACAGCCACATAACGCTATATTTAAATGTAAATATTCAAATTAATAGTTTCAACAGGAATTACAACATAAGTCTCAATCATGAAATACATTCAAGCAAATATCAAACATAACATATCATTTCATTTATTTAACTAGGTCCACATCCTAGTTTTATTGCAAGCTTCAAAAGACCACTTTAAACTTGGGGTTACCTGAAACATGATAAAAATAAAAGGTCAACTAAAAATAGTTGGTGAGTTTCCAAGGTTTTCATACATAATATGAAAAGATTAATAGATTATAAGTAGCAATTCATGTCATAGGTTATAAGCTAGTAAGGTTATAGAACACATATCTTCACAATCAAACCTCGACTTGATTACAAGTATAAAAGATTGGCTAAGTGTATTTGGTTCCCTAGTGCACAAGCATACGGCTCCTAGGAGTCGGCAATACATCGACTTTAGCACCAAATAGGCTTGTCAGGCCCAAAGATCTAAGACGTCGCCAGGCTAGCAATAGTTAATGATTGTAACAAACTATGTATCTCATATAATCACTTACAACATACAAATAACCATGACAAGATATAAAGATGAATTGCAAGTGCTTTACAAGTCTCAAACGTTTATAAGTGTGTAATGTATAAGTATCATGTTTCACCCCAAAATGGTGTGAAATAAAGTAAAAGGGGGCAAGGAAAACTCACTTGACGTATAGGTGTATAAGGTGATAATAAGGATTAACCGACGTTCCAACGAATTCTTTTACAAGGCACCTAAACATATTTATTACAAGATTAAAGTATGATAATAAGATTAACAATTAGACGTGAACTAGGGTTTCAATTGGAATTGTGAGGTTTTGTCGAGTAATTAAATTTATAAAGTAATTATTCGCGTTTTGATCCATTAGGAGAGTTTTATATGTGTGTTTAAGTATTTTAAGAATGAATTTAAGTATGAAAATTGATAAGGTTTAACATATATAAAACTTTATAATTATTTAAAATTAATTGGAATAACGTTTTGATTAATAACAAATTATTAATCTAACTTTTAGTTAGTATATTTTATAAGAGAATAATATTTTAGAATAATTTATGAAATTATAAAATATATAATTTCTACAATTATCATGATAAACTTTTATTATTTATTATTTGAGACAAATAATTATTTATTATTTGAAACAATAATAATTAGTAAACTAAAACATGAAAATTATCCAATTGTAACGTTTTGTTAAGATAAACAACTTTTGAAGTCTATCTTATAAATTATTTACCTAGTTTTATTATTTGTTTTAATAAAATAAAATAAAATATTAAGATATTATAAGAAATAAATTTGCAGAAATTGGTTTGATGTAAAGAAAAATATTTCAAGTTTATAAAACTGGTTTCAATAATTTTTAGAATTTTTATACAATTTTTAAGGGCCAAAAAGGCCTTTTAAAAAAGAATGGGGGTTGCCGGGTTCGAACCCGGGACCTCCAGTGTGTATGGTGCGTGCTTAACTAGTGAACCAAGGGCCGTGGCCGCATTAGCTCATGGTTTTTAAATCTTTTAAACAGGTTTCAAGGAACTCCCCCAAATCCAAGAACCCTAAAAACGATTTGGGTCAAATTGACCCTTGATTTGATGTTGTTAACGAATATAACCATAGGGCTTTTGTTCCCTATGGTTAAACGAACCAGATGAGTATCAGATTACCTACTGTTTCAATGGAATTTGATGGTTGCAGGTCGAATGTGGTCGCGACTGAGTTGAAGTCGATTCGAGATGCAAACGATGATAATAATCGAATTAACTTGGCAGGAAGCTTCGTGTGATGACCTCGATGCAAAGCCCTCTGTCAATTTGGTCTCAAGTTACTTGAAAGATGGTCCTCGACTAACTTGCAGGTTCGCGGCAGGGGGGGGTCGATGTGTGATTCGTGTGTTTTTAGATATAATGGAAATGGTTAAACGATTACATATAGATATACAAACATTCAGGTTTAATTAATTGGATTTTAACAGAGGTTAGTGCGATCGATTGGACTGCTAAAGCTGTCGACCACACGAGAAGAACAGGGGTTGAATCGCACTGAATTTTCAAATTGAACTTGAGCACGCGTTCGAATCCTCCACGTGAATGTGTCGGGGTGTTTGTTTTGATTTAAAATTGATTAATTCGGTCGCTGTGGGCTCGCCGGAGTTCGGTGGCCGGCGGCAAAGGGTCGACGGGGAAGGGGGGTTGGTGTTTGAATAAATTACACAAATGGCCCCTGTACTTTCGAATTCTATTATTTTAGGTAATAAACTTTATTTAAAGTTTTCAAAATATCAAAACAACCCCCTGCACTTTAATTCTAAGTTTATTATTATTATTATTATTATTATTATTATTATTATTATTATTATTATTATTATCATTATTATTATTATCATTATTATATTATTATTTCCATCAACATTATGGTTATTATTTCATAATTAAATTAGTATTATTACTATTATTATTAGTTATTATTGTTATTATTATTAGTTATTATTATTATTATTATTTTTTGTAATTAGCTATTATTATTATTATATTTATTATTATTATTTTATTATTATTATATTATTATTAATTTATTATTTATTATTAGCAAAATTAACTTTAAATCAATTCAAAATTACAAGATGTTACATGATGGGGGTGACGATGGTGGTGGAGGGTTTTGAAGGTTGAGATGGTGGTGGTGGTAGATGATGATAAAGGGGGGGTGGGGTGTGGTGGCGGTGGTGGTGGTGGATGGTGGATGGTGAAGATGGTGAATGGTGAAGATGATGATGATGTGGATTAAGTGGGTTTAGTTTTATTTATTGTTTTAATATTCATATGGATTGAAATGACTAAATTGCCCTCATATGAATTGCAGATGACCTGATTTAACAAACAAAATTAATGTCCGTTAGAGTAAAGGACGAAACGTGCAAGTTTTTTAAACGTAAAAGGATGTTTACTGTAATTTCTTTAGTTTAAGGACGAAACCTGAAATTTGCTATATAGCTAAAGGACGAAAAATGTAATTTACTTAAAATATTAATATAACTAGCTAGATATGTACAATTTGAATTTCATAAAACATTATTTCTTTAGTTTAAGGACGAAACTGAAACGGTATGCTATGTGTTGTATGACTTATTGTATGTTGTCTTGCTACCAGTTGGCTTCTGCTATCGAGTCGGGGGTCTCATTGAAAGCGGTCTCTCTACCTAACAAGATAGAGGAAAGACTCGCCTACACCTACCCTCCCCAGACCCTGCTCTTGAGTGGATATACTGGTTTGTTTGTTTGTTTGTTTGTTATAGGAGCCAGAAAGAAGCCAGAAAGTTGTCGTTCACATTCACACTTGTACTGTTTTGATGATCAGGATGATGGTTGCTTTAATTGTGTTTCAGGTATGAAACCTTGTAGGTCCGTTTAAGCCAGATGGTGTCTGGATAAGCTTTTGGAAACCAGTTATGTGATATTCACTTGTAGTCATATAATCAGCCTTTAGAAGTTAGTATTGGATGTGCTTCTACAGTTTAAAGGTATAATAATCAAATAAAAAAAGATGTTTTGAGCGTTTGAAAAATTAAATTTTAAGAGTTGATGAATAAAACATAAAAGCACCAAAAATTCAAAAAAGGAGATTATTGTGTGACAAAAGAAGAAAAATGATCTGTGAATGGGAGGTTTATGTTTCCCATATTGGATCAAAAGAAGTGGTAAGTAGGTAATTTATTATACTTTTAGATAATCGGTTTTATTAAAGCTGATATGATATCGGTTATCTAAAAACTGATTATTTGACCCTCAAAAACTGATTATTGCTACTTTAAGATCGGATAATTAACTCCAAATTTAAATTCAGGCGCTCTCTAAGTTGCAACACACATTCCAATTTTTATTTTCTTTTGATATAATGCCCGATTATTGCACTCTTTGGTGGTTAAGTAAAACATTCACTGTATAATGTATATTACCAGTGGCGGATCTAGAAGAAAAGTTCAGGGGTAACGTAATTTTTTTTACCGTACATTTATATAAATAGCACCGCTGCAGCAGAACGACCGACGGTGAGGGTCGTCACTCTGGTCAGTGATGGTTGGTTGGCGACAGGGGACAAAGGTTGTTGGGTGATCGGGGCCAGGGTGAGTCGGTGGGGTTATGGGTATAACTAGTTATTTTTTAAGTGTTTAGTTTGGGTAATGAGTATTTGAGCTTATTAACATTTTTATAAAATGTTATTTGATATTTTGGGTTGTTAGTTGTTTAGGTTGTTTAAATTTTGGGCTTATTATAATTTTGGTCATGTTATTTGTTTAGTTATTAACTTATTAAGTTATTAATGTTATTTGGTATTTTGGGTTTGTTAGTTGTTTAGTTAGCTATTAACCAAATAACACAATTCAAATTCATATAATTTTAAATGAAATACATCTCCAAATCCCTAATTTCATCTTCCAAATACATTTGGGATCGAAGGAGTTGAACCCGAAGAAATTGAACCCGAATGAATTGAACCTGGAGGAATTGAAACCGAAAGAATTGAACTCGCAGGAGTTGTTGATCCAATATTATCATCATTATTAGAAATAATATCTTTCTCGTGAAATTTTCTTTTAAAAAATTGTCTATAAGAACTTGTTTTTTCATCTTTCAAATCCCTAATTCAATTTCAAATAACACAATAAGATTACAAATTGCTATTACAAATAACACAATTTAAATTCATAAATTTCAAATCTCTAATTTCAAATCCCTAATCTTTAATTCATATAACACAATTCACAATTCAAAGCCATAATTTCAATACAAATCCCTAATTGTTAATAAAACTTAAAATTAAACCAAATAACAAATAATCAATCTTCTACTCTAAAAATCTTATAAATAACACTTAAAACTAGAATGTAGAAAGAATACCTTCAAAGATTCAAAGCTTCAAAACTTGCAAATAACACTCAACTCTTCGGAGAATCCTGGTCGAGCGGTGGCCGAGCAACGGCAGCCGAGCGGTGGCCGAGCATCGGCAGCCGAGCGGTGGCCGAGCGCCCGAGCAGCAGTAGCAGATTCGTAGGTTGCAGTAGCAGGGGAGGAGGACTGGAGAAGTGGAGCAGCAACGGGGTTCTTTTTTGGGGCGGGTCCGATTTTTGTGAAAGTGTGTTTGGGTATTTGGGTTCTAAATTAATTTGGGTTTTGTAATAACTGGGCTAACCAACTTTAATTGAGTTTTAAAATAAATTGGGCTTTTAAATTAATTGAGTTTTTTTAATAAATTAGGCTTTCAATGTTAATTGGGTAATTGGGTTTTATAATATTTTTATAAAAGTGAATATTTTTTATAAAATATTAGACTAATTTTTATAAAATTAAAATTTTTCTATAAAGTTGTGAATTTAAAATTTTTTAGGGGAACGCAAATTTTTCTCAGTGGTAACGTAATATTTTCTTAGGGGTAACGTAAAACCGTAAAAAAAAATTTTTTAACATAAAAACGTAAAAAAAAAAAAATTAACACTACGTGTAAAAAGTTGAGGGGTAGCGGAGGCTACCCCTCAACTCTAAATAGGTCCGCCCCTGTATATTACTAATGTATGTTGCACTCTGCATGTGATGCGATAGTTACCTATGTGTTGAATGATATGTATTATGATTATTATGATTATGATTATTATGATTGTTATGGTTACCGCCTTTGTTAACGAGTCGGGGGTCTCTTCGGAAGCGATCTCTCTATCTCTCAGGATAGAGGAAAGACTTGCCACCACATACCCCTCCCAGACCCTGCTCTTCAGCGGGATACACTGGGTATGTTTGTTGTTTGTTTGTTTTGTTATAGGAGGAAAAGAAAATAAACTATAGAAAGATCGAAAAGTCGAATAAGCTTTTAGATATATGTGTATGCTTTTGATGACGTTTATAATATAACACGTAACTCCATTTTGAGTACAAAATTAGACAAAAATATAGATAAAAATCATATCGCCACTGTATATTGGGATTTTTTTTTAATTATTTATAAGAGGAAAGAAAGGTGATTAGGTAAAGAAAACCAGGTGATTAGGTAAAGAAAACCAATAAATACGTATAAGATAAAATAAATTAGTTGAAAATAATAAATGAATTTTAATGTGAAGAAATATTCTTACTTTTAAGCAAATTACCAAATTCCCGGTGTATAGTAGCTTATAATATGCGCCTAAGATGTTTGCAATTAGATATACATCTGTCAATGTAGAGCTAGACCATTTGATAAAAGCTTTGTCTCTTAACGAGGAGGTCTTGGGTTCAAACCGGACATGATGTAACTTGGTGTAATTTAGGAGTAGAATTAAAATAGATTTGCCGTTAAAACAAAAGATGTATATCTATATACAATATTCCTGGACCAGTTTAGGTTAAATCTACAAACATGCTTAGTTAAACAAATAGTGTTCAAAGCAATGTGACAGGTTCATAGTCGACCCATTTATTTTGATAATATATAAAATGATAAGTTGTATATTATAACTTAAACTTATTGGTTATATATGTCAAAATGAAAAAGATAAATAAGTATTACGCTTCATAATTTAAACTAATGTTTTTAGGATCGGATTAAAAACGACCCAGACGACTAAAAAAACATATGAAGTTATAAATAATATAAATATTCAATTAATATACTAAAAGATAAATCAAATGAGAACAAAACTCAAGTTTTTGTCATTAATTTATTTAAAGTTAAAGTTAACAGTAGTGTTTGTCATTACTTTCTTAGAATAAGAAAGTATTTTTGAGTAAAAAACTGGGGTGAATTGTGGTCTAGACTGGTCAAAAAACCAGCAAACCGCATAGAGTAAGGGACCGACCGATTAACCACCTAACGCACCAGGTTGATGGGCGGTTCGCGGGCAGACGGGACGCTCTGGTTTGGTCTTAATAACATTGATTTAAACGTAAATGTTTTGTATGCCTTTGACCCGTTTTAAAAATAAAATTGAAGAGTAACTTTATTTAAAAATAATATAGTTAAATGGATAGTATTCGTGTCAGCAAAGTTGCAAACCAACGAACACACCTGTAATCTTGATGTTCATGTCTCATACATTTTGGTCTCCTTTGTCTTTGAGATGATGATATGAAGTTTCTTGATTGATCCATTAAATCGTGACCCACAAAACACCCTGGTGAGTCTTAATATACTCGTGTCTCAAGTAACACTTAGATCACGACTTGAGGATGAGGAGAGAGTGGTTGAAAATGATGGTAAATTTAAAAAAAAAAAAAAAAAAAATCCTTCTCATAAGTGTCATTTAGTGATGTCTTTATGCTTATTGCCAAAACAACATGAAATCATTGGGGGTTCCATCTTTGGATTAAATTATGAAAAACATCTCTTAATGGACTAAACCTGCATTTCCCTACATAGTTAAAGGACTAAAATTCTAACCCATTGGCTGTCTATAAATACACCCATAACGGTTCTAGTGCACCTGCGAAAATCTCATAACACCCGATTATTATTAACAGCAAGTTAAAAATAACAAGCATAACGACTCTCTTCCCCGTCGGCAACATGTGCAGAAGACCGACATCTCCAACCGAATCCGATAATGTTTCCGGTGACTCCAAAGAGTTGTATATCCAGATTGTCACCTCCGGTGGTCGAAAGATTTCGGTGCACGCTAACATTCTGGTAATCTACCGCCTCATGAAAAACTTAAATTGTTTATCATCATATTTCAGCGTGAGCCTGCAATTTCTTGTTCATGATTGGTTATATTTTTATATTCAGGCATCAGCTTCGACGGTGTTTGAAAGCATAATCGATAGACCACGAGAAAACCGGAGCTCGGAGATTACTATTCCGATCTCCGGAGTTCCGTGTGACGCGGTCGTTGTGTTTATTGGATTCCTTTATTCTGGCAGGTGAGTTCCCACCACACGCCAGCCTTTTTTATTCAATTTTATAGTACAAATTTATAATCATTAATTTTAAAACGGTTATAATCATACTATTAATTTGAAAAGATATACGATAGATAAAATATGTAGATTTATGAGTAGATTTAACAGACGTGTAAGTTAAAGTTCAAAACAAATAACATGTTTATGTAGCAATGCTTTTTTTCATAAGGTTAGATGTTTAAGACTTGTAGTTGATTTCATAAAAGAATTAGATGGTGCGTGTTTGTGGTTCGAAGAAACTACTAACTAATGGCGGAAAATAATAATATTCAAACAGATCTGCACCGTCCAACATCTTCATGATTTAAACGTGGTACATCTGGCACCACTCACCGTCGATCTTTATTATTTATTATTTACTAGCTCTAGTAAACCCGTATAATATACGGGTTAAATAAATAAAATATTAAATTAAATAAAAATTATTAATTATAAAATGATAGACTAAAACATGATATGATTGAATTTATGTATAAGTAATAGTTCTAAGTAATAAAATAATAATATGAAATTTTATTTTTCAAAGATAAATTCGCCTACACCTACCCTCCCCAGACCCTGCTCTTGAGTGAGATATACTGGGTTTGTTTGTTTGTTTGTTTTAAAACAACATTAAAGTTTTTTTTTAAATTTCCTTACTATAAATCCCAATTTTAATTATTTTTGTTTTATTAAAAAATTACATTAAAAACCAATTTTAAAATGTTACGTAAAAATAATTTTATTTTTAGAAAAAAATCTTTGTATAAAAAACTATCTATATAGAAATAACATTAATACAAATTTATCTTTCTTAATTTATTAAAAAACTAATTATAATGTAAAAGTAAATAGATAATATTATTAGTAATTAGTGTGGTTATTTAATATGAGAAATAAGCGGGAAAAATTTGATTAAAATGAATGTGATGCTGACCCGTGACATTAGATGAGTCAAAAAAGTGACATGTGACAACCGTAGTTACCCTTTTATCAGAGAAGTGAGATTCTTTATTCTTCAGCGTTGATGTTTCTCCATTTATTCAAAAACTGACCAAAATCGCCATTGATGACATTATCAGGTGCTCCGAAGAAGACATGGAGAAATACGGGATTCATCTACTAGCTCTATCTCACGTATATCTGATCCCGAAGCTCAAATCACAGTGCACAAAAGCCTTAACTGATCGGTTAACAATCGATAACGTGATCGATGTGCTTCAACTCGCACGGCTCTGTGACGCCCCTGATCTCTATCTCAAATGCATGAAACTCGTCTCCAACAAGTTCAAATCGGTTGCAGAAACAGAGGGATGGAAGTTTCTTCAAACCAACGATCCGTTTTTCGAGCTCGAGATCCTCCAATTCATCGACGACACTGAATCCGTAACTAATCAAACTTTTCTAATTGTCAAATCGTTACGAAATCGAACAGTTTCTAATCGAAATGAATTTGAATTGCAGAGGAGGAAGATGAGCAGGAGACAGAGGAGAGAACAGAGGTTGTATTTTGAGTTGGGTGAAGCTATGGATTGTTTGGAGCATATTTGCACCGAGGGTTGCATAAGTGTCGGACCATACGACGTCGAACCGAAGAAGAACAAAGGCCCATGTAACAAGTTTTCGACATGCCAAGGGCTGCAACTATCGATTCAACATTTTGCAATCTGCAAGAACAGAGTGAATCAAGGCTGTGTTCGGTGCAAAAGGATGTTGCAGCTGTTTAAACTCCATGCCTCCATTTGTGAATCACCTGATTCTACCTGCAGAGTACCTCTTTGCAGGTAATCTGAACAAACAAACAAACATACACAGTATAATCTCACACATACCAAAGCTATTTTATCTGCATGCAGTGCAGAGTTCCCTTTCACTTAAACAATAAAGAAATAAACGTATCCAGTATAATCTCACTCATAGCAGAGTTATTTTATCAGATAGTTGTGATGGATTAATAATATTAACTGATGTTGCAGGAGATTCAAGATGAGAGGTGTTGAAGAAGTGAAGAAGACAAAGGAAGAGGTGAGATGGGGGTTGCTGGTGAAGAAGGTGGTGGTGGCAAGAGCCACGTCATCCTTGTTATTGACGAAGAGAAAAGAGGTGGAAGAAGAGCCAATACCAGCAGCATGTTGAGAGGGGATGCCATAATTATGTTGTTAGTAATTTAGTATATTAATTAATTAATTAATGAAAAAAGTTAATTAATTATGGCCATGTATAAATAGTTTGAATCCTTTTAAATTCTAAAAGGAGACAGGAAGTAATGTGTTTTAATATGTTGGGTGTGGGGATACCATACAAATTTATATGTATATTGTATCCTTGTTTTATTTATTTTATTCTATTTTTGAAACTAGTGGATTGGTAGGTCATAACTAAAATTTGGAGTTGGATGACACTTGTATATTGTATCCTTCTTTCTTTCTTTCTTTATTTTATTTTAGTTTAAATCGATGTTTTTCTCATTCTTTTCGTAAACAATAACTTTTTAAGACCAAGCAGACATGTTCATTGTGAAAAAAAAAATAGAAGTTTTTATGTTCGTTTATGTTGTTGGTTAACATTTTAATAAATGTTATATAAAAAACACATATTGAAAGTAAAACAATAACTAAGTTAAAACTTTAAATATTATCATCACATGTTCCACCATATCTAACCTTCAAAACATTAAGCAACATATTCTAAGTTAAGTCCCATACTATCACGTAATTAATAATGAAAAAGCCTAAAGCTACACAGGCAAATCTCTGTACTAGTAAATAAAAATAAATCTGACACTTGTCATCAATCTAGGCCATGTAATAATTGATTTTTCCACATCTTTCTCCTCTTAATTATACATGATATAATATCTATTTATTAATTAATAACTATCTATAATTAAAATTTTAATTATGTTAACTTTAAATTTTCAAATGTGTTACATGGGTTTATTCAATCCGTATAATACAAAATATTTATACATAACTTTTATATTATAAATCATTTAACAGTAAATTTATTTAGCCTTGTATTACACGGGATTGTAACCTAGTAATTAATATATTATTAAAAACAAAACGACAAAACCCACCCATAAATTATCGCGTAGATCGAAAGAGCTAGAAGGTGTGGAACTTGGAAAACGGGGTTTAATTGCATTCCACACATATTATTAAATTACATGTCATTTTAGCCGGCGATTATTATATAACTTTTTTGCATTATGACATAATCTACTTTTATTGTATTTTCATCAACAACCATATATACATCAACTGTTTAAGATAAGATACATACAATATGTAAATAAACGGAGGTAATGGGTTCAAGTCTCACTCTAAGCAAAATGTTCAGAGTTGAGACAGTGGGTTTTCTCAGTAATGAGTTTCCTCCTGAGGGGGTTAGGGTGCGGTCCCGACTGGAAAACAGATAGGTAAGCCCGATTAAGATAACATTTATCCTTCGAAACAGAATCGTACATTGCCGTTAAAAAAAACTACCATATATACATGCTTGTTTACATTCTCAATGTGCAAAGGTATCCACTAGTCATTACTTCATCTTATTTATAAAAATGTTACGGACTTTAATTTATCAAAATTTTGGTTTTAGCTTATCTTGAAAGATTTTAACGAGTCATGAGAGCGTCATGCGATGTGGAGTTGATGATGACCATTATGTTTTTCTGTTCATCGTTAAAGAGGAGAGGGTTATTAAATATCTTAGATTTTCAAATGATCAATTATTATTAGAAAAGCAAATAGATTTGCAACATAACATCAAGCCTATAAATAATTGGTTTGAAAAATGATCGTGGCCTCCCAATAATTGTTGAAAAAAAAGAAGGCAACATACACTTTGGAAAAAAGATAAATGAAGAAAAAAAAAACATGGTTACGTGTAATTTATAACGACCTTCCAATTTATGTGGAGAAAACTATAAACAAACAAACTTAGGTGACAAAAGCAAAAACCGACCGGCCCTATATATATGTGCATATTTGACCTCAAATTATATAATAATATTAAATTATAAACGTGATCTTTTTATATTTAAAATTTTGAAAATTGTTGTGGATTGTTAACTTTATAACACTAGTTGTAACTCACACGCGCGTTGCGCGATAGACATCAAAGTAACTCTGTCACGCCACGGCTCAGAACCGGCGTTCGGTTGCGGCTGCTAGCCTGGAATGGCAGCCACGCCCAAGCAATCAACGCGACTCTAGTCACATCATCACAAACCGTCAAACAACATACTCAATGAAACAACCTTCATCACAAATGAACAACCACTCAACATAATCTACTCCCTAACATTTAAACAAACAATACAGTAGGTCCCGGATGAGACAGTTCATCGTCATCGACACGCGTCTACGCCAAAACAAAGTTAAACGACTAAGAAACTGCTAGGACAATGAAAACATTGAGTGGTCTCAGATGTGTGTACAATAATCGTCATCGACCATAATCGTCGACATATATCACCTTAGGTCGTGTCTCTCCGATCATCATTGACAAAAAATTTTAGACCAAACAAACATCATCACCACGCTAAAGCAAGCGTAAGCAAGCATGAAGCAGCTAGAATAATGAAATCAGACAGATATAGTAACATCGAGTGGGTTCAGATATGTGTACAAACATCATCATCGCCCAAGGCAATCGTCGACATATCTCGTCTCAGATCGAGACTCTCCGATCATCATAGACATAAAATTTTTGATAAAACAAATACCATCACAATCGATTGGCTGCATCAAACCTTGAACGCAACATCGACCGGGGTCCGTCGGAGGCGGCGACAACTCAAGGCACGCCACCATCCAGGCACTCGCCAGACCACGGTGGTGAGTGTCGGTGAAGGCCTGTGACGGGCAGAGTTGCAGAGAGGTGGCAAATCCAACCACCGATAAGGGCGGCGATGCAACGCCACAATTTCTCTCTCTCTTTATAGGCTACATGTGCATCACCGACGGTAGACGGAAGGTAGACGGAAATCAAAAAAGGGTGGGCGCCACCACCGTCGCAACAAACCGGCAAGTGAACATTTGGCAGCCAATAACCGGAACCATCGGCAACACATTCACCCAATTTATTTCTTTTACAGACAACTAATAGCTTGAATACCCCTTTTAAGGAGAGCCACACAACCGCATAGGCATAACCAACCGACTTGTACATCATGCCTCACAACATGCAGGGGAAGCACAGCCGAGAAGGTTAATGGCCGTAACCGGAACCGGTGGCGAGAAACAATAACCATCATTCCCCACCAACGTTGCTTACAATGGCGGCTGGAGCCCAAGCCAATCGCCAGCCCGACCTCAAGCAATCATGAGGCAGAGCGGCGATATGCTCCACAACCATCACAATGATACAAAGTTACAAACCCACCTTACCTCCGACCATCACCACCGTGGGCTCGAAAAATAAAGCAAAGGCACGAATGCACTACATCCACCAAGCCATCGCCACTTAGGGCACGATAAACAGAGCATGACTGGCAACCGTGTGCACGTACCTGGTAATGATGTCGGAGGTGGGTTATCAGAGACTATAACCCATCGCTCTCGTTGATTTGGGTCTCCTTGATTTGGGGTCATCGGAAAACGTGTGGCCACCATATACATCCAAAGGAACACACCGACTGTAGTGACAGTAGAAGTCGTATTCACCGGAGAGGCAACAGCCTCCACCTGGCCGCCACCGTGACAACCCCTCACTCGAAAACCCTAATCTAACCGGAAGCTTCATCCCTTCCTTTCCTCTTTAAACACCTATTGGGGGAGGGGGTTTTAATGAACAACTTTGAAAGTTGTGTGGCCAAACAGTTAACACCTTAAACCCAACTATTTATCAATCTGCTTTTTTCATATATGGATAATTATCCCTTTGTGTTCACCAGCAAGGGAAATTTTAATTTATGATAAGATCTTGACAGGAACTAAAGTTTTAAAAATGGAAAATTAATGTTCTGATGTTAAAAACATAACTAGCTCTTCCTTTTAAATTTACCCTCAGAATTTAATAATTAAAAATATATTAGCAAAGTTTCATAGCAAATATCTTAGTCAAAAAATTAAAAAAATAAATTAAATAGGTATTTTAATATGATATATGATGCACATGAGTTTAAAATGTATATAAATTCGAAAAGTTTAATAAAAAGTAATACCAAAGACTTTGTTATTTTTGTATAAACGTTAAGAGATAAATGAATGTGACTTTTTGTAATAAGTTCTGAAACTTTTTTTACGAAAATATGAATGAGCGCTCAATAGATGTTATAAAAGTAAAAACTAAATCATATCAACAATTAAAGTAATTAACTCATATTCCAAAAAGATAAACTATAGTTAAAAAAAATACAAATTACATATAGATAATGTTACAAAATATATCCAGCCACATACATAATCAAATTATTTTAAGTAGAAATTAAAAATTGGCCAATTTCATATATATCCTTACAAACTTAAAAAATATCAGATATGTCCAATTAAAACTAGCAATATCATATATGCCTTTAAAAACTAGTTAACATATCAATTTTATCCATTTTACTAAAAGCAATTTAAATAATGACGATTCACCCTTATTTTTCCCTAAAACTTTAAAATTTCACATTCACTTACTTTTAAGAACCTTCAATCGGTTTACTAGAACTTCAAAATTCATTCAATGAAAATAAGGTTTTGAAAATTGCGACCTGTATGTTTCCATTAGTTGAAAATTACGACCCATTCAAAAAAGTTGTAAAACGTTCTAATTATAATTATTCAAAACCTCCAATTGTAATGACTCTAGAACCTTCAAAATATTTCATCAAAACATTGAAATTGACAATTCATCCAAATGGAACGACAACTTATGTTGGATTTGCGATGGAGCAAAAAGGAATCCAAGCTATGAGGTGAACAAAAACACATACGACTTATGTGAACAAGAACAATAGAATTATTTACAAAATGATTTGCAATTGAATCAATCAATTAATCAATTAATGGAGAATGGTTGTAACGGTATGCTATTTTGACGACACCAATCAAGATAATGCAGTTCTAGTTCTATCGTATTGTCAAGACCGGATTGTAAACACCCCTAATGACAATATACTGCACTTTTAGTTCTATCGTATTGCCAATCACGAAACTTGAATTCTCAACTTTATAAGAAGTGCCATCATTTTAAATATTGAATATTGTCCGATTAAAGTAGCTGTGGCTAGAAGTAATAAAGTATTAACTCTACAAAGTGGGGTATTATACTTAAGCTTTTATTATTATTTTTTATTATCTATTTTTATAGATGTCAAAGTTTTATTAAAATAAAAAACTTTGACCGGTTTATTTATACGTTGCTATAAATATGTATAGTGGATATCATTGTACGGTAAATGAATGAGTAGGGGAAAATGTTTGCTTTTGAATGAAAACTCCATTTGTTAATTAGATTTGGCTTAATCTGGATTTCTTTTCTAAATCAAAACCTAATAGGCTAATATAAATTAATATTTTAATACTATGTTTTAACGTGTTAACTAATTTAATTAACATCACAATCAACCTGGTATCAAGGAAGGAACATTCTTAATCCAATACGCTAGACTTAAAATTACTTATTTTCTATCTATTTTTCAAAATAATAATATATTATTGTTAATGGCATGTGAGAATAATGGATCATTCATACGCGTGAAGTAACCATCCATAATTGGTTTATGTCGAACCGAATAAATTTATATTTTTCTATAAATAATTTTTTAAAATTCATTACCTTCACTGATCTGCTTAAATTTGATAAAAAAATCATATATTATTAAAGATATTAATGTTAATTGTTTATAATAACAAATAAAATACTTTTTAATTTCTTGATTATAGTAGAATGACATGTAAGTTATCAGTAATAATAATGAACATAAATATTACAAATCATAGGAACATTAGCTATATGCCTATATAAACATCTATTGTTTATAGAAAGAAGATATCGTTTTGTTATGATTGGTAATAAAATATAAATACGTAACCATCAATGAAATGTGTGCACCAGTACGTTAATTATAAAATTCATCTAACTCAATGATTTTTGCTATTTTATTCACTTTACTTATTTCACGTGTTAAAAATACAAATCATAATATCAATGTCAATATCTTGACATATGTATACTGATGTTTATTTATCCAATCAATACGTAGTATACTATATATATGATCTGCTCACTAAAAATGATTTTTGCTACCCCACATCTACATTAAATATCTAATATGGAAGATACACAAGCAAGACCACAAAGAAGGAAATAAATGATAATATGATGTTCTCGGTAGTCAAAAAACACGACAATCGGGAATGAAACACACTAAATATGAGGCGTAGATGCGACTTCGTGGATAGCTATCCATTTATCGAACGGGTGTATAGTGTGCATAGTTGTGTTGCTTTATCGAATGGGTCGTTGTCTGTCCTCATAGGTAGGAAGAATATTCAAATGGTGGCTAGACTTGAATATAGTTTTCTCGATAAAAGTTAATATCTTTATACGTTGATCTGATCTGCCACCAAATATGTTTTTTTTCCTACCTCACATCCGCATTAAATTGAAGATACACAAATTGACAAATGAGACCAAATAGAAGGAAATAAATGACAACTTGATCACATTGTTCTCGGTAGTCAAATAAACACGACAATCGGAAATGAAACATGCATAAAGCTATATCAAAGTTGAGATGGAGCACATATGATGTGACTTCGTGGATATAATTAACATTAGAAAATGGTATCTATTTATCAAACGAGTGGATGGCATAAGTAGTTATATTGCTTTATCGAACGGGTCATTAATTGTCCATCCTTGTATCCTTATACACAAGAAGAATGTTGTGATGGTATACATAAGTCTAGTTTTGTTGATAAAAGTTAACATCTTTATAGGTTGATCTAGCTTGAGGCATAATGAAAGTAAACATAATGTATGAACAGAGGCCAAGAATGACAAAAGTACATTACAATTACATACGAACTTAAAACTTACAAGTACAAAGGATGTAGTTTCAAAACTACAGATAATACATTATATGCCAAAAAAAAATCTAAGACAAAATGTGGGTTGTTTCTTGTATACATTCTTAAATTCATGTAATCTATATCTGATATTTTTATGATTAAGATATGCTATTTAACGTTTTCTTGAGTCAACTTAACATGCTACATTGATATCTGCAAAGGAACACGTGTAGTTTGATCAAAATATTGAATTAGTTATAAATCGACCCTAAAGTGTTTGAATTTAAATCTATACCGGTCTGTTTTTTTTTCTTTATTAACCGACGCTAAAGTGTTTTATACAAATCATTACGTATCTGTTACTATTTTTTTGAAAGTATATCATATACGTATAACATTGTGGATTTTCTATTTCAATATTTACGTTTAACTAATAAATATGTATACATTTATTTTTAAGTATTTTTCATCGTTAAAAGATTCCATCTAAATATGTATACACACAATTTGGCAAGACATATGTAGTATAAATATATGCAAAATAACAATATCAAGTTTTCAGAACCCATCAACTTCTTTTCACTGTTTGACAAATTTAGTTTTTAACGTTTTAAACCATCTAAAAACCATGAAAATTTCAAATCATCAATTTAATCATCCACATCAATGGAAATTCATACATCATCTTGAACTAAATGACATTCATATAATTCTGTTGATATTATGAAGTTGAATAGTCGTGTTAACGTTTCTATCATATTTAAGGTGATTACTTGACTCTTACATTTTCATTCTTATTTATTTGTTTATTAAATAAATTTAAAACAAATAATGATATAAATACAAATTCACATACATTTCCTTTAAATGTTAAAATTATATAATTCACAAAGAAAAACATGAACTTTTAAACTCATAGTAAGACAATCGATGTATATGATCGGGCAATAGCGTAGTTATTATGATAATAGTTATTAAAATTGATGGTCGGCCGTACTCACAAAGTCATAATATTGCTGTTCATCACTTCAACGAACCACAACTTCACACATCGCAGCTCTTCTTGCTTTAACCAAATATTATTTTCTTCTTTTTTCTTTGTTGTCCTGTTACATATTTGATTATTTGAAGTGTATAAAAATATGGAGGTGACTTATTATTGTAACAATATTATAATAATTGTTTATTTCTAATGAGGTGTTTACACTTTACACTTGATAAAACGGGTGTGCCAGCCAGTTTAAATAAAAAGTCACAACAACGCAAGATAAATTAGCCGTCCTAAAATAAATATAAATTTTTTCTTTTATTAAAAACTACGTTACTTCCCGTGTAATACACGGATTGAACAAATAAAATATTAAATAATTACTAATAAAAATTTATGCATTATAAAGTCATTCTTGAAGATAAAATATGATTATAAGTACGTCTAAATAGCTACTTTAAGTAATAAACAATAATGTATATTTCTTAAACTTTTATTTTATAAAAAAAAATATGATTTTTAAATATATTGTTTTAAGAAATATTTTTTTTTATAAAATTCATTGTATTGTGTATTTTATAAAATTTTTGTTTCTAAAAAGTGTGTTTTTAATAAAAAATAGGTTTTTAATTATTTAATTATATATTTTTAATTTAAAAATGATATGAGCAATATTATTAGTATTCAATATTATTATTAATAATAAAGAAAAATGAGAAAGTAAGTATAATAGATCTAAAATTATTTCACGCTTGTTTTAGTTTTATAGATAGATAGATAGGCTAAACACTTATTAAATAAACGGATTAAATTTTAATATAAAATATATATGTAAAATAAATATGAATAGTTACAATATAATATTTTAATATAAAATATAATTAAAATTATATATACGTAATAGTTTAAGAAATAAAATAATTATACCATTTTTAACTCTCTTACATAATATTTTTATTTTTAAACATTTATTTTAAATTTATAAAAAATATTTTTTATAAAAATCTTATTTTAAAAAAATATGATTTGTAAGTATTCTGGTTGTTTTAATAAGATTTTTTTAAAATATTTTACCTGTTTATAGTTTTTTTGAAAAACAAAATGATTTTAAAATATTTAGTTTAAAAAATATTTAATGTTTTAGAAAACTTCATATTATATAAAACTTTAGTTTCTTATTATTTAGATTTTAATTAAAATATGTTATTTTTAATTTCCTTCATAAAATCTATTTTAAAAAAAGATAGTTTGATTTAAAAAAAATAGATAAGAGAGAGAAACATAGTAATTAATAAAATTTATTTTTAATAAGAGAGATAAATTTGTATAAGTATTTAAATTACTATAACACCCTTTTGGAGTGAAAATTAATGTGTGGATGTCTAGAAATAGGACAAGTGACAAAAACATGAGTTAAGAGAATGATAAGTGATAAAAGAAACCTTAATTTATTAGAAGTTATAGATATGTTTTGTATCGTTCCTGGATTATGCCTCTCTATACCTATATAATATAGGTAAGCATACATACATACAAATTCTGAATACTAAGTTGTGATTATTTTGATTTTAAGTTCCCTTCTTTGTTAATCAACGCACAAAACTTACTATTTTCTTAAATTGCATACACATTACACACCATTACGAAGTGGTTTCAAAATCGGCCATTTGTAAAGCGAGTTTTTAACTAAAAATAATGGAATAGAAACAAAACAATGAGTTAGAAGATCTGAATAAAGATTTGTTGGGCTCAAAGTTTGCAATGATGTTGGGCTGAATGAAACCTTCAGTGGACTCCCCACAGGCCTACTTTCTTCGTGTTTGAACTTTGAAGTTGAAAAGAATGGATTACAAATTGGTCTGCACCGGAACCACCAATCACGTTATCATGCTGATGTTGTTCGGGTCGAGTTCGACCCGATGTCCGTACACCAACCCACAGCCCTCAATCGTCAGGTACACACCTCTGTATGTAATTAATATTATAAGTTTCAATTGGAGGATAACATTGATCGTGATTTTAGGTCTAAATCGTTATACAAGTTCGATTGGAGAATAGTTATGTTTTTAATTTAGGGTTTATACGGATACTAAGAACCCAATTTGTGATCTTCTATCTCGTTGTCTGTCTTTAATTCCCCTTTAAATGTTCAATCATGTAATTAGATTCTGCTTATGAGGAGAAGAAATCTTTATATATAATCATACAACATAGAAGTACAATGATTTTATAAATCTATAACATTTAAGGAATAAAAAGTAAATCTTTAGCAATATTGATAGGTGAACTGAGTAGAAAGTGCTTGTAAGTGTGTGTGAATTTTGTGTGATTTAGAGTTCATCTTTGAGGGATGATGTAGGAGATGATTTGGGGTTGTCAGCAGATTTCTTGATAGGGTAAGATGCTTGCATTGCTATGCCACAAAGCCCTCTTTTATCAGATATTCCTCTTTCCATCCTAATGTATCCTTTTTCTCCCCACTCTGCACCCCATGAGTTCTTTACAATCCAGTATTTGGTTCCATCTAGAGTTGTACCGTATCCAACGGCTGCGACGCCATGATCCAGTTGTGTTCCACATAATCCAGTAAAAACTCCCTGTTACATCATAGAATAGAACCATTTTTACGCTTTAGTTTTTGTTTGAATTATGATCTTATAAGTATCAAGAATCTGTGCAGAACCTCATCGTTGTATTTAGATTCTTGATTGCATTAGTTTCTTTCAAGTTTTTAGATATCTTTATAAGAAATTAAGAACACGCTTTTAGATTCAAGTTTTTGATCGAGTTATGTTCTTGTAAGTATTAAGAATCTGTGCAAACAAAACCCCATCTTTACATTTCAATTCCTAATATGAATTAGCTTCTTTGTTTCAAGATTTCTTTATAAGAAGCTATTTTACATGCGAAATTTGATCAAAACTATGTTCTTTCAAGGTTAAAGGTTTCTTTATGCGTTTGAATTTTCTATCAAGCTGTGTTTTTATATATCAAGAATCTGTGCATAAAGAAACCCCGTCTTTGAATTTTAGTTCTTTGATTGGATGATGTCTTCGATTTCAAGATTTGCTCATAAAGACCTAATTTTTCGTTTCAGATTTTCAATCGAATTAGTGCTTTGAAGTATCAAGAGCATCTTGTATTACCTCTGAATAGAACTGAAAATCTGGACCGGATGCTTCAATTGCAACAGAAACGGGCTGGTGGGCTACTGCTTTCATAAGTGCTTTCTCATTATTCTTAGGTACATCCTCATGTCCATCAATTGATACCACCGGAGCATTCATCTGTAAGAAAGAAAAACTCAAAATCATTAGACTTTGTGTTCAACTTGATTTGTAGAACTATATTATTCTTAGAAAGGTTGTACCTTGTTAGAATTGCACTTCCCATCTGCAGCTGCATAAGGATAATTATCCTCTCTAGTTAGACCACCCGTCTTTTTAATGAAGTCAAACGCCGAGTCCATTAGACCTCCATTACACCCTTGATTTTCTGCAGTGTCACAGTCAACAAGTTCTTGTTCTGATAGTGACACAAGCTCATCTGTTTTGATCTTATTTATTCCTTCAACTGCTGCTACAGTTGAAAACGCCCAACAGCTTCCTGTGATACATACATAAAAAATATCAATACCTGTAAGCAGTTGTTTTCAATGCATGTTGTATTATATTCTTTAGTAAATATTTACCACATTGTCCTTGATCTTTCACAGGGGTGACAGCCCCTTTCTTTCTCCAATCCACAGAAGTAGGGACGCTTTCGACATTTGCATACATAAAATTCTTGTCACCGGTTCGGTCTCCTTTAAGCATGCTATGATGATGAATCTTTGAACCCGCGTACAAACTTCTGAACTCATGGTTAGTCATGTCAGCGAATTTGTTTAGCTTAAGCTTATAAGGTTTACCCATCTTATTTGTTTCATGAACATGTAACACATTGGACTTAAACACGTTGAACCGCCTCTGCTTCTCGTCATGGTTTTCCGCCACTTTGTGGTGACTCCGCCACCTCTCGTACATATTCCACAAACCATCCTCCGTTTCAAGCTCCTTTTCATGGAAATCAAAGCTCCATGCGACGCCTAAAACTAAAGACAAAAAAAGAGAAACCAAAAGAAACCTATTGATCGCCATTCGCATGAGTTTTTGTTGATTTTGTTAATGGGATTTGGATAAAGATGATGAAAGTTTGGAACTTGGAGGATGGTTTATATAGAGGAAAGATTTAAGAGTGTTTCAGAAGAGTGCAAGATTGATCAATCTTGATATGAATACACACAAGTTGATCAAGGTGAAAGAAAAGGTTCCTTAAGGGCATGAACAACCATCAAGATTCAATAATGGAGTGGTAGAGAGAGAAAGATAAGAGAAAAGATGCGTGTGATGTTAATAACTAATCAAAAATTGTTTGAAAATGGCAAAATTTTGAATTACATGAAAGTGATACATGTAGTGAGTGAGTTGATGGTATCGATTGAAGAAATTGTAGGGGTGGTGATGTATGCATGGTGTACACGTTATGTGATGCAAATGGGGTGGATGCAAAATGGTATCTGTTCCTTTGTTATACACTTTTTGTTTATCTTGTTGCATATACTAAATTTAGGTTTTTTCTGGTTGCTTCTATGGTTTAATCAAAGTGGTTACTTTTACTTCGTAAAAGTAGAAAGTTTTAGTTTTAGATTTTTAAAATTTTTAAAAATTCGATGTTCTTTACAAACCTAAAATTTCCCTCAATTAGTCAATTGTGTATGTGTAATAACACCGTCTAACTTTCGGTTTTAAAAAATTTGATGTTTAATTGTTATCACAAGTCGTTTTTTCACTTTGTCAATTTACAAAGAAAACTAACTTGAAAACCATCTTTTTAAAAGAAAAAGTTAAGTGATCTAGTTAACTATATTTAGGTGAATTAATTACCTCTTCAATTCATTATCAACAATTTTTTAAAACATTTTGTTTATGTTGTTTAAATAATTGATTTGTAGCTTTCTTAACGTGACGTCTCACTGATCGTACTGTCGCCTCCTTACAACTCTACAAGAGTTCTCTTCCTCTTAGAATTAGCGACACGGTCACCACGAGCCACGACATAGTCGGTCTACGAAGTTGTTTGGCACACATGAACCGTGAGCGTGGTTGTTTCACGTGGGCGTGGTTACAACTCCCCAACGGTTTTCAATTTAATAATAATAATTTTAGTCCTTTTTGAACAGTATTACAAGTTTCTTTTTAACCTAATCTTATTAAAAGTTTTATCATCCATTAAGTTTTGTTGATTATTATTTTGTAATAGTTATAACTTCTACTAATGAAACATGTTTTAAGTTTAATAAACTTTTAACTTAGAAAAAAATAAGCGTAGAGTGAGAAAACTATTTTCAAGATTGAGTTGGTGGAATGCGAAGAGTAATATGACACTAAAGCGATAATGGGTGGAAGATGTAAACGTGGAGATCTTATGATGTGTATTATAGTTGTGGGAGAGAACATCGCCACCAGTTTGTTGTCGCAATATCTAATCCCACTCATGAAGAATTACTCACAAGCTTTGCTCACCCTATAGATCCAAATTATTTTCTTTTAAATTTTTAATAATGTGTGCTCGCTAGCTGTTAAGGAAAAAAAAGAAGCAGTTTTGACTGTGGTGGTTTTTTTTTAATATTCCTATGTAAGTTTTAACAAAAGCCGAATTGTACTGAAAATAAATGATGGTTAGTCTCTATTCAGTTGATGTTTAAATTATAATAAAGCCGATACTTGAGTTGTATTCAAAATTATTTTTAACGAAAGCCATAATTTTTTCATATTAGGTAATACATTTCAAAAAAATTAACCGATATTAGTATCATGTTTATATTTCTAAGAACTATTTAGTTACAAACTGTGTTAAATTAATAAATACTATTTGTACGAAAAAAATAAGAAAAAGGGTGAATTGTGAATGATGGACATACCATAGGTTGACGACAGAGCGAGTAGTGATGAGTGAGTAGTTGTGACGTAACGTTAAAGTAGAAAGTGACAATAGAAGGGGAGATTTTGATAACGATAAGACAATGTGAATAAAATGTATGGTAAATAAAATTCGACCATTTATGTTGGGGTGACTAAGATATGCACATTTTTCACATATGAAAATAGTAAAAGACGAGTATAGGACCTTATTTTTCAATAATAAAAATCTCTCGTACTCTAATATTTACAATTTTACAATAAACTTCTTTTAGAAAAAAATCTAGTAACTCTATTTTTACATAACTTCGGACACAAGGTCCACCTAACAGCTTTGGATACATAATGAATTAATGGGCTTTAGGAATGTGTGAGATGTTAGGCTTGTTAGCTTATTATATACATGCCATGTTACTTATATGTGATGATTAAGGTTTGTGATAATTCTAACTACATAAGATAATTAAAGAAATATATTTAATAACATCGTTGCTAGAAATTAAATTGCATCGTTAATGTGTCTTGGCTCATAATAGAAATAAATTAAGAGGGCTTTTGGTATGCAGGTTTTCAATGAAATTTAATAAGATTAGAATGTGAATTTCATTGGTAATTGTGTTTGGTTGGTAGGAATTCGTTAAAATTAGAATTAGAATTTCATTCTAAACGTGTTTAGTTGAGAAAAGAATTGAAATTAGAATTGAAATTAATTCCCTCAAATTCTTTCAAATTCTTTCAAATGAAGGATTTCAAAATCCTTCCAATATTGAAAGATTTCAAATTCCACCGACGACCCTGACCGCCATCGCCCCCGACCGCCAACTGTCACCCGTCGCCGACAGACTGTCGCCCCCCAACTGCCGCCGCCGCCCACTGACCGCCACCGATGCCGCACACCCCCTATGCCAACCATGAAAGAGGACTGTCTATCCAAAGCCCTTTTCTTCTTCACTCAAAGGGGCTGCTCACTGTTTGCCCCGACCGTGACCGCCGCTACCCCTAATCGTCGACTGTCGTCGACCTCAGTTGTTGAACCGTGTCTCGACGACGGGCATTATTTGTTGATGGCGGCAGTGTGGTACGGTCGATTTTCGACAACGGGCATGGTTGGTGGTCGCAGTCGGTTTTCGTCAACGGGCGCGGTTGGTGGTCGCAGTCGGTTTTCGAAAACGGGCGCGGTTGGTGGTCGCAGTCGATTTTCGGCAACGGGCGCGGTTGGTGGTTGCGGTCGGTTGTCGGAGGTGACGACGACGACAGTCGGTGGTATGTAGCGGCGATGATCGGTGGTATGTAGCGGCGATGATCGGTGGTCATTGAGGTGATGACGGTTTTGTAACGGGTGATAAATTCTAATTTCTTTATAAGTGTTTTGTCACTAGAAATGCATTTAGAATTTAAATTCCATCTATAGATTTCAATTCCTTTGAATATCAAATCCTATGAAAAATATTAAATTCCAAATACAACTTCTTCGAATTACAATTCAAATTCAAATTCCAATTCCAATTCCTACAAATTTCGCGAACCAAACGCTCCCTAAGAACTTTTCTAAAACCTAGATTATATATATTTAGCAACTAAATCAATCTTCTTCACCCCTTTGTGATATTATGAGATGATTGAACATATGATATACCAAACTGTTAACTCTGATTGTGGATAGTTTAACGGATACTTTTGTTGTGTATGTGTCCATGTTTAGACTTGAAAAATGATATGTTTTCTTTTCTTGATAGATGAGCAAACAGCCAAACATTTTGATTATTTGTGGCGGTGGATGAATAGTTATGTGTATTAGATCTCAATGATGTTATAAATTGATGTTGAAGTTTGATTAATTTAAAGTTAGACAATTTAAACCTTATATATGATAGATATTTTAGTGCAATTAAATTGACTTGTTAACCAATGTAACTTATAATATTCTTTAATCTAGGCGAGAGGTGTCTAGTGCATGTTTGTTTAAGTTTATTATCTTTCGTATTAGAACCTCAATGATTCTTAGGGGTGAAGCCCCTACCCAGTGAGGGTTCTGCGGACAACTTCCAACGCTTAGGGTCGATTATAAAATTATAATAGGATGTATTTTTCCGAATTTTCACTTGTGAAATTCAAATGAAAAAAAGGCTATATCCGGTTGAGAAGTTCGTTGAATTGTTTTATTATACACGATACTAAGAAATTAAGTTATTGATCTATCATTTCTACAATATAATGAGTCAAACATTGTAAGATCTTAAAATAAGTAGAACATGAAATGGATTAAAGATCACATAGTGCATCTTGGAATGGTCCTAATTTAAAACTATACACAATCACTATTGTCGGTGGCCTCTCCCATATGGCAGAGGAATAACTGTTCGTTGACACCAGCACCCGACAAATGACGTGACGCCGCATGGCAATTTTACGTTTGCCTCTTTTTTCTTGATTTTCGTTAATGTAAAAATGACACATGATGCACCTTCATAACAAGATAGTTCTCTATCCCAATGATAAGCCTGTATTATGTTAGTGTTCAAAGGTAGAACCCTTACCTAGGGAGTAGGGTCGATATTAAACAATAAAAAAAATCATTTTTTAAATTTTCACTTATGAAATTCAAATGAAAAAAAAGGTAATATCCGGTTAAGAAGTATGCTGATTTTTTTAGTCTTCATAGACGACACTAAGAAAGTCAGTTTAGAGATCTACCAATTCTACAATATAATAAATCAAACAAGCCAAGATCGTAAAATAAGTAAAACATGAAATGGATTAGAGATCACATAGTGCATCTTGGAATGGTCCTAATTACAAAACATATACAATTACTATTGTTGGTGGCTTTCGCATATGGCAAAGGAATCACTGTTCATTGATAGTAGCACCAGCAAATGACGTGCCACCACATGGCATTTACGTTTGTCCTTTTTTTTCTTGATTTCCGTTTATCTTAAATGACACATGATGCACCTTAATATCAAGATAGTTCCCTAGACCAATGATAAGCCTGCGTTATGTTAGTGTTGTCATCCCCCAAACCCCCCCCCCCCTAACCAATATTCACCCTTTAAATGCAAGGGTTTTTTTCATTTTTTTTTGTGCACTACAACCTTTTCGGATGAAGGACAAGTCAAAAATCATGATCTACCATCCATCATTGAACCCGATCAAAATGGGGTTGTGCGCCTTAGCAACACACATACAACCTAAACCGTAGCTCTAATAACCACACAGAGTGATAAGTAATTGAAACGGAATAAGAACTGGAATTCACTAGAAATGAGTTACAAGAAGAAGAGAATTGACAATGATGAAATGAAGAACAAAAAGGGTTTCCAGGGACAATCCCTCTCTCTTACCCTAAAGTAGGAGCCTATAACCACCACAAAATACCGTACGTAATCACACCTATTCTACTACATATACTTTCTAATTACAATTCATCCTAGCCACTTTCTATATTCCCTTTCTCCCCTTCGAGAATACACTGTAGTATTTTAGGACTTGTATTGTTGTTGTAGCTCATAGGAACCTCATCACTACTTCCCCCTTCGGAAGAAGTCTTGTCCTCGAGACTTGTATTTGGAAATTGGCCCCTGATCATGCAGCTTCCTCCCAAGTGGCATCCTCCACAGAAAGGCCTGCCATTGCACCAACCATTCCTCAATCGCAGTCGTCCCTCGTCCAAAGAAACGTTTATCCAAAATGGCAACTGGAACCAATTGATCCTTGTCGTGAGGAAGCAGTTCGGGGGAAGAGTCGATTCAACATCTCCGGACAAGGCCTTTTTAAGGAGCGATACATGAAAGACCGGATGATTTTGGAAGGTGACGGGTAGTTGCAATTTATAGCGACATCCAATTGTTCCAAAATTAAAACGGCCCAAAGAAACGAGCAGCTAACTTTTGATGGATGCGTTTCTTAACGGGACATTTGACGATACGGCTTAAGTTCACATAAAACCAATCTCCAACCGCGAATTCCACCGCCCGTCTTTTCTTATCTGCGTGACACTTCATAGAGCTTTGAGCATTGCTTAAATGAACCTTTACAACTGCTTTAGTGCCTCATCCCGAAACGTAACTCTTGAACAATTGTTTC